>NW_010729084.1:7477365-7496627 GCF_000365185.1 Nelumbo nucifera
TTAATACTAAATTTATAATAAATTATGATTTAGTATAAAATTTAATAAATTTATTCTGATTTTTTATATTAAATGTAGAATATGCTTTATTTTAAAATTTAATAAACATTTTCTGATTTTAATAAATATTTTAAAAAATACTAACTAGTTAATATTTTATTACTTGAAAAATATTTTATGTTTTATATTATAAAGTAATTAATTTATTATTTTTTTTATATTTTGTTAATTATTTTTTATAATTTTTTTATTTGAAATATTAAATAGAAATTATTAATTGAATAATTTATATTAATATACTGTATTATATTAATATAAAATACTAATATATTATATTATTAATATACATTAGTCGATATTAGTCGACATCCTATCGACATAATAGGAAAAACTGTCTTTTTTTTAGTTATTTGGACCGATTTGGTTGACATTTCCGACATAATAGGAAATGTCGACCGAAATAATGTAATTTTTATACTACCATCCATTTTCRKGTCGGTGAGCCTCGACATCGACATATGTCGGGCGACATTAGCGACATTTGAAACCATGATTGCTGGCCACACCTTCCATAAAATCTTACCTCTCCTCGACAAACACCTCAGACCCCAGCCCTGTAACAGTTCCGATACATTAATTGGGAGGAACAACTGAACTCCAAAAACCTTTTGAACTTTCATCCAAATTTCCCAACTGAATCTGCTGTGCAGAAAGAGATGCTCCAGCTTCTCAGAATTGTTACTGCATAAAACATATGCGCTTGGTTCTACCACTCATCCTCTCTTTGACAGATTATCAGCTGTTAGGCACCTCCCTAAAGCTGTCACCCACAAACAAAAAGTGACTTTTAGAGGAGCCACCGTCCTCCATACCATGTCTTCAGGGAAATTAGCTTCCTCTTCACTATATAGGCTGATGTAAAAGGATTTGATTGTGAAAATACCTGATTTCTCCCTTGTCCAAATCCTCCTGTACCCCCTTGTACTACCCACCCTTTCATCATACAGGATCTGCATTATCTACTCCCATTGCTCCACTTCCCAATCATTTAGGTTCCTTCTAAAACTGGGACACCACCCACCTGCCCCTCAACCCTGTGAAAACATTTCTGACGCCATACAACCCTTGTTGATAGCAATATCAAAGATGGTTGGGAATCTGCTCTTAAGAGGGCTATCACCGCACCAGACCTCCTTCCAAAAGCTGACAATATCTCCTACTTCCATTCTTATTCCTTGTCTAAAGTCCTTTGCTGATTTCTGAATGCCCCTCCAGACTGCACATTCGTAAGGTAGATTTGATTCCCCTGGATTCCAACTTGAGTTCCTTGAGCCATACTTAGCCTCTCTAACTCTTCTCCATTGGTTTGTGCTCTGTTCATTCCACCTCCAATACCATTTCCCTACACAAGCCAAATTTCTTAACCCCAAACCTCCAGCCTTTCTTGACTTTCAGGCTTTGCTCCAACTGACTAAATGAAATTTAAACTCATCCCTCCACCCCTGCCGTAGAAAATCTCTCATTGTCTTCAACAACTTGGCCACACTGGCTGGAATAGAGAAGTGAGACAAAAAATAAGTGGGGATAGAAGACAGAACACTTTTAGTAATTCTAGTTTTCCTCCCTTCAATAGATACCTCGATTTCCATTCTTTCCACCACCGGTTCCCAAATCTTCTTAGAAATGCATTTTTCTCCAAGCGGCATCCCCAAGTACTTTGATGGCAAAGTACTTGAGGACTACTAACTCATTTGCAGATGGGTTAGCCAAACAAGGGGTGAATAGGGAATCTCTGTTTTGGGCTAATTTTTAACTTTCTTCCAATGTATTCTGTTGGTGGAGAGTTAAGACATTTTACCTCCCCCTTTTGTAATTAAAGCTTCACATCATTAATAAAGTTTTTTTTTTTTTTGTTACTGATCTAAAAAAATAAAAAAAAGTACTTTGATGGCAAAATTCCAACCTTGCAGCCTACAATATCTGCCAACACTTCCAAATTAAGATCGGCCCCCACTGCCATTAACTCACTTTTGTGCATATTGACTTTAAGGCCAGAGATCACTTCAAACCATATTAGTATCATTCTGATTCTTTCCACTTGTTCTTCTGACACATTGACAAAGAAGAGAGTATTGTCTGCATACAACAGCAATGCTACCTCCACTTCTTGACCCACTTAAAGCCTTCTAGGAGTCCTCCTTCCACTGTGTTATTCCCCATCAAGCTTAGAGCTTCCAAAACACAAATAAACAGCAAGGGAGAGAGGGGATCACCTTTGCCTTAATCCCCTTGAACTCTGACATCTGCTTGCTGTATTGAACCGATGGTTCAAAGTATCGATACACCTCTTTGTATTGGCAGAGATGTATCGGTACTTATAATGATACTCCCCCTATTTTTTTTTTTTTAATTTCTTTAGTTTTCAATTTCATTTATATAATATTATATTATATAAAAATGGGTCCCCGAAAACACCTGTAAACAGGTGTATCGGGACAGCAAATATACAATACAAATACAATACACCCGATACGGGGCGTATCGTATCGAATTTTGATCCTTGATTGAACCCTCAAATATTTCAAAACCTGAACCAATAAGCAAGGGAAGAACTTGGAATTTTGTCTAATCAACATATTTTCTTCTTCCATCTTTTCTTTTCTTCTTTTCCTATAACAAAAGTAGGGGTTCAGCCCCTATATTTTTTGAATTTTCTTTCCTTTGTTCTTTTTCTTCTCATAAAATGTTGATTTTCTAGACTTAAACATGAAATTTATACTTCTCTTATGAAAATTATTGATAATTATTAAGGGAAGATGGTTATGGAACCTAGGGAACTACCCTAGGATATATGGTTTTACATAAAAAAAGTCCATCACCTAGGCGACTAGGTGACAAGGCGACAAGGCACCCCCTGTCACCTAGCCTCACCTTGGCGCCTTGAAAACTATGGCTAACAAGACTTATTGGTCTGAAATCTTTCAGACCGACCGCCCCTTTCTTGTTGGGAATCAAAGCCAAATAAGTAGAATTCAGGCTTCTTTCAAACACCTCTTTCTGATGAAACTCCTGTAACACCTTAATTAGATCCTCTTTTATGAAACTCCAGCTTCTTCTACAAAATTCCATTGTGAATCCATCTGGTCATGGTGCTTTGTCACCTTCCATTTCTTCAATTGCAGCTCTAACTTCCTCTTCTGAAAATTCCATTGTGAACCCTTTCTTTCTTTCTTTTTCTTTTTTCTTCCTTAATTTTCTTTTCCTTTCTCTTTTCTATTCCTTCTTTTTCTTTCCTTTTTTTCTCTAAATATTCTCTCTTCTCTTTTACCTTTTTACTATAGATGTAAGTGAAAGAAAAAAACCAAAAAAAAAAAAAAAACAAGACTGGCTATTGCCTAGAGTTTTGCCCTGTCATTCAGACCCCATGCTAATCTAAAAAGTTCTCTGTTGGTTCTCTTGCCCTTCCTTCCTCTTTCCTCTAATTTTCTCTTTTCTATCTCCTTCAACATATTAATAGTTGCCGGCTCCATTCCCTTAATCGAGGACACATGGTCAAGGACAATGCCTACTGCTCTTGCCTAGACTCTCATCATTGATCTGGCGTCTCAATTGCATTTGGTCTTATCTCCTATGGAAGATTTGCAACTGCCAAATCTTCTTTCTCACCACTATAGCTTTGCCAAAAGAACACAATGGCGGGTCACACATTTCTGCATCCTCTTAAAATCTCGGGTCACTCTGCCTACATTGGTTGCTAGTGAGGCTTCCTTGCAAAACAGTTACCTCTCTCTCTCTTCGACACGAGAAAGTCACCGATGCAACTGGCTCAACTAGGTGACCCAACTTAAGACTTGAGACTTGGTTTGGGCCAAGCCCAAACCCGGGTCTGCCTCACCTTGACCCAGGGTATCCACATCCTCAACAAACTGATCGCTCCAACACGAGCCCACTCCCTGACTCCTGTTTGCCCCCTTCAGTGTTTCCCTTTCAAGAAGCTTTTCACCTAGGTCACCACCCTCGAAGGATGAAAACCCCCTACTATGGGATTGACGATGCCGATTTCTTTTGACATTGCTTCTACCTCTCTTCTCTTGCCCCACTGAGAAACCTAACTTCTCTAAACACCTTTCCACTACCCTCTCTAACCTTTCATCTTCTGGCAAGTTTAAAATTTGAATCTCCCCCCCTGTCCCCTTATGTCAGAACTCATAATCAACTTGTCAGTCCTTGGATGGTGCAGACCCCCTTCTCCTTCCACCCGTCCAGATTTGCCTAGGTGTCCCAAACTTGCATCCCCACATGTCTCTCTTGTTCTCCCGAGGCTCCTTCGTTTTCCTTGTCTTCCCCGGTTCTGATGGAAGATTCCGGCAGTGCCTGCACTTCGTCTTGTATCTGACCTCCACTATCCACCAGAACTTCCTTTCCTTTTATTTTTCTTCTTACCTCTTCTGTAATACTCTCCCTTGCTAGAGACTTAAAAATCCTACTCTCTTCTGCTATTGTGCCTTCAAAATCTGTTGCTGGTTCCACTGTTTCTGGGTAAAACTCTGGCCAGATGACTACTGCAACTACTTTGTCATCGTTAACCACATTCATCACCGAAGGTGGGAAGCCTCTCCATCTTTCCTTTACTCTGATCCATTCAATTGTCTCTCTCGCTTCCTCTGTGTTATCTGTTTCCAGATAACCACCACACATGTTTCCTATTCTCCTCACCAAACTTTCACTCCATAGATGTAATGGGATCCCGTAAATGCGAAACCAGAAAAAGTTTGGTATCCCCTCTCCCTTCCTCCAACAGCCCTCTGTTTTATGCCATGGGGTAAGATGTAAAAGGGAGCCCCCCACGTTTCTTGTACAAGTCCCCAAAATCCTGTTGGCCTCCCCTGCAGAAGGAAGGATGAAGAGATATCTACCTCTGTCCAACCTTCGGACCCTCACCCCCAAAGCCACTTTCTAGTATGTCACCGCCCACCTGTGCAATTTGGAAATTGAGAGTCTAGTTTCTACTTCCCCCACCAGACAGGCTTCCAAATACCTCGTCCTTTGCTCCTCTCCCTTACCATCTGGAACCAGATAGAAACATTCACATCCCACTTTTAGCCTGACATTTCCATCAGTTATCCATTCCAACAATTTTGCTTTCTCCACGTAGGTACTTCTCTCTCCACTTTCTACCCTTAGTCCCATGTCTCTCGGTGCTTTGATTTCTGAACAACGCCCAAAAAGCTTGTTCCCTCCTTTTGTAAACCTGACTCCTCCATTCTGCCTGTTAACCACCTCCCTCCTTTTTCCTCCCATCCTTCTCCAACTAAATGCCATTCCATCCAAAACACCGTCCGATCACTGTCCGCTAACCATCCAAAACTCCGTCCACTCATCGTCCATGATGATCTCCACCACCTGGTAGTGATCTGGTGTTTCGGGGAGAAGATTGAAAGGGCGTTCCACTTTTGCCGTGAACGAATGTGAGATTCCAAACCCGGAATACAATCTGCCCCATAAAACTTTCCGAATGTTATCTTCTGTATTGTGTTTATTTTCAAACAGCTTCCTGTTACTTTCTGCCTATATTGTCCATAATACTGCAGCAGGTACTACCCCTCAAACAATGTGTCTTTTTTAGTATAAGCCCCTCAGTTGCCTTCACCACAGCAGTGCTTCCAAAGTCTCTGGGAAACAGATATGGATGTCAAAGAGCCCCATTAGCTTCACCCACAGGGTTCTTACCAACTTGCAATGTATGAAAAGATGATTTCACATAAAGCAATTATCTTGACATAGTTCCTTTTGCTACCTATCTCAATAAAATATATTGTATTTAAGAATTTGTTTTAATTTTGCTTAGATATTAACCATATTATTTTGAAGTTGCGGAAAATGCAGTTTAACTAGGGCATGACTTGTAAACATGGTATATAATGTATATGTTTTGCATTTCATAGCTGCTTGTTGATACTTAATACAACTTGGATTTACCATGTTCAGCTTGTATAACATTATGCATGTTGTTTAATGTTCGTAGTTGTTAGTTTGCTTGGGCTACCTTTCTTAATGTTTCTCTTTCTTATTGCTAGATGCCTTTGACACTGAGAAACTACTATGTACTATGGATAAGTTGAAGCACGGGCAGGCGGTTGATATCCCTAATTATGATTTCAAGAGTTACAAGAACAATGTGTTACCAAGAAGGGTATACATTCCTTACCCATGGAGTATAGAATGTCTTAAGGAATAATGGTCCCATTATCTTCTAGTGGAAATTGCTTCAGTATCTTGTAATTAGACTTACACAGTCTATATCATTTTTTTTTTGGTTAAAACAAGTAGATCTTAGTTTTCTTTTCTTTTTGATCAATAACAGTAAATTTTCATTAAAAGAAATAGTCAATTACAATGGTGGGGGGCAGTAAACTCCCCCCCAAGTAGATACAACATTACAGGGTAGCCCAAAGTAACTGATTTCTTCCCACCCCTTGTTTAGTGAGTGCATGTGCAAATGAATTGGCGCATCTTCTTACCCATTGCACTCTCACCTCCATACCCTGAGTTAGCCAAGTGAAGTGTCTTTGTTCATTAATGTATGTCCACAATCCATCACCTTCGTTCCCTAACCAACCTATTACCACTTTAGAGTCTCCTTAACATTTAGTTCCTTAGCCCTTTCCATACCTTCTATCAAAGCCATAATTTCTGCATGCAGCTGAGTCCCCAACACCAAATGGGCCCGAGAACAAAACCAGTCCCTGATGGACCAGGGTTACCTTCACTGCTTGCATCAAAGTTTAGCTTAATGAAACCTGCACAAGGTGGAGACCTTAGTGGTTGAGCAGCACTTCTGCTTGGAGCTGATGCTGTCACTTCCTTTCCAGTTATTCAGCAGTGTCTCCGTCCTAAAAACTCCACCAATCCTGATGGACTGGGGTTACCTTCACTGCTTGCACAAAAGCTTAGCTTAATGGAACCTGCACAAGGTGGAGACCATAGTGGTTGAGCAGCACTTCTGCTTGGAGCTGATGCTGCCACTTCCTTCCAGTTATTCAGCAGTGTCTCTGTGTTAATGTCCTTGAATATCTCCACTGTTTTTACCCAATGAACCACCCTAGAAGTGATCACTTCTATGATTGCCTCTCTGCTTCTCTCTTTTTCAGCAAAAGTTCTTTGGGTTCTTTCTTCCCAAACTGTTCAACAAACTGCTGTTCTTGTACATCTCCACAATATTCAGATTTTAGTTTTCTTTTTTTTCTCCTTTCTAGAGATCCTTGGACAGTTTTAAATGTTTCTGAAAAAATATCTTCATGGAAAGCTTTATATTCTTAAAAGAATATGGTGAAAGTAAAACTTCAAACATGTTGTATATTTACAGTCTTCCTTTGTCACAGTGTTTGATGTGTTGTCATTGATGGTCTTCTGTATCATACAGAAAATCCAGGGGTAAGAATGATATTTTCATTTATACTTTCTTTTAATTAAATATGTTTGTACAGACATTAGGGTCAAAATTGTCATTTACACTTCCATCTAATGAAAGGTTGATTAAGTAAATCTGTTGCAAATACAGGGGGTATTTTAGTAAAACACAAACTATAGTGTAGGTTTTACCATTTTAGTAAATCTGTAAAATTTTAGGGTGTTTTAGTATATGACCCTTCTCTTTATCACCAGAAAAAGGAATGTACTGTTTTTGAGATAAAATTTCAAGGATTTTTGATCTAGTCTTTCTATGAATCAAAGAGTGTAGTTAATTATGAAATATTTCACAGGTTAATCCTTCAGATGTTATTATTTTGGAGGGGATACTACTTTTCCATGATCCTCGTGTCCGAGATTTAATGAACATGAAGATATTTGTTGATACAGGTTCTTCTTCTCTCTTTTTGTATATTTTTGTAACTTTATACTGTAGTATTTTGTAGATTCACGTCATTGGTTGGCAGGAATACAGGATTGGAAGGGGAAAAGGCTGATGATGGCAAGGACTATAGAACCTATCACTATATTATGCCTATTGCTTTTAAAATACTGATTCAGATGTAACAAAACCTAAATTATGATGGATGATCCTTTGTTAATCTGTGTTCCTTGGGAAATCAAAGAACTTCAGGGATAGTTAAGGGGTTTTTGCTCATTTTTGTGTCATTGTGGGAAAAGTGTCTCTAGAAAGCATTTTTAATTTTTTTTTGATCAGCAGAAAAGGAATTTAATGAAAGATTAGGAATTACAAGGTCTGGGGTGTGATTTCCACCCAAAATCGACAAATATTACAGATTTGCCCAAAACATTTGCCTTCTCATAGCCCCTTGTTTGACCAGAGAATCTGCAATTCCATTTGCTATTCTTCTTACCCACTTAAATGGAGCATTTAGTTCCCTTATTAGGCTTACAACCTCCCTGAATTTAAGCCTGAATACCCAAGGAATCTGGGAGCTATTTCTGGTCCATGAGATGACTACTTGGGAATCCCTTTCCACCTCTAGGTTGTGGAAGCCCAGTTGTTTCGCAAGCCTTAACCCCTGCAGTAGACTAACCAGTTCGAAAGGAAATAAAAAAAAGCATTTTTAAAATATTTAAAGACAAATAGCAAACGATTTTCCTAGTAATTTGGGCATCTGGAAGCCTGTTTTTGAAATACCTTCATTCTCAACATAGTGACAATATGTTATTTGAATATGGTCTTGATCAAACTGATATATTACTACCCCTTGTGTTCTCCTAGATGATGTCTTTTGTTTGCTTTGGGTTCTCTTTTATGTTCTATTGTCAAGTTTCTTTTGTATTTCCTTTCTTGTCCTTTCATTGTGTACCTTCTATTTTACTTTATAAAGGTCTTATTTCTTTCTTTCTTTCTTTCTTTTTTGGTCTTTGGTCTTAGTGCCAATTCTTCATCATCATCCAAGCCTTATCTGAACTATATGTTCTTGAATAAATGATCCTTCCCCTTTGTTCCACACCTAGTGGTGTTATATCAAATAAGTTTCCACAAATTTTTTCTGAAGTTTCCTTTTCATGCTTTAACTGTGTTAGCATTCTAGAAATATATCTTACTCTAGTTTGTGTGAAATATGCTTGTTTCACATTCAATTATCATCATCATCATCTAAGCCTTGTCCCAATTATATGGGTTGGCTACATAAATCCTATTTCACCATTCTGTTCTGATCAGTGCCATACCCAAATTAGAATCATAAGTTATAATTGAAATATTCTTTTTTCACCATAATGGACTGTATTTCAGTTTTATATCACTTAATGTTACTTGTGTGTTCTTCATGATGAAAAATTTTCAGTGCAGATGCTGATGTACGGTTGGCGAGGAGGATAAGGCGTGATACAGTTGAGAAAGGCAGAGATATTGGATCAGTACTTGATCAGGTCAGTATATATTATTTTGATATACAATGCACAACTTCTCCAAGCCATTTTTTTTCTCAGAAATGGGTCTTCTGTTTCATATATTCATAGGTGCATATGCTATGCTGTGGATAATATTTTAGACTGTTATGTCTGTTTTGATGTATTATACAAACAGTTTCAATTATGTTCATTATCAAATTTGCATATCTATTGTTGGCTCATGCATGTTGGAAACTGGGGTTTAAATGTAGTGATGCTCACTGAATTATTTGCCAACACATCTTTTCAAATTGTAAACGTATTTTAAGTCCACTAAGCCCCTTATGGTAATGCTTTTCAAAGTTCTGAAGATTGAAAAGTGGATGAGAACCACTGACCAGTTAAGTTGTTGTGAAAACCTTTGTTGTGTGAAGCCTAGACTTATGGTGTGTTTGTACCCACTTTCAAGTTTCAAATTGATTATCCTAGATTTAATTCAAAATGGATGTAAAGGAAACACTAAAATTTGATGTTTATTGAGAGATTGTCATTAGAGATCTCCAATTCCCTTCTTGAATTGTTTTGCAATGATAAAGTTGATTACTTTGGTTCTTCTCCCAGGGTGCAGACTTGAGGAAGCTGCTAGCTTAGTTCTTTAGTCAGCCTCACTAGGAGTGGAATACATGTATCAACTGTACATCTGCTTTTTTTTTTTTTTGAGTAACCACATATTGATTATTATTCCAAATGCCGTGTGTACATGAGAGGAGAGGATGTGCAAAAACAACAACAACAACAACAACAACAACAACAACAACAACAACAACAACAACAAAAGACTAGACCCATCCATCAACAAAAATCAGGGAAGCATAAAGCATAGGACTTGCTCTGTACATAAATACCCTTACCGCCACCTATCTAGTAAGGCCATCAGCAACTGAATTTAAATCTTTAGGGATCTCACTTTTCAAAAGAAAAGGCTGAAATGATGTCTCTGGTTTCATTAAGATAGTGAGCAAACTCCCATGGACCTTGCCTGCAAGTGTCATCCCATCTGATAGCATTGGTTAAGTCCCCTTTAATTTCTAGATATGAAGGCCTAAGTCTCTTTTCCGTATGAATCCCAGATAACATTGTAAACTTGCATGATATTTAATTGTTCTTGAGATTCTTGAAGGGGAATGGCAGACATGAGTGAATGTTACCATTTTGCTGCCCAGTTATTATTAATTTCAGAAGTCTACCTGTGTCTATTTATAATGTCCATTAGAAGGCTGTAATACATGTTGATAGTGGCAGAGAAAACTATAGTGCTATGGATTGAGAAGAGAGGCAAGAAATTTTAGGTTTTTGTTAGATTTCTTTATTGAATCGAATGTTAGCTACCAGCTATTCTGCCAGAGGCACAGTTATGGTTAGGATCTTACCCTTGAGAATCTTTAATTTTCAATAGTTGAAATTCCATACATAAGGTCTTTATTGGTCTTCTGCATATGATATTGGCTTAATTGAGTAAATGCCCAAATATGAAGAAGGCAAGAGATGGAATAGCTAGTGTACTAGAGCTCTGGGAGACGGTATTTCCAGAAAAGTTGGATATGTTATACTTGTCATATATGCTCTGTAGAATACCGTATCGTGTGATGGTCCAGATGATGAATATATGCCATCTGGAAGATTGGAAAACATTGATCACCCATTCTGGGTGCATTTCAAGTGTCATGAAAATATTTTCTTCCTTGTGGTTTTGACTCAAGGAAGTTGAAGTCTTTCAACTTTATTCTGTAATCATTATTGTTAAAAAGTATGCTCTCTCATGGTTTTATCTACTTGGATTTTGTTCCAGGGACATTACCAATACATTCAAGCTTAAGTTTTCCTACTGCTGTTGTTCATGTCCAAAACTTGTTGCTATGATCCTGTAAAATGGTGGCACTCATTTAATCTATAATTTATGATGCAGTACTCAAAATTTGTGAAGCCTGCTTTTGATGACTTCATACTTCCAACAAAGAAGTATGCAGATATTATCATTCCCCGTGGAGGAGATAATCATGTAGCAATTGATTTGATTGTCCAACATATTCGTACAAAACTTGGTCAACATGATCTCTGTAAAATATATCCAAACCTTTATGTCATTCATTCAACTTTTCAGGTATGCTGCTATTTCTGTTTACTTATCTAGTTTGTGTAGTTGTATGAGTTCTTTCTTTGTAGCCAAGAAAAAAGGTTTTTTCATTGTATTTGAAGTTTCAGATTAAGATAAAATTCAATAATTTCTTTCTAATTCCTACAGATACGTGGTATGCATACACTTATACGTGATGCTAAAACAACAAAACATGACTTTGTTTTTTATTCTGATCGATTAATTCGCTTGGTAAGTAGACATTTCTGTAATTTTACTCCATCTAACCTCTTTTTATAGTTCTGCAATGCTAAGATTTGTCTTTTAGGGTATGTTTACTGACCATGTTCCTGCATCATAAAAAGGTTGTTGAACATGGCCTCGGGCATCTTCCATTTACAGAAAAACAGGTGATCACCCCAACAGGTAACATACTATTACTTTATGGAATTATATTGATTTTGTTTTGGTTCTTCCATTCTTATCAGTTCAAGTTTTGAAGCTTTTGAGGGTTCAAGGCAGTATACATGTTGATTGAACCCTAACAAATGAGAAGTAATAAAAAGAGACTAGTATTTTTAACTTAAACTGAATAATTTAGTTTAATAATTTCTATTTTATTATTATAATCTAAAAAGTTAAAATATCTTGGTGATAAAGCGAGGTAGTCCTCCATGAGGCCTTATTGCCTAGTGTTGCCTAGAAGCCTGCCTAGGCGTCATCTTGACAAGTATGTCTACATCTGGTTTCATTTTGTTGATGGCCATCAACTTGTTTAATGTATTTTTGGTAACAACGATTATATTGTAGAAAAATGTCTGAACTAAATTGCAAGTTTGATATACTTATCATAACTCAAACCATATTAACAAAAACAATATGCAAGAGTTGTAACTGGACTGTATATGGACTCTTTAGAAAGGCATAATTAGTAATTCATAAACACTTCCACTCTAGTTTCTTGTGACTATTCTCATTCAATATGGGCATCTTGTTCTCTTGGTTCTATTGTTTGTCCAAGAGCTGGTCAGGGATACTATGCATGTTTATGAGACTTCTTGACCCAACTCTTTATTGATTATTTTTTCCTGCTTTTTCATGTTTGATCCTTGCATTTCCCCTTTTCCTCTTGTTATTTGTATGTTCTTCCCCATTACTGGTCTAAAGAAAATAAAGAAAAGGCATTTAGCTTAATGAACTAAATTCCAACATTCTAATCTTGTGTTTAGATGAAAGATATAACAGGCTTATTGATTCCCAAATTTAATTAACTAGACTCCTGGAAGTGCACTAGATTTCTCTTTACAATGTTGATAGGTTTAAGGGCAAGTCATCCCTGTCATTTACTGCAACTTGGTAGCTTTCATTGGATGTTGTTTTGTGACTAGTATCACCAGGAGATTTATTTTTTTCTCATTTTGCAACTGTATCTTTTTTGTTAAAATCCAGGATCAGTATATACTGGGGTGGACTTCTGTAAAAGGTTATGCGGTGTCTCTGTGATTAGAAGGTACATTTTCAGTATTTATTCCACTTGCATTCTGTCTATTCAGTTTTAGAAACTGAATATGCTAATGATTTTTTCAGGTATTGTCTTTGTACTTGTTAATTATGCATTCCTCTATCTGAAAAGACTCTCATCATGACTAAGGCGAGAGAAGAAGAAAAAGAAGGAACCTAGATGAGAGAAAAGAAAATTTGAGAGCCAACACAATACCATATACTTATACCTCTTTCTGATGAGAGATGCTATATATTAACATTAGAATTGTCTCAATCATAAAATGGATTGCAATAGGGCTGATATTAAGTTCTGAATATAATTTTTTTCCTAAACTTGTCATATTCCTCGTACGTAGTCTAAATGCTCCAGAAAAGATGTTATTTGCATGCTATTTATCCTTGACATGAAGAGCTAGTTGATATTTGTCTCGTTTTTTTATTTTTATTTTTTTGATAAATGATAGCATTTTATTAATAAGGAGGGATTACATCAAGATTGAGAAGACAAACTATCTTAATAGGAACGCGAGGTGCGACCCCATTCTACAATGACCCAAATTACAACTGAGCCAAGAACAGTTCAGACTTGAACATCCCCATCTTCGCAAAATAATCAGCCATTCCATTTGCAGATCACCTTTCCTATTTCACACGAACTGTCATGCTTCTAACTAGCCATTTGAACTTTTTCATAGATTCGTTGTACTTCCAACTCACTGTTTCTGGTTCCTTCAGTCGGTGAGAATTTTTCCTATTGCATAGTTAAAAAGAAAGTGATGACTTGTAGATTTTGCATGTCTGCACAGAATTTTGTTTATGGAAGGGTTCATTGTAACAAGTGCTTGCTCATAGTAGAAGTGAATCATGAAAATGGATACAATGATTCCTAGAAAAGGAAGAAAAAAAGGTTGGGAAGCTTTTAGGAAGCATATGCGATACTGGACAAGCTAAAGTTTTTTCTGCTGGATCGCATTACAATATTGATATACTTGGCAAATTGCATTAGCCCAAACTTAATTTTGAAGAATGGATGCTTTGGAAGTGTTCCTTGCTTGCCATCCTGGGACATTGTTCAAAAGTTAATGTTACCCCCAGATACTAGAATATTAGTAGACAAGGTATCAAACAGTGTTGCATGGTCTCTCCGAAGTGAATGAAATGTCCTTGCAGACATGTGTTGGATTCTGACACTATGGATTCTTGATGGACACTTAACATTTTCCTTTTCCTACTTGCTTGTTTGACATAAATGAATAGCTGATACCATTATCAAGTAACAATAGGTAAAATGTTAATGGAAAGTCACGATTATGTTCTCATGTTTTCCTTGGATTTTGTATTTTCATGGGTGAAGTGTTAACTCTTCTTGAAAGAGTGAAGTAGCAACAGGCTCATAGCTCTGATTTAGGAAGAAACAGAAATTGTTGAAGAAATCCAGGAATTGGCTTCTTTCAGAACAATTGATTCTTTAGCTACTAGAGTTTACAAGAATGCTTTGTTCTGTGATACACATTTTCCTAGGGAGTTTTGTTTTCCTTCTGGCTTTTGTTTAATCTAAAATAGAAGGGATCATATTTACAATAAAGGGCAGCCCAATGCACAAGGCTCCCGCCAATGTGGGATCTGGGTAGGGACAGATGTATGTACACAGCCTTACCCCTGCACATACAGAGAAGCTGGTTCCAAGATTTGAACCCTGGTCACCCAGGTCACAATGGAGCAACCAACCATTGTGCCAAGGCCCATCCTTGATCATATTTACAATACTAAATACTAAAAGAATGTCAAAAAGCTCAAACTTAATGGCCTTAATGGGAAGCAAAATGGTCAAGAAAGGTTGTGTGCTGGTGAATATGATTCTGGATTGTACTCTAGTGCCTCCATCTAAAATTTCTTAATGTTCATAGATCTTCATCCGGTTCAAACTTTGGTCCACTTTGGGTTTTGGGGTTGATGCTGTAATAACAAGAGTTTGATTTCTATTTTTCTGGTTTTATTGTTCTTTTGGTGTACCCAGTTAGCTAGGTTTTACTTCAACACCCCTTGATTTTGATGTATTCTCTAATGTGCATTAGAAAGTTTGCTTGTTTTACAGAAAACAAGAGAATTAATTATCTAGTTATGCGAAGTGTTTGTAACTGCCTTCTCTCACATGTAAGTTGTAACCATATTCTTTAACAGAAAAGTTTGTCTTGTCCATCAAAAAGAAAAATTGCTTTGAAGGGCAACCAAAATGTCCCAGGAAAAAAATAGAGCAGTATTTCTGCTAAATGTATTTCAAACTTACACATCAGTTGCCTGTTAATTACTGTACATAATGAGTGTGCGGGGGTGGGGGGTGGGGATTTGTTTCATTGAGAAGAAAAAGTTTCTTTTTTCTTTATTTTTTTTTTTTTGTTTCCATCAACTATTATACTTTGCCTATGGCAGTCTTTGTGTTTTGTTATCTTTATGCTCCCATAATGATAAGCACAAATATCTTGTATATGTTTGTTCAAGATCTTGTGATTGGCTAGTGGTTAATTCCCAAGTGAAATAATGAGTGTGCGGGGGATGGGGGGGGGATTTGTTTCATTGAGAAGAAAAAAGTTTCTTTTTTCCTATTTTTTTGTTTCCATCAACTATTCTATTTTGCCTATGGCAGTGATAGTGATTTGTGTTTTGTTATCTTTATTTTCCGATAATGATAAGCACAAATATCTTGTATATGTTTGTTCAAGATCTTGTGATTGACTAGTGATTAATTCCCAAGTGAAATAATTGACTAACAATCACTCTTTGACTGATGCCAGTGGTGAAAGTATGGAAAATGCTTTGAGAGCTTGTTGTAAAGGTATCAAGATTGGGAAGATTCTTATTCACCGGGAAGGTGATAATGGTCAACAGGTTCATTTGTTACTCATGGAGTGTTTTTGTTCTTAATTTTTTTCCCGTATGATAGTAGATTAAAAGAAATTCTTTTTTTCATCAATAGAAAAGGGATATTATTTTCCTATTATCTGACAGACTTTCTGGTATTTTGACCACTGTTCAGCTGATCTATGAAAAACTGCCAAAAGACATCTCAGAGAGGCATGTATTGCTTCTGGACCCAATTTTAGGCACAGGTTTGTCTTTTTTCTTCACAGAAAATGTTATTCTTGTTATCCAGCAGGCCCCCCCCCACAAAAAAAAAAAAAAAAAAAGACATGCATGATGGATAACTTCATTCTACATCTTTAGTATTGACCAGCAAATCACTTTTGCCAACACTTGAGTATGTGGAGAGATAAGCAATTGGAATCCATTATCAATGTTTACTCTCATAATTCCAAATATTATATACAAGAAATCTAAGAATAATTGCATAATGAACTAATGAAATCTAATCTAATTGGTTCATAAACTTCTTATTGTTTAACCTCATTTCCTATAATCTGGTATGATCAATAAAGCTTAAAACTTCAGGAGACAAATGAACAGAAATCTGAAACAAAGTAAAAAAAAATTGTTATACCAATGGCCCTATTCTGCTAATATCTAGAAAGCAATTAATAAATATTAAGCAAAAGACAAATAAGATAATCTATACTTGATGTGGAATTTGCAGTATCTTTGTGATTAATGAAATGAAAAAAGGTTTTCAAGTAACCTACCTATAGATGCAATTTCACGAGTGTACTAGAAAGTCACAAATATGTATTGAGTTGATACTGCAAGATCACAAAGTTAAAATGTTGCATTTGTATCTTGCAACTGCTTTTGATGCATTGTGGTTTTAATGGTCCTGATTTTCAAATCTATGTATTCCATGCTGCCAAGGTAAACTTATTTTCTCTTTCATATACTAAATAACATTTATGAAATATCATAGTTTATAAGATTCATAATAAAGCCTGAAATAAAAAAGAAAATAATTTAGCATCGGGGTCTAATTATAGATATAAGTTATGAAAATATTAAAATGAAAGTGACTAAATAAATAAGTGTAAATAGATGATAATAAATATTCTCAAAGAGAAACAAATAAAATATTCCATATAAATAAAATGAATTAGGAAAAGGAAAACGGAGCCTTAGAGGTTAGGAACCAAAATAAATGGCTTTGTCCCCACTACCACCAGGAAAAAAAGCTAAAAAGATGTACATTTGCTTTTATTTCTACGAATAAAATTTTAAGGTTCCTCCCACAACCTAGAGTGAGGTTAGGGGTTAAGAAACTGTGGAAATAAAAAGGTGAAAACAGATATTAAATAAAAATTTCAAGTGGGGTAATACTGAAAACATGCTAAGGAAGAAAGCTTATATAAAATTCCATGCTTTACATCAAGTCCAGTAAGGATTGTCAAAATAAAACATACTAGCTGATGAATTAATAGCATAAAATATTCAACCACATGTAGTGACCAATATTTTTTGGTACACAAACGTACTCTAGGAAAATTAAAAAATAATTATAGCTAACCAGGCGGCTTGGCTACCTGCTGCTAGCATTTCTTAAAAATAAAAATTGATCTCATGCATTAAAATTATAGATTGGGTTATAAGTCAACATTGAAGATGAACAATCCATCACATAAAATTGGGACACGGTTGAGTCAAGTTGAGTTTTTTCAGCTTCATATATGAGTACCTTTAACAACTCTTAAGTTGAAATAAGTCTTGCTTGGAGCAGAGTCTATAGTGAGGACATGTAATACATCATAACTTAAAAAATGAGTGGGATGGTATGAATGGGGTAGAAGTAAACTAGGGCTGCAACTTGGGCCAGCTCAGGCTGAGCATTTCCTAAAACTTGACCCATAAATTCTTAGTCGGGTATCACTCTTATAGTCAATTATGGAGTTTTCCTGCTGTGTGGACCATTTCAGCTCTTTGCTACAGTGAAACACCAATTAAGATAATACATGGATGGCCCACCAATTAAGATGTTGACATAGAACTGGAGGGCAAATTGTTCAGTTAAGGACAGTGATTACAACATGTTCACCTGGTCTGCCAGACTGGTTACCATATCCATTTTCCTCCAAACCCAGAGATTTAAAAAGAATGTAGAATTTAGTAAAAGACGTCCACGTGGACAGTCAAACCGGTGAACCTGTTGAGCCCTCGGTCCATGTGACATCTCAGGACCAGACTACTAGCCAGCCCAAGGCTCAGCCCACTCTGCTGTTTGAAGCCCAAGAGCAGCACAGCCCAATGAAGGAGGCCAAATGCCCTCCCATTCGCTTCCTGTACGCAAGGAAGACATGTCAGCCATGAACAGTACCATGCACATGTCTTGTGATATCCTTGTAAACTCTATAAATATTTGAGAATAAAGGAATAGGGAGACCTGGCTTATCTCATTTCTCTTCTTCTCTCATTCTTCTATTCTTAGGAGGTTAGGTCTCCCTCGAAGAGACCTTTGCGGTGGGTAGTATCCCATCAAAGTGGTACTAGAGCCATTGCCAGCGACAGCAAGATGACGAACATGAGATCGTCAGCTATGAAAGGTCGCATTAACAAGATCGAGGAAGAACTTCACAAGGTGTTCGATGAGTTGAAGGAATTGAAGGATTTCATCTCGGTGGTGGCCAGCTAGTATCAAAAGTCGACTCACTCCAACTAGCGTGAAGGGGATAGTGAAGGTTCCAGCCACTTTGGCCACTCGCACATAGGAGCTAGACTAGGGAGGATGGCCAAGTTGGTATTTCCCACACGTTTTTAGGTGAGGACCTTATTTCCTGGATATTTAGAGTAGAGAGATTCTTTGAGATAAATGAAATCCCTAGGCACCACCAGTGTGTGTCGATGGCTTCGATCCATTTGGAAGGGGAGGCCATCCAATGGCTACAGTGGTACTGGCATTCCAACCCCTAGATTGGGTGGTTGGAATTTACAAAGGCTATCTGTTACCATTTCGGATCATTGGGATTCAAGAACTTTGATGAGGCTCTGTCAAGACTAAAACAAATGGGAACGATGAGGGAATATCAAAATGAATTAGAGGATAGCTTCTCGGGTATATGGGTGGCCTGAATCAGTGTTGGTGGGGGCCTTCTTAGAGGGATTGAGGGATGAGATTAGATATGAAATAAAGACCCTACAACCAGTCATTGCAAATGCGGTGTCCCACTTAGCCTGCCTGCATGAAGAAAGACTGGACAAGCTTAGTTGGGTCGTTAAGTCGACCTTGATCGGACCCATCATCAAGTCCCCTCCAACAAGGGGTGGCAACGAGTCGAGCTTTTCACGAGCTTCTCGAGCTTGAGCCTACTAGAGTTCAGCTCGTGAGGCTCGCGAGCTGGTTCGAATATATATATATATATAT
>NW_010729084.1:7496710-7548242 GCF_000365185.1 Nelumbo nucifera
ATATAATAAAAATGTTATAATTATTAATTATTATAATTCTTATTTTTTTAAATATCAAGTAAAAAGTATTTTTATATATAATTTTTTATTTTTATAGAATATTTTTTCTCAAAATTGAGCTCGAGCCGAGACAAGCCGAGCTCGAGCTTATGAATTTTTGACTCGAGTCGAGCTCGAGTTCAAGGTTTTGGCTTGAACTGAGCTCGAGCCTTGTAGAACAGTCTCGAGCCGAGCTCGAGTCTTGGACCATTTGGCTAGGCTTGGCTCGAATCCACCCCTACCTCCAACCAAAGCTGAACTGGTCCCCCCCCAAACCGGTTGGACCGAATGGTATTACCCCTAAGGCATCTTACCTGGGCAGAGATGCAGTTACGTCGCGAGCGTGAACTTTTCTATAACTGTGATGAAAAATTTGGACCGGGAACCGTTGCAAGAAACCTCAACTGTTTTTACTGGAGCCAAATGACAATGAGGAAGGGGGTCTCACTGTTGAAGATGGGGCCTTGGCAGTGGACGAGGAATTACTAGAGCAAGAACCAAAGATTTTTGTCCATGCTCTGACTGGTTCTTCCTCACCTCTCACCAGGAGGCTTAGGGCGGTGATTGGGGGTAACTAGGTGGCTATATTAGTGGATAGTGGAAGTTCTCTAAATTTTGTTTCAGAGCAGTTGGTTGATCAGCTCCACTTGGTAGTAGAGCCCATACCCCCTTTCTCAGTCCATGTTGCCAATGGACACAAACTCAGTTGTGATGGAATATGCATAGCGGTGAAAATCAGGGTACAAGGGCATCGGTTTCAAGCTGATTTGTACCTGTTGGAGTTGAGGGGGCCTGATATGATTTTGGGTGTCCAATGGCTTCAACAATTGGGCCCAGTGACTTGCGATTGGGCCCATCTCTCCATGTCATTCACAATAGACAAGCAAAGTTGCACTCTCCAAGGCCTCAACCCGGGGCCCTCACTACAAGAGGAACTGAGTCTGACACTCGAATAGAGCCACCATTTCTCCCCACCTGTCATTCTCTACCTAGGAATGGACATGGTTGGACCAACCCTCCACCATCAGCTAGGCTCAATGGGCCTAGGCCCCAGGAGGGAACCCCACCGAATTTCAAAGACCACTGCAAATTAATTGAGATGTTTTCTAGGAACCCATGGGCTTTCCACCAAAATAGGACCAAGACCATAAGACCCTCTCATGCTAGGGGCTGGGCCGACCAATGTAAAACCATATTGCTATCCCCATTTTTAGAAGTCTAAAATTGAGAAAATTGCGACTGATTTGAAGCAAAAAGGGATGATACAATCCAACTCCAGCCCTTTTTCCTCTTCCGTCCTGCTAGTCAAAAAGAAAGATGGCACGTGGCAGTTCTGCATGGACTATCAGGCCTTGAACCGTATCACCGTAAAGGACAAATTTCCCACATCGGTGATAGATGAGCTGTTGGATGAATTAGGGGCTGCAACAATATTCTCGAAACTAGATTTGAGAGCTGAGTACCACCAGATCTGGGTCCATCCGGAAGATGTGCCAAAAATTGTATTCCGAACTCACGACAGGCACTATGAGTTCCTAGTTATGCCCTTTGGGTTAACTAATGCACCGTCCACCTTCCAAGCCTTAATGAATGATGTATTCCGGCCCTACCTCTGGCAATTTATCCTCGTATTCTTTGATGACATTTTGGTGTACAGTAACAGATGGGAATCCCATCTATAGCTTCTGAATATTACCTTGGGGGTCTTAAGGCAGCATCAGCTTTATGCCAAGGAAGGCAAATGCCTATTCTGTCAGACTAAGGTGCACTACCTGGGCGATATTGTCTCTCAAGGCCAGGTTAGGGCTGATCTTGACAAAATTACAGCCGTGGTGAACTGGCCCACACCTAATTCTATCCGGTCCCTCAAGGGGTTCTTGGGCTTGACTGGTTACTATCAGCGGTTTATAAAGAACTATGGCCTGTTGGCAAGCCCACTAACCCAGTTACTTAAAAAGAATGCATTTCATTGGAACACACGGGTCCAGACAGCATTCGAGGCCCTCAAACAAGCTCTGTCTACACCCCCCATCCTCTCCCTACTGGACTTTTTGACAAGAGTTTGTAGTGGAGTATGATCCATCTAAATCAGGTGTGAGTGCAATCCTCATGCAACAGGGTAGACCCATCGCCTACTTCGGTAAAATGTTATCTACCCAGGCCCAGTCGAAATCTACATATGACAAAGAGTTGATGGCAGTTGTCCTCTCTATGTTGAAGTGGTGATCCTATTTGTTGGGCCACACTTTTGTCATTCGCACGGACCACCAGAGCCTCAAACACCTGTTAGAGCAGCCAGTACACAGCCTGGACTAACAGAAGTGGTTGTATAAGTTGTTGGGGTTTGACTACTGAGTAGAGTACAAGCCCGACCCAATGAACAAGGCGGCGAACGCTTTGTCCTGCAGCCATGAAGTGGCCATGTTGAGTGAATCCCGACCCAGCTTTCCTTTACTGTCCAAGCTAAAGGAGGAAGCCCACTAGAATGAATTCAGAAACTTGCCCAGAAGCTCAAAGAGGACCCTGTCGTAGTTCCCAGGTTCCACTTAGTGGGCCCAGATCTTTTCTTCAAGGGACACCTGGTGATTACAGCCTGTTAGAGCTAGCCGAACAAGGGTAGATTAGTCATTTTATTTCTGTTAAGTTATGTGCTTATGTGGCAGTTTTAATAGAGACTTCCTGTCCCATACTTAAGTGGGGGCAGTTTAGTCTTTGTACTACTAATTAGAGGCTAATCCATATTAGGGTCGACTGATAGGCTTTAGGCTATCATGTTCGACTGTTCTCTTCTTTTTCTTCTTCTTCTTCTGCTCTTCTCCTGGTTCGAACTACTGTAGCTACAGGACAAACACAGCCCAATTGAAATTTCTTCCGAAGTTACTACAACTATTCCATTGTTCGCCCTTGGGGGGCCACTTTGGAATACTTTGGACCTATAGAAGGGTAAGCCAGCATTTGTTTTGGACAGGGATGAAGAAGGCCATTCAGCAATTTGTAGCGCAACTCCTTGCCAACACAACAAGTTTGATCATCAGTTTCCGGCCAGAGTGTTACAACCCCTCCCAATTCCGGTGCAGGTATGGGAAGACATAACCATGGATTTTATCACGGGTCTTCCAATATCCATGGGTAAGTTGGTGTTCATGGTAATAGTGGACAGATTGACCAAATACAGTCATTTTGTTGGGCTGGCACACCCATATACAGCAGCCCAAGTAGCGTGCACCTTTGTGCAGGGAGTGACCCACCTCCATGGTACTCGGTCCATCTTGACGGACAGGGACCCGGCTTTCATGAGCCGCTTCTGGACTGAATATTTTAAGGCCCAAGGGACCCAGTTGAACCGCACTACTAGCTACCACCCCCACGCGGATGGTCAATCTGAAGTTGTTAACCGGTGCTTGGAGACATACTTGAGGTGTGTTACAGGGGAGAGGAGACCCAAACAATGGGTGCATTGGTTACCATGGGCCAAGTTGTGGTACAATACCACCTACCACTCGTCACTGGGGATGAGCCCATTTAAGGCATTGTATGGGAGGGAACTATCCCTGACACTACGCTACGAAGTTGGCTCCACTGCCGGGGTGGAGGTTGAGGAAATGTTACAGCAAAGAGATGAAATTTTGAGGTCCTTCAAAGAGCACTTGACCCGGGCCTAGCAACAGATGAAGGCCCAGTATGACAGGAAGCACAGGCCAGTGACATATATCAGGAAGGGGAATTTGTGTATCTGAAACTCCAACCCTACTGCCAGGTGTCGGTTGCCCACAGGAAGTGGCCTAAGTTTGCACCTCAGGTTTTTTGGGCCCTTTCACATAGTGGGCTGAGTAGGGGAGGTGGCTTACCGACTATACCTTCCCTTATCCTCCCGCATTCACCCTGTTTTCCACGTCTCCCTACTAAAGAAAAGTGTGGGTCCCCAAGTGGCTGCTAGTCCCATCCTGCCCGAGTTCAATGATGAGGGGTGTCTGCAACCTGATTCGGTGGAGGTTCAAGATCTGAGGTGGGTCAAAACAGGAAGAACAGTTAACAGGGAAGCTTTGGTGGTTTGGATGCATCGTAGGAAGATTGTGACACCCTTAAGAGGATGTTTCCAGGATTCAACTTTGAGGACAAGGTTGTTTTGAAGAGGGGACGAGTTGTTGAGCCCCTGGTCCATGTGACATCTCAGGACCAGACTACTAGCCAGCCCAAGGCTCAGCCCACTCTGCTGTTTGAAGCCCAAGAGCAGGACAGCCCAGTGAAGGAAGCCGAACACCCTCCCATTCACTTTCTGTATGCAAGGTCAGCCATGAACAGTATTATTGCACATGTCTTATGATATCCTTGTAAACTCTATAAATATCTGAGAATAAAGGAGTAGGGTAGACCTGGATTATCTCATTTCTCCTCTTTCCTTCTATTCTTTTAGGAGTTTAGGTCTCCCTTGAAGAGACCTCTGTGGTGGGCAGTATCCCATCAGAACCATTCGAATAGAAAATAAATTTATTGTATTATATTATACTGTTGACTTTTTTATAATAAAATATTAGAGAACATGTATTAAAATTAAGACAAAATTAGAGAAAGAAGTGAGGCGTGCCAAAACAGAGAAAGAACGAGTGATGGATCTTCTGAAGATGATAAAGGGCTAGGCACTTAACCTACAATTCCCAGTGAGGGCCAGAAACACACCATTTGTTTTGACAGTTAACCCATTCAACCTAGACAGATGAACCAGTGAACCATTACACAGTGAGAAAACCATGTCCAGGCTGATCTTGGGGTCAGGTTTTAAAACATTGGTTGAGGATGTTGAATATCAGTTCCATAATATATTCTTTCATATTTGTGGTTCATTGTGGGTATAATTAGGAATCTTTAATACTTGGCTGGCTTTGTGCAGGCAGCTAAAGATGATTGGACCTTAGGTCTATTCAAGGTTCAAAGTATCGACACGTATCGGCCCATATCGGCCGATACGTATTGTTTCGGGACCTCCTCGATACGCCCCTACAGTGGGTGTATTGGGGTTCTGACCGGTTCAGGGGGTGGAGGAGCCTTAAACTGGTCCCCCTGAACCGGTTTTGAAAAAAAATAAAAAAAAAAGTAAAAAAAACACTATCGATATCACCCGATACGCCCCTATTGGCGTATCGATATTTTGAACCTTGGGTCTATTGTGATTTTGGGTGTAGAGGGGTGATATGGGTCTCTTGTGGGCTTTGATGCCTTTTCTACTTGTATATCAAGTCAACTGATTACTTGATAATATTTAATATTTTTGTTATCTGTTTGCATAAATTTATTGTTGGGGGATATTGCTAGACAAATGCAGCTTTATATTGTTGATATACCTGATTTGGATACATGCCATCCAAATGTAAATGAAATTTATCTTCTGGTTGGCTGGGTTGGTCCTGTTTGAAGTATTTATTTTTATTGTTTTGGCAGGGAATTCGGCTGTTCAAGCTATTTCTTTACTCATAAGGAAGGGTGTACCTGAATCAAATATCATATTTCTGAATCTTATATCTGTAAGTTAAATGTACCTCTGGAGGAGTATGCTATTTTATTTTAGTTATTTTGTTTCTCTTGAGTGGGGGTGGAAAAAGGATAAGATTTTACAATTTTGCTTGCATCCTTGCCAAAATCTCTTTAGTGCATGAACTTGTATTCGTATTAGATGATATGCTTAGCTTTGCCTGCAATTGCATTAATGACAAAACAGTTGATATCAGTAGATTAGTTAGAATAAGTTTCTAATGCATCAATTCACAAGTTCATTGATACTTGGCTTCTATTATGTTTCTTAGTCCCTTCGTTATGTTTACTGTTATATTGTTTTACTATATTTTTTTAACCTCCACAGGCACCTCAAGGGATCCATGTAGTCTGCAAGAGCTTCCCAAGAATTAAGATTGTGACATCTGAGATTGAAATTGGTTTAAATGATGATTTCCGTGTCATCCCTGGTATGGGGGAGTTTGGAGATCGATATTTTGGCACAGATGATGATGAAGAGCAGCAAGTGGTGGCCCCATTGTAGATGGAAACATCTTCAGTTTTGTAGTAATTTTGACATCGAGTGAACAAATCTATCATCAATGTAATCTTTCCCGAGGCTTGGGTACCTAAAAGGATTGAGGATGCTTGGTTGTGAATTCCATGTTGTTAAAACATGATCTAAATGGCCATTTGATTTGCTTATGGAGAGTTCTTGCTTGTTGTCCACCTGATGCTTTTTCTATTGCTGGTTCGAATTTCAAACTTTGTTTGTCGCATCGCATGTCTTACAGGGGTATTCTGGTGCACGCCTTCATCACAACTCTGGCACTCATCACTCGTAAAAATCTGTCCTTGGGATTCCGCTCTTAGTTTATTTGTTTCATTTAGCTAAGCATTTTCACTTTATCTCTTGTAATTTGTATCCATTGGCAATCTTGTGATTCTTGAATTGCAGGACTGTAACTCTAATTGAGATCATGTGCAAGGAATCTGCATTTTTGCTTGTGTGTGTGTGTTGGGTGGGGGGAAGGGAGGAACAGTTTTCACTTTCTCAAATCTTTTTTTTTTTGTCAATAAAAAAGACTTCATTACTTATATTCAGAAAACTGTTTATATCATGGTTTTTCATGGCTTTAACCTGCTAGTAAGGAGAAAAAAGAAGAAACATGAATCTATCCCACATGCGATGAAGTTGTAGCTTTTGAAGAGGATTATATAAAGAATAAAATTGTCCTATCAATTCTATTTGATTTCATTTACATTTCACATAAACAGGGACAAGAATTTTTGATTGACAAAATAGGAAAAAAAAAAAGAACAAGAGGAAATACAGTGGTGGGGGTGGAATTATTAGGGATTCCTTGGGAGGTTTTTGTTTTGCTTTCTACAATTTCTATGACTATACTTCCTCCATTCAATCTGAGTTTTTGGCTCTTCTAGATGGGTTAGACTTTTGTCTTCAATTTGGAATCACTGAATTAGAAATAGAGAGTGACAATAAGGTGTTAGTCGGCATCATTAATGGGACATCTCACCCATGGTCAATAGCCTACATTTATATAAAAATCAAACGAATACTTGGTAACATGAGGTATTCTATTGGTCACTCGTTGAGAGAAGGAAATTATCTTGCAAATGTGGGTGTGAATTTGAAAAGCAATGCAACTTTTAATTCCGTACTTCATACCCCACCAAAGCTTAAAAGACTGTTGCATGAGAATTATGTTAATCTTCTCATTCTGAGAATTGGTTAAATCTGATTGTATTTTTTAATTTCTTTGTTAGGGTGGATTTTGAGAGGGTGGTGATGAGTGCGTTTTGTATTGGGCATGGGGTAAGGTGGGCTATGTCCTCCCTTGTATATTCTGATTTTCTATAAAATTTGAGATGGACGCCCCTCCACCTGGAGTAAAGTTTGGGGATAAAAAAAAACGTGAGGGGAGCTATAAAATCCGAGTTTGGATCTATTTACCACAGAATGTTGGTTACTTCCTCTTCACAAGACATTTGGGACATCTCGCCATAAATGGGATTCTGATCTTTTGATGACAAAATGTTGGTTGCATCCTTTATACAAAGACACTACAACCAAGGTTCAAAGTATCGTTATGCATCGGCCCGTATTGGCTGATACATATCGTTCTGGGACCCTTCCGATATGCCCCTACAGTGGGTGTATCGGGGGCCTGACCGGTTCAGGGGATGGAGGGGTCCTAGATCAGCTCCCCTGAACCAGTTTTGAAAAGAAAATAAAAATAAAAAATAAAAAAACAAGTATCGAAACGCCCAATATTCCCCTACTGGCATATCGATATTTTGAACCTTGACTACAGCCATACATGAGAAACGTAACATGTCCCCATTTCAAAGTATTGATTCTCTGCATACGAAAAAAATTACCTATCAAGAATTTCAATAAACCAAAACTCATTCCTTTTATGTCTTATTTGACAAATTGTTGACAAATTGTTAAGACCACTAAATTGCCAATCAAAACCTCTTTTACCAATCAAAACCACTAAATTGCCAAATTCTAGTGAGGCAATGTATCAGTGGCCATGAAAATTAATACATATCATATGATATTCACCAATACATGGCGATATTTTGAATCTTATTCTTCATAAAATATAATATAAAAAACAAGAGATATTCTCAACATGCAACTACAGGGTGTTATAGAACATGGCCCATTTCATGGTCTGTAGATCGAGACTTTTATGAATAATAACAAAAAGTGCAAAAGATTTTTCCAATGTGTGGCAGTAGGGCATTGTGGCCAGTGTATTCCTCCTTGTGGTCAGCAGTTTTGGACTCGTAAAATCTCAAAGAACATTCTCAATGACTGAAGTTTTTTGGAAGAATGACTGTTCAGCCCAAGGTCAAAATTTTTAGATCAAAGTACAGTTGAAGTGGGTACAAACTCAGAATTGATGCCAATTCATGGACAGACATTGGTGTATAAAATAAAGGGTTTTTGACCTTTTAAATATTTATGTGAAAATAAAAAAATGTGCATTGGACCTATTCGTACTTCTCCAAAGTTTTTTCCAGATTTTGTGTCAATTGTCTGATGAGGTCTAATGAATAATGAACACGATAGCGCTCTCATGGATTTTTTTTTTTTTTTGATAATAAAATTAAGGGATAGCGCTCTCATGGATTCAGTCAGCGTGAGCGCTCCCGTACCATTACATCATATTTCAAATTATTTGTATTAGTAAAGGGGGAGAAAAAAACACGGAAAATATAAGAAAACGAGTTCATGCCACGTGGCAGAGAGTTATCACTCGTTGCTTTATCGTGGATGATAACCTTCCTTAGGTTAGGATGGAGACACGTGTCAATGCATGGGAGCTGGATTCTTTTGGCATATTCTCCCCCTGAAGCCATTTACTATCTATCTCTATATAGAAAGGTGATGGTGTGAGTGTTGGTATTCGCACTTTGGTTCTTACTCTTTAGTCTTTTCCCTTATCTCTGTCGTCCTAAAAACTTGAAGCTGAAACAATGTCGGCCTTCGTAGGAAAGTATGCAGGTATAACCCGAAGCTCCTCCTCCTCATCTTCTCTCTCTCTCTCTCTTTTGTTATTGTATTTTAATTTTCTTTTAGCTTGTAGTAAGTTGATTGGTTGTTAATGGAGCTGGTAAATGAATATCATGTAGAAAATTAATAATATCATGGACTGACTATTCATTCATGAGATACCAGTGGCCAATATGTACTAATTGAATTGTTATTAATTCGTCACTGAACTGATGGAAATCAGAGGAGCTGATAAAGAATGCCAAGTACATTGCCACCCCTGGGAAGGGCATTCTGGCTGCAGACGAGAGCACCGGCACAATCGGCAAGCGTCTGGCCAGCATCAACGTGGAGAACATCGAGACCAACCGCCGAGAACTTCGGGAGCTCCTCTTCACCTCGCCCAATGCCCTTGCATACCTCTCCGGCGTCATACTGTTCGAGGAGACCCTCTACCAGAAGACTTCCGATGGGAAGCCATTCGTGGAGGTCCTTGAGGAGAATAATGTCATCCCAGGGATCAAGGTCGACAAGGGTACCGTCGATATCGCCGGCACAAAGGGAGAGACCACAACCCAAGGCTTCGACTCTCTTGGGGCACGTTGCCAGCAATATTACAAGGCCGGAGCGCGCTTTGCCAAGTGGCGCGCTGTACTTAAGATAGGCCCCAATGAGCCGTCGGAGCTTGCAATCCAACAGAATGCACAGGGATTGGCTCGCTACGCAATCATTTGTCAGGAGAATGGACTGGTGCCCATAGTCGAGCCGGAGGTCTTGACCGACGGCAATCATGACATTAACAAATGTGCTGCCGTCACCGAAACTGTACTAGCCGCCGTGTACAAGGCATTGAATGATCACCATGTGCTTTTGGAAGGGACACTTCTGAAGCCCAACATGGTCACTCCTGGCTCTGATAGCCCAAAGGTGCCGTCGGTGCCGTGTTTCATTCTACTTCACTTAATCTCTAGTACTTATTAATTAAATTCCGATCGAGCTCAAAATTAAGCTAATTCCGCAACCCACAGGTTGCTGCGGAGGTGATTGCAGAGTACACAGTTACTGCATTGCGGCGCACAGTCCCACCGGCGGTGCCAGGAATTGTGTTTCTGTCAGGAGGGCAGAGCGAGGAGGAGGCGACATTGAATCTGAATGCCATGAACAAGTTGGATGTGGTGAAGCCATGGACACTGTCATTCTCATTCGGGCGAGCTCTGCAACAAAGCACCCTTAAGACATGGGGCGGGAAGAAGGAGAATGTGAAGGCTGCCCAAGAGGCATTCTTGGCCAGGTGCAAGGCGAACTCGGTTGCCACCCTCGGCAAATACACCGGTGGGAGCGGTGGTGCGTTGGCTTCAGAGAGCCTGTATGTTAAGGGGTACAAGTACTAATTAATTCATGCATGCAGATGCCGGGCACAGTACTGAAATTAATACTTGATGTCAATTTTTATCTTCTTCTTCTTCTTTTTTCCTTCCTTGTAATTGTAACCAAATATTTCCACTGATATGTCTAATAATATGTTGTTTCTGTTAAGTATTTATGCCTCTAATTCACACAAAGGATAGGCACAGAACATGTATACAAATTACAAAGTCCAATCAAGAATCAAAATTAAGGAGCAGTGCCCTCCATGTAAGGGGCAACGCTTATATTTAGTATATTATATTCCAAGAAATTTTGGGTGAAAATAAATGGCCGAATTCCTCAAGTTAATGGGGTCTAGTGCAAAACTGCAATGGATGGATTCCCCAAGCCCAAGTATCTGATCCTAAATTGAAAAGCTAAGTAAAATGTAAATTGTGTTCAGGATTTAAGCATTATTGTAGACCAACCATCAAAGTAGAGGACTGTGAGAGTGAGAGAGATATCCCTCCCTCTACAAACTATGAGTCCTAGATAATAAAACTTCCATTCCAAGTTCCAACACAGTGTGGGATATTCAACATCAACGGCCAGTATATGTAATTTGGATATCTTGCTAATACTTGAGGTCAGGCCTCGGATGGTAGCAGCCACATATTTTCTTTTTTCTTGTATTGTATGGCTTGCAGCTTGCTGCTGCAAAGACTACAGCTTATATATACTAGCAGGGTCACAAATACTATATCTATATTCTGGGGCTGGATTTATTAATTTCAAAAAAATAAAAAATTCTGGTTCTAGATTGATTTTCAGTGTTAATTTCCCTCTCTTGAAAACACTCAGACGTATCACTTGATTGGACCGCCGTCCCTCTATTCGCCAAAATAGTTAATAGTGGCCCACTCTCTTTTAAGGGTGAACTTTTGGTTCAAAATCCAAATTCGAACTCAAGAAAACGAAAATTTTAAAAACCGAACTCAAACCCAAATACGTGAAAATCCATTAAATTGAATCGAATTTGTTTTGGTTATTTTGGATATTTCGGTTAAAATCGAAATTATTTAACCTGACTATCTGATGTTCATTTCATTAATATTTGATATTTCGATTAAAACTATAGTTTTTAAAAACGAACCGTAAACAGAATCAGTCAGGGGACCGGTTTCCGATTAAATGGTTCAACCATTTGGGTCAAACTGTTCGACCTGTGACATCATAAATAAATTAAAAATAAAATTTTTTTATAAATAATAAAAAAATAGCATAAAATTAAATAAAAAACAGAAAATAAAATTATCTAAATAAAAAATAATACAGTACAAAACACAGAAAATATAAAAATAAAATACAGAAAAATTCTAAAAGTACAGAAAAGCACAAAAAAATTCAAAAAATACAGAAAAAACAGAAAAATGCAAATTAAATACAGAAAAAACAGAAAAATACAAAAAAATACAGAAAAAATTGTACTGTATTATCATTCTTTGACATCATCTGATCATCATCATCATCATTCACATAGCAAACAACCAAGGAATTGAAAAAAATTAATAAAACAAAATTAATTAAGCCAATGTGAGTATGTGAATCTTTGTAATTAATTAAGCAAAGAATTCAGAAAAAATAATTAAGCAAGATTAATTAAACAATGAGTTAAGAAAAAAATTCAAAGAATCAATTAAACTCACAAAAAAAAATTCAGAAAAAAAATTATTCCTTCAGGTCCTTCACGGTTTCGTTGTCGGTAATGGTGGTGTGATAGTGGGCTCGGGCTTGGTTGCAGACAAGTTTCCATCGCAAGTGCTACTACAATTTGCAGAATCGTCAATGATGGTGTTACTGCCACTGCAAAGTACAAACTCCTCGCCCGCCACTACAAACTCATCGGACAGCCGCTGCAAACTCGCTGCTCGCTGTTGCAAGTCGACTGCCACAACTGCTACTACTGGAGTCTGGAAGTGCTGCAAAATACGTTGGCCGTCGCTGCAAACTTGTTGTTGTCGATCGTCATTAATTTCCATCGGTCAGTGTTTGTCGTCGTYGGACGCCGGAGGTGCTAGCTGCTGTAGGTGGTCAGTTGGGTGTGAGGGATGAAAGGGAAGGGTTAGAACTTAGAACGAAAATGGGGGTTTTAACCTTAAAGGGCCTAAACATTAGATTTGGGATGGGGATGTCATTTTAGTTTTTGTTTTTTTTTTTATTTTATTTAAAATAATGAAAATAAAATATAACCCACGAACCGCTGCCCGGGTCGAAGGGTTTAGCGGTCCGACCGCCCGAGTTAGTGGTTTTCTGACTTTTTCAACGTTTTTAAGGCATTTCCGATTTATAGCATAACCAGACCTGGGGGCTGACTGGTTACTGATTTTTCCGGTCCGGTCCGATTTTGAAAACCATGATTAAAACATACTTGAGTTTCTTTCTAACCAAACAACTCACAAAACTACCAAAAGCATTGCTAACTGAAAGAATCTCCACTTCCTGCCCATAGGGCCATACCGCCATACCAACAAACTTCCAAGTTCCATCTGTATTACTGCATAGGAGGGGCCATATAGAGGATATATACAAATAACACAATACAGCAACCGATAAAAAACATGTATACTAGTTACTTAGTAAGTCAATATATTTATGTATGTGATGTAGGGTGATTTGGCCCGACCTGATAATAGAGGGACATGTGGACATGACCTAACTGACAGAACGACAGCTCATCCTGACGTACCCAAGTCTGGGACGGACCCAACTCGGATAACCGAACTACTTCGGGGGATCACGCCTCGTAATAGCTGGCCTTATCTTCTCCGACCGATTCGGACGACAGTGATAATGTCTTATCGGTTGGCACCGTTATCTCCTATTAATTCGGTAACGGGCCTCATCACGGCAAGAATCCTGGAACCACTCCGAGAAACCCGCGAAGACTCTAGTATATAAGGACCCCAACCCTTTGGGGGCAGAGGTACGTGCACAATCMCTGCTTACTAGCTCTCTTGCTTTCTAAATTGTATTCAGCTCGCACACTACTAACTTAAGTATCGAAGCGACCTTGCCGGGTAAGCACCCCTGGGTTCTCTAATTCTTCCTGTGCAGATCCGCCAAGTCCGTCGTCTACTGGAAGCCACCTCATCTCCAGCTAGGAGCAGCCAGATTGCGACGCATCAATTGGCGTCGTCTGTGGGAAACAGTTCGAAAAGCCTTCTTCCACCAAACAGTCCAGATCCAGTTTCAATGGCATCTTCTAGTAACGTCAGACATAGTGCTGATATGAACGTCTCCGGGGGGCAACTCCAGGTCCCAACCGTTTGCATTGGACAGTTCACTTTACCTCTCTCTGCGGACAGGGTCCCTACGCTGAATGTGCCTCAAGTCACTGTACCGGTGAATGCCCCACTCCCTCTTATGGTGGGTGCAACTTTCGCCGAGCCCTTTCTTATGCCCCCGGTGGTCGGACAAACTCAACTTGACGAACTGGTACACTGCATGCGGGCTATGCAAGCCCAAATGCAACAGGTCCAATAGTATCAACAAGTCCTGCACCACGTTTATTAGCAACAGTACCAGCAACAGTTCCCCCCGCTACCACAGAATCAGCAGAATTAGCAACCGGTTCCACCTCGACATCTGGGACCACAACAAACCAACCCTCACCGTCAGAGCGAGCACCCTCCTCGCTGGGGAGAGACCTCCCAAGTCCAGAACCTTCTAGGGAGCCAGATCTCGTCCCATGGCAGGAAAGAAAGACAGGTTACTCCTCCAGCCTCCCAACAGGTGAATAGGTCGAAAGACACCCAGCGCATCAGAGCCGCTTCACCTCGACCTTCACAGTTCGGAGTCCCACTCGCGGAAAACCAGTTCAGGGTTCTGGCAGCAGACTCTAAACAGGGCCCCTCAGTCCGCAGCGACCGTCGCTAGCAGTCCGAGTAGCTCCCTGCAAAAACAGCGCCTGACCACACTGAAGCTAGCAACACTAATGCGGAGCCAGCGAAGAAGCAGCAGAAACGGCGTCGCAAGGTTCGCTGGGCTGTCRTCCAAAGTAAGCCCGACCAGCCCAAAGGAAGGGAAGAGGCGAGCTCAGGAACAGTGAAGATTACCCCACTCCTCTATGTGCCATCTCCTCTATCCACCGAGCTCCTAGCAGTTCCAATGCCCAAGGACTTTAAAGTACCTCCCTTGGACAAGTATGATGGGTCGTTCGATCCGAATGACCATGTGGACTCGTTTCAGTCATAGATGCACCTAGCCAGGGCGGATGAACCCTGTATGTGCATGGCTTTCTCCACCACCTTTAAAGGAGTAGCTCGTATGTGGTACATGAACCTTGCGCCTAGGACAATTAAGAGTTAGGCGCAGTTCGTGCAGATTTTTACCTCACACTTCATTACAAGCAAGAGGTGCCCGAGGTCCCAGGAAAGCCTACTCGGAACAGTCCAGAGGGAGGGAGAATCTATCCAAAGCTACATCAAGAGATTCAACGATGCATGCCTGCAGATTCCTGATCTAGATCCCATTGTGAGACTCACAGCAGCCAAAAGAGGTATCACCCACAAAGAGTTCAAGTGGCACGTGGTTGCCAACAAACCCAAAGAAGTTACTGAGTTCCTCAAGCTCGCTGACCAGTTCATTGAAATAGAGGAGGAGATGAAATAGAAGAGTGAGAATCCATCAGAGAAGAGGAAAAGAGAAGGTGAGACCTCAACTAACGGGGATAAGAAGTGGAAAAAWGATGAACCTACTCAAGGAGGAGGAAAACCGGATCAGCCTTTTTGAGCCTCTCTAGTTGAAAGAACAAATTACACTCCCTTGAACACGACACGAGCAGAAATCCTCATGGCGATCAAGGACGCTTCTTACGTTAAGTGGCCACCTCGGATGAGAGGAGACCCAAACACAAGAAACAGAAATGTATACTACCACTTTCACTGAGATTACGGTTATAGCACCGAAAATTGTAAGAACCTCCGCAACGAGATAGAAGAACTCATCCGTCGTGGATATCTGAAAAACTTTGTACTAAATGATAATAAAAGTCAAACAAGTCGGTAGGGGGAGCAAGGTAGAGATATTCCCGAATCCAGCAACAGGCAAAACGAGTAGCCGTAGAGACAGCTGCCCGAAGAGAGGCCGGTTCGAGGGGTAATACAAATGATCACCGGCGGATCGATTGTTGCGGGTTGCACTTCAGCCACGACAAAAACATCAGCTCGTGAGATAGAAAGAGAAGAACAGAATCCTCCGAAGCGGCCGAGGTTAGAAGAGCCTATTTTCTTCACCGAGGATGATGCACATGGAGTCTAGTACCCCCACGATGGTGTACTCATCATAAAGATAAGAATTAATGATTTCGAGGTGAAGCGCGTCCTGGTCGACTCCGGTAGCTCGACAGACATACTCTTCAAGGATGCATTCGATAAGCTACAGCTTCAAGAGAGCGACATCAAGCCCGCGAACACTCCCTTGGTAGGTTTCGGCAGAGAGGAAGTCAGGCCCTTGGGAAGAGTTACAGTACCTGTGGAGGTCGGTACCTGGCCTAGCATAGTGAGATTCGACCACTTTCTTAGTGGTCGCAACTCCCTCCCTGTACAACACCATAATAGGATGACCTATCACCCACACTCTACGCGCAGTGGTGTCCACCTATTATCTGGCCATGAAGTTCCCCACGAACATCGGAGTAGGGGTAGCGCAAGGCAACCAGCTCAAGTCTTGCAAATGCTACGCCGCTGCCCTCAAAGGGAAAGCCAAGGCAGCGGACGACCTCGAGTTGGAGCGACTTACGGAGTACCATGAGGAGCGAGCTTCGCCAATAGAAGAAACGGTTTCTATACTCGTTTCAGCAGAAGATCCAACTAGGACTCTCCAAATCGGTGATTCGATTGAGGAGCCTCTACGTTCTCAGCTGGTAAGCTTCTTACTTCAAAACTTAAATGTTTTTGCATGGTCCACGACAGAGATGCCCGGCATAGACCCCAGAATAATCACTCACAAACTGAACACTGATCCTGTAGTTAGGCCCGTTAGACAGAAGAAACGCAACCTAGCCCTAAAGCATTGTAGAAGAGTTGATGAGGAGGTTGGGAAGCTCCTTGCAGCCGATTTTATCAGGGAGGTCCATTACCCGAGCTGGGTGGCCAACCCCGTTCTGGTAAAAAAGGCCAACGGTAAATGGCACATGTGCGTCAATTATACCAAACTGAATTGAGCTTGCCCGAAGGACTGCTTCCCACTTCCCAAAATCGACCGTTTGGTGGATGTGACCTCAGGGCACGATTTGCTGAGCTTCTTGGATGCTTATTCGGGCTACAACCAGATCGGGATGGACCCTACCGATGAGGAAAAAATGGCCTTTATAACCGAGCTAGGCCTATACTACTACAAGGTCATGCCCTTTGGATTGAAAAATGCCGGGGCAACATTACAAAGACTTGTAAACCGACTGTTTGAATCATTAATCGGTAAAAAAGTAGAATGTTATGTAGACGACATCGTCGTCAAATCTCAATTTTCAAATGGTTTAATAAAAGATTTGCATTCTATTTTTGAAATTTTGCGCAAGTTTAATATGAAATTAAACCCTAACAAGTACGTCTTCGGTGTCACCTTGGGTAAATTCCTGGGTTACATCGTTAACCAACGTGGTATCGAGGCCAACCCTAACAAAATCAATGCCATCTTAGATATGAGACCGCCTCGTAAATTGAAGGAGGTTTAGAGGTTGAACGGTCGTATAGCTGCTCTGAGCCGCTTCATGTCTAAATCGGCAGATCACTGCCTACCTTTCTTCAAGGCGATTAAAAAGAGCAAAGACTTTGACTGGACTGAAGAGTGTCAGCTCGCCTTCAACGAGCTCAAAAGGTATCTGACCAGTATCCCAGTTAACTCGACTCGAGGAGGGAGATATTTTGAAGTTGTACCTCTCTACGAGTGACGAGGTAGTCAGCTCGGTACTGATAAAAGAAGTAGACCGGGTTCAACGACCCATCTACTATGTCAGCAAAGTTTTGCAGGACATAGAGACGAGATACCTATAGATCGAAAAGCTAGTGTACGCGCTGGTCACTGCAGCTCGAAAGTTTCGACCGTACTTCCAAGCCTATACTGTCATCGTCCTCACCAACAGACCACTAAGGCAAGTTGTACTCAAGCCCGAGGTCTCTGGTAGATTGATAAAGTGGGCCATTGAACTCAGCGAGTATGACATCCAGTATGAGCCTCAAACAACAATCAATGCCCAAGCTTTAGCTGATTTTGTTGCGGAATATACCTTCAGCACTGCAGTTCCTAAATCGGTCGAGCCTGAGCACAAAGGAGAAGCTTCAACCAGTGCAGCACCTCCCCCTATCAAAGCAATGCCGATCTGGGATGAGGATTCCTGGATCTTCCATGTGAATGGCTCGTCAAATAAGAAAGGTAGCGGAGTAGGTATCATTTTGTATGGGCCAAGCGGGGTGAAGCTGGAATATTCATCGCGTTCAATAATGAGGTGGAGTACGAGGTTTTGATAGCTGGGCTTGCCCTAGCGAACGAAGTAAGAGCCAAGCACATCGTCATTTGCAGCGACTCCCAGCTCGTGGTCAACCAAGTCACCGACGATTATGAAGCTCGTGAGCCAACCATGGCCGCCTACTTAGCCAAAGTCAGAGAAGTTTTGTGCAATTTTCAGTTGTACTTCATCAAGAAGATCCTGAGGTCCGAGAATGCTAAGGCCGATGCCTTGTCCCGGTTAGCCAGCACAAGCGACAAAACCATGAGGATCGTGTACATAGAGAACCTACTTCGGCCTAGCATTCTCGGGGGGGCAGAGGTGGTCGCTCCTATTGCACAAACAGAGCCGAGCTAGATTGACCCATTCGCGAGGTACCTGCTCCACGGGACCCTCCCTTCAAATCGTAACGTAGCTAGAAGGGTAGAGCGACAGGCAGCCAAGTACGTCATAATAGACGGACGGCTGTACCAAAGATCTTACACGCTCCCCTACCTGCGTTGCTTGTGACCCTTAGAAGTCGAGCTCGTTCTCCGCGACACTCATGAAGGTCTGTGTGGCAGACACTTGGGGGGCAGGGCTCTCGCCCAGAAAGCGCTACGATAGGGTTACTACTGGCCAACGGTGAAGGCAGATGCGCTTGAACTCGTCAAGAGATGCGACAAATGTCAAAGGCACGCCAATGCCCACCACCAGCCTGCTGCCGACCTAAAGTACCTCACCAGCCCATGGCCCTTCGCGTAGTGGGGAATCGACATCCTTGGACCATTCCCGCCAGTGACAAGACAGAGGAGATTCCTAGTGGTAGCAATGGACTACTTCACGAAGTGGGTGGAAGCCGAACTTCTTGCGATGATCACAGCACGAAGCATGCAAAACTTCTTTTGGATGAGCATAGTGTGCCGCTTTGGACTGCCTCGAGTGCTTATCTCTGACAACGACAAACAATTTGAAGACATCAAGTTTCAGAAGTGGTGCAACCAGATGGGGATACAACAGAATTTCAACTCGATGGCACACCCCTAGGCGAATGGTCAAGCGGAAGTCACGAATATACCCATCCTCTGTGGATTGAAAGTACGCCTAGCCCGAGCTAAAGGACTATGGGTAGACGAGCTGCCTAGTGTACTGTGGGCTTATCGAACTACTGTGAAGATCGCCATGGGTGAAACCCCCTTTAACCTTACCTACGGCACGGAAGCAGTAATCCCATCCGAGATCGAGGTACCTACGCTACGCCTGGAGGCATACAACGAAGAGGTAAACGAGGATGAGCTACGCACCAACCTCGACCTAGTTGAAAAGGTACGGGACCTCGCATACATCCGGACCGCGGCCTATCAACATAGAGTAGCTCAGTACTACAACGCCAAAGTCAAAAAGCGGAACTTCCGCTTTGGAGACCTGGTGCTTCGTAAAATCAAGGTGCTTGAGCCCGGTGTTGGTAAACTCAGACCGAATTGGGAAGGACCCTACCGAGTAAAGCGGGTGCTCAGGGAAGCTACGTATGAGCTCGAAACCTTAGAAGGGAAATAGGTGCCTCGGGCATGGAACGTCAGCAACCTAAGGCGGTATTATCTGTAATCGTCTAACTGGAGAGCAGACTATAAGTCACACCCAAAAGTCTAAGGAATAAAAGTGTCGAGCTGGTAAAAGACCTTAGCATTGTATAAGCCCTAGTCACCTCTTCGGCATGGGCAAGATCAAGAAGGGTGGACAATAAGTCACCCCCAAAGCCTAAGGGCTAGAGTATTGGGTTGACGGATTCATCACCATATAAGTCATAGTCGCCTCCTCGGCATGGGCGACCTAGTCCCAATCGCCTCCTTGGCATGGGCACATAAGCCCTATTCGCCTCTTCGGCATAGGCAAAATAYCTCTAAATGCCTAAGGCATAGACGGTTCGGGTGTAAGTCCTACGATGTCTAGTCCACTTCGGCATATAGCAACAGGTTAGACCGATAGGGACAACTGACATCCAAATGAGTAACACGTGCACGAGTTATTCCTACTAGTAGTCTGGGCAAACAGTTCGGGGTAATCTACACTTAGAAAATTCTTACGGTTGGTTATCCTTACTTATTGTCCAAATTGGTAGCTTGGCAATTCGGGTAACCTATACATTTGCTACCCGGATTGAAGGTTACTCACACTTAGAATATTTTTACACAGAGATTAGACAAAAAGATGTATTTCATTAACAAAATGATTGTAAGTACAGAGAATTTTCTAAATGACCCGAGCTCAATGGTCTCTGGGTGTACATCCAAGATTCAGAGAGAAATAGAAAAGAGGGAAAAACTCTCAAGCGGGAGGATGGCCAGCCACGTCTGAAGGGTTCAGTACTTCACATCGTCATCACTTTCCTCCTCTAACGAGTCAGGATCCTCGTTCGCTGCATCTGCCACCTCCGGAGCCAAGCCCGTCATTGTGATGGCACCGAGGTCAAGACCAGGGAGCTTCTGCCGGACCAGATATTTGCAGAGCTTCAACCCGGAGCGGTAGGAGCTTGAACCGTACTCGACCTGAAGAGCGCGGAATTCCAAGGACTCCTTGAAGCATTCAACGGCCTTAGTTCTCTCTTCTGACCGTGCCTCCTCGATGGCGGTATCGAAGATCTGAGCTCGCTCTTGGACCAGTGCTTCGAGATTTTTGATTTCCCGTTGAAGCTGCGCCTTCTCCTCGGTCATTTTTGCRGTCAGCTCCTCTTCCTTCACGGCCATTGCAGAAATCTACTCCTTGAGCCTAGCATTCTCCTCGGTCAGTGAAGAGATTTGCCCCTCCTGGTCCAGAATCAACTGCTTCTGGCTCTCTCTTCCCTTCTTCGCCTGAAGCACCTCACCTCGGGCCAAGTCCAGCTCGTGATGGAGCTTCCGAGTCTTTGCCTTAGCATCCCGAGCCTACTTCAAATGAATCGCGGACTGGCACGCCAGCGCGTGAAGGGCGGAGTTCACCTATCAAAAGAAAATTGAGGTAACAACAAAAAAAGGGGGGGGGGGGGAAGAAAAAGCAAGGCCAAAGGCAGAATGCTTACCACCATATAGTGAGTAGAGGCTAGTCCCAGAAGCCATCTCGGAAGCATCTCAGACCACCGCGTGACCTTGCTCGAGAAGACTGCATCCCGGCTCTTCTGCACCGCAAGCACGTGGTTCATAATGCTCTCCTCCTCAGTAATAGGAACGAGCTCTGGCTTGACAGTAGGCTCCTTTGAAACTGGCGCAGGTGTATCCTTCGACTCCTGAGGATGGGCCTCCTCCTCGCCGCCCTCCATTGCCTCCACCTCGGGGTCCGCAGGTTGGGCTTCCTCCATTGGGAACTCGGTGGAGATCGGCTCAGCGACCTGGGCTTCGGTTGCCCCAGAAGTCGAAGTCTCCTTCCGATGAGGTCTCTTCGCCGCCTTTCGCTTTTTCCCTTTTCGGGAGCTCATTAGAAGGATTCTCGCATCAACTTTTGGCATCGTAGCTGCAAAAAACTGACGGTTAGTCCAAAAGCTTAAAAGGGGCTATGAGCAAGTATCTGAAAGGAAACCTACTAGGAAGGCTCAAACCAGCTCGCACCAGTGCCTTCTCGGCCAAGAAACTCTTCATCTCGAGGCCGAGGTCCCTCCAGGAGTTAATCACCGCCCTGGTCTTCGCGTTCAAGATCACCCCAGGGTCCTGAGTAGCCACCCTCCAGTGGGTCAGGAAGGACCACCCTTCTGGGTTACGGACGATGAAGTACCGTCTTTTCCAGGCCGAAACCTTGTTCTGGCAGCCGGATAGGATTTTAAATCCAGGCCTGGGGGAGATGTAATAGCTCTGTCGTACGTCCCCGCATAGACAGGCCGAGTTGTGCCTGATCACGCAGATTGAGCTAAAGACATCAAGGGATAAGGGTCGGTTATAGGCATGGATCAAAGAGATGGTACCAACTATGTTCCGAATGGAGTTCGGATGAAGCTGGTCAATAGTGATGTTATAGAAATTAACAACTGCTATTAAAAAGGGGTGAAGAGGGAAGCGCAGCCCTGCCGCGAGCTACTCCTCAAAAATAGTGAGCTCGTTGTGGTCATGTTCCCAGGGGTACTGACCTAGTGGAAGACTGAAGACCAAGCTATCAAGAAAACGATAGCGAGACACTAAGTACAATAACCTATCTGAGGACAGTTTAGAAGGCCCGAAGTCATTAAGCTTCTGACCTCGGTAAGAAGTTGGAGCCCTTGACCTGGAGGATGGACCCTCTTCCTGGACTTCGGTCTCCCCGAGCAGAGATGGCTCAACTTCGGGGTCAGAGGTTCCCTCTGTAGACTGGTGAGGGGAGGCACCCTGCCGTGGGCTGACTTCCTCGGCAAGAACAACGACGCCCTCCACCTCACTAGTGTTATCTACAAGCCTATCTAAACTAGAACTTGACATGATTGAAAATAAGAAAGAGCTAGAGAACAAGGACTCACCGGAAAGAAAAGACGGAGTGGAAAAAAGAAAGAAGACCGAGCTGGAAAGCTTCGACGCAACCTCGGGAGAGCTCAATCACACAACTCATGGCGAGAAGAATGAGTCGCGGGCCCTTCTATTTATAGCCGCTATGTCCGAAAACTAACGGTGGAGATTAAAGCAATCCGGCTCCTAGGAAAACTGGCTACGCGACCCCCGAGAGTAAATTTGGTTTAGCGCATTTTTTGACATTCGCAGAATCTATAATTCGTGTGACGTCCGCGCGTAAACCAAACGCGATTTGCGTTTTCCTGGTTGAGCCGGATGGCCGAACAAGTCCGACCCGTGAGTCATCTGACTAGCTGCCCAGGCCAAATCCACTTGGCTCATCATGAACTCCCCGCACCAGGTCAGGACCCTCGGCCCGGGGAGTGGGGGGCAATTGATGTAGGGTGATTTGGCTTGACCTGATAATAGAGGGACACGTGGACACGACCTAGCTGACAGAACGACAGCTCATCCTGACGGACCCAACTCGGATAACCGAACTACTTCGGGGGATCACGCCTCGTAATAGCTGGCCTTATCTTCTCCGACCGATTCGGACGGCAGTGATATGCCTTATCGGCTGGCGCCGTTATCTCCTATTAATTCGGTAACGGGCCTCATCACAACAAGAATCTCGGAACCACTCCGAGAAACCCATGAGGACTCCAGTATATAAGGACCCCAACCCTTTGGGGCAGAGGTATGCGCACAATCCCTGCTTACTAGCTCTCTTGCTTTCTAAATTGTATTCAGCTCGCACACTACTAACTTAAGCATCGAAGCGACCTCGCCGGGTAAGCACCGCCAGGTTCTCTGATTCTTCCTGTGCAGATCCGCCAAGTCCGTCGTCTACTGGAAGCCACCTCATCTCCAGCTAGGAGCAGCCAAATTGCGATGCATCGGTATGTATTTAAGAATTAAGATTAAATAAGCTAAAAATAAAATTCTGATTTCTGAGTTCTAGCCTTTTGTGTTTATCAAAAATAGAAGAAGAGAAGAAGAAGAAGTTACTTGTAACTTTAAGGCTGTAACCGGAGGTGAACGCTTGAACTTGAAGGCCCTGAACAAATAATATGTCTTGACTCTTGAAGTCTTAAAAGTTTTCTGGACTGAAAGTATTGAGTCTTGGTTCTATAACTCTCTATTTCTCTTAAATTGAAACTTAGTCTTACTCAGAAAGATGCAAGACGGTTCTACAGAATAAAAGGAGCCAAAACCAGGAGGAGTACTGGAGGAAGATGCAAGATGTACGTCTCAGGGTCTCTGACACTCAGCCTCTCAGGTCTCTCACACAGAGGCAGAGCAGATGCAAGCGGCAGCCGCGGCACTCGGCAGTTCACAGGACAGGAGGATTGATCGATTGACCGAAACCCAAAATATAAAATAATCGAATGACAAAACCGAATTCGATTCAAAATCCCATTAAACCAAAACCGAAATTTCACCAACTCAATTTGAAACTGATGAACGAAAGCCTCTAACGGCATATGGACGCCAAAACCTTATAAAAACAATTAACGCAAGCCATCAATCCTTTCAGCTGCCCTCCCTCTCCACTGCTCTTTCACTTCACACTTACCGACATCAATAGCGTGAAATTCATTCTGCCATCTTGTAGTTGATACCCTGCCATCAATAGCGTGAAATCAATTCTTGATTTCATTTCTCATTGGGGGGGTGATTACAACCTTTCTCTCAGTTGAGGGAAATGCTCCTAAAAATTTGGTTTGTACAATACATTCTTATTTGCTAATCATTTTGTTTAACCTGTATAAAAATTCTTACTCATCTAAATCCTAAACAGATAAAACAGAGCAGTAGAATCCTAAAGATGAAAAGTCTTTAGCTTTTGGATCATTCAATCAGTTATAAGCCTGATATGTGGCTAGCCCAGATTCACAATATCAAAGATATTTACTAGGAATTCCAGTCTTACGTGCACATTCTTTCCTCTAGAGATGCTAAGTCTGACGTTAGGATTCTAACAGGTCCAATCATCAAAATAAAGCCAATAGAACAGGGCGTCCAGGAGGGTCAACGGCAAGATGGCAGCGGTGATGGAGGGTTGCAGGGTCGACGACGGGAAGCGGCTCAATTGCAGGTATCAACGGCAAGATGGCAGCGGTGAATGGGTTTCATACCATTGATGTCGGTGAGGGTGAAGTGAAGGGGCGGTGGTATGGAGGGAGGGGAGAAAGGATTGATGGTGTTCATCTACCATTTGGCATTTATTTTCCATCAGTTTCTTAAACTATCCTTATGATTTAGCTAATTAACTAACTATACCCATTTAAAAATTGACTAATAACTCTSTTAATATTCGGTCAAAACTCATTGGCACTTGATATATATTTTTTAAAACCTAATTTTACCCTCACCTTTCTCCCCTTCTTTTTCCTGTTGGGTTCAGGCATACTTACAACGTGGGAGTGACTTGTCAAYGAGTTTAAGCTAATAAAGCCTTTTTTTTTCTCCTGCTTTTGCTATAATACGCAATGGGTCGGTTCACAGACTCTAGTTGAGATTCTTTCGATTTTTCCCCTTCTTTTGGAGATGCTTCAGGTGGAATAACTATAATTTCTTCCTAGCTTTCTCCTCTTTTTTGTTATTTTCCATCGTCGAATTTAAATTGCAAAACAGTATTTCTTTCGGTCTTTGGTCTGTTTTTCTTGGGTGCGAGCCTTTTCATGGCCGATAGATCGCATTTGTTTTTGTAACAGTAGTGGATTTGTCTTTCTTCCAGTCCTTTTTTCCCTAGGTGCTAGAGTTATTGCAAATGTGAATTTCCATACGTGGTCTTAAAGCTTTCATTTTTTCGATAAACCCTTTTTTTCTGCAACTTTTTCTTGTTTTAATGTGACCTGTAGTTTCCACGATGGAGCTCAGCTAGTTTTTACTCTAGCATTCGGTTACATTATCCTAGCCCTTCGAAATGAGTGAAAAAAATGATCTTCAATTCAGATTCTTAAGAGTTTCCTTTCATTTTCTGTTAACCAAAATATAGGCGGTTACAAAAACTTTGTAAATAGGCTACATGGCCTCCCACTTGTCCAAAATCAGTTAGCCTTGTATTTATATATATGCAGAAATAAAATATTTTCTTTGCGCGTGTCATCCATTCAAGATACCAATTTACTCCCCTATTTTCTTTTTTCCTCTATATCAAAACTCACTAATGGCATCGGAGCAAGAATCAAGCATCTTGTGTCAAAAAATTTGTCCATGGAAGCCAGAACGGATCGAACAAGCTTGCCATTCTATCTCCATCCATCTGATAATCCGGGATTGATTCTTGTCTCTAATCTACTCACTGGTGATAATTTTCACACATGGCAACGAGCAATGAAAACCGAACTTCGAGCTAAGAACAAATACAAGTTCATCAATGGTTCATTGCCACGACCACTATCATCCTCACCAGAAGAAGAGATTTGGGACAAATGTAATTCAATGGTCATTTCTTGGATCCTAAACTCAGTAGCAAAGGAAATCCACCACATCATAGCCTTCATTGAATTTGCAGCAGAAATCTGGCATGAGTTGCAATAAAGGTTTGGCCAGAGTGATGTTCCACGCATTTATCAACTTGAGCGAGATCTTGCCTTGCTTCAGCAAGGAGATCTCTCTGTAGCTGCATACTTTACAAGGTTGAAAATTCTCTGGGACGAGCTAGCAACACTCACCGACCTACCTGAATGTACCTGTGGTATGAAYTGTGGCGTTGTGAAATTCTTTTTGGCCGACCGGGAAAGGAGGAAGATTCATCAATTCATCATGGGACTAAAAGATTCCTTCAACATCCTTTGCTCACAGATTCTTGGATCTGATCTCATACCACCTCTCAATCGATTCTATGCCTTAGTTATCCAGGAGGAGCGGCACAAATTAACTATTTCTTTGAGAAGATCATCGGCTCTTGATGCTGTAGCTTTTCATGTTGCTTCCAAACCTCAAACTCGTACTTCTGGGTRAAATAGACCTTACTGTGATCACTATAAACGCCAAGGTCACACAAAGGACAAATGTTATGAGCTCAATGTATATCCTCCTGGTTGGAACCATTGACCTCCTGGAACAGACAAGAATGCTCGTCCTCCACAAGATTGGGCTGAATCAGACAAAGCAACTTCATATACAGTGACCACTGCTCCTTCAACCTCTAGCCAAGAATCCCTTGTTATTGGATTGTCTCTGCAATAGTACAATCAATTGATTTCTCTCCTCAATAAAGATTCAACTGATATCTCAACCAATCTTTCTGGTAAAACCGTCCCTATCTCTTATGTAGAATGGATACTTGATAGTGGTGCATCCGACCACATTGTCTTTAACATGTCTCTATTCTCATATTACTTTCCTTTACCTACTCCAAAATATGTACATTTGCCCATTGGTGATACTATCTCTGTTACACACCATGGTACAATTTCCTTCACTTCTAGTCTTTCTCTTTGTGGTGTATTGCATGTTCCAGCTTTTACTTGTAATTTAATTTCAGTCAGTGAATTGACTCAAGAGTCATGTTGTGTTGTATCTTTCTTCTCTATTCATTGCATCAAATAGGACCCAATCTCGAAGATCATGATTGGAACGGGTGAACTCCGAGACGGTCTCTACTACATTCGTTTTTCTCCTCCCACCTCAGTTCATCTTACCAGCCCAGTATTATCCTATGAATTGTGGCATAGGCGCCTCGGTCACGCTTCCAAGTCTCGTATGTCTTTGCTACCTAAACTCTCTCCTTCACCCTCTGATGTATGTTGTGATGCCTGCCACCATGCCAAGCAGACAAAAAGTCCATTTCCGATTAGTCATATTCATACTACTTGTCCATTTCAGTTGATACATTGTGATATATGCGGCGGTTATAAAACCCCGTCTCACACAAATGCTCATTTCTTTCTCACTATAGTAGATGATTACACTAGATGTACTTAGACGTTTCTCATGAGGCATAAATCTGAAGTTTTTCATTACCTCGCCTTTTTTTGTGCAATGGTGGAAACACAATTTAAATACTTAATTCAATAGGTTCGATCTGACAATGGCCTAGAATTCATGTCTAGCCCCTTGCAAGATTTTTTTCAACAGAAAGGCATCATCCAGCAACGGTCTTGTGTTGACACACCACAACAAAATGGTGTTGCCGAACGCAAACATCGACACCTATTAGAAGTTGCCCGTGCTCTTCGCTTTCAAGCATGCCTACCTATTTCCTTTTGGGGCGAGTGCCTTCTTACAGCAACCTATTTCATCAACATCACATCAACACCCTTGTTGGGAGGAAAGTCTCCATATGAAAAGCTTCATCTTCGACCCCCTAACTACAACTACCTCAGGGTGTTTGGCTACTTATGTTAAGCTCAAATCAGACCGGTTCCCCATGACAAATTTGCTGCTCGTTCAACCCGATGTGTGTTCATTGGCTATCCACACGGTCAAAAAGGGTACAAGGTGTTCAACTTCGACACCAAACAGATATTCACATCACGGGATGTAGTTTTTTATGAATCTATTTTTCCATTTGCTGCTACACCGACTATTGATTCAACTGAAACTRCTATAATTCCAAAGCCTCAACCTGATGATGGATGTGATCTTCTTTCACATAGTGATGAACACCATGTGCACGAGAGCATTGCTGAACCCATTATAGACAACAACAGTCCCACCGCATGTCAAGACACAAATAATGGGCCTGATCACAATCATGCTACTGATGGCTCCATTAATTCTCATCCCACTCGCACACGCCACCTCCCATCACATCTACAAGACTTTGTGTGTGACCTCCCTACATCTCTCACAGCCCACCATGCCCTACTCACCCCTACATTCCATCATCCCCCCGAACCTACAACATATTCTCAAGCTGCCAAATGCCCTCATTGGCAGGTAGCCATGGCTGATGAGCTTGTAGCATTGGACCGTAACAACACCTGAACCCTAACAGATCTCTCTTTTGGAAAACGGGCCATAGGCTGCAAATGGGTCTATAAATTGAAGTTAAAGCCAGATGGGTCCATAGATCGCTACATAGCACGTCTTGTAGCAAAGGGCTACACTTAGGTTGAAGGATTAGATTATCATGATACATTTTCTCCTGTTGCAAAATTGGTGACTATGCATTGTCTACTTGCGGTTGCCGCTGCAAAATGTTGGGAATTGCACTAGTTGGATGCCAACAATGCCTTTCTACATGGAGACCTCCATGAAGAAGTCTACATGACGCCCCCTCCCGGTCTTCTTACTTATAATGATCATCGTGTTTGCAAGTTAAATAAGTCACTCTATGGCCTTAAGTAGGCTTCACGGCAATGGTTCGCAAAATTCACACAAGCTCTCATCGACATTGGTTTCCAGCAGTCAGTGGCTGACTACTCCTTGTTCACATCACACCAGTCCAACTCATACATTGCTGTCCTTGTGTATGTGTATGACCTGATCATCACCGGGAATGATCCAGCTCGCATTGCTTCTCTTAAAAGCCACATAAACAATTGCTTCAAGACAAAGGACCTTGGGCCCTTACATTATTTCTTGGAAATTGAAGTCTCTAGAACTACTGATGGAATTTTCCTCAATCAACATAAGTATATCCTTGACATCATTACTGAAGCAGGCATGCTTGACTGTAAACCAAGCCCAACTCCTATGGAACAACAGAAGCATTTCCATGATGACTCTAGTTTGTCCATCTCTGACCCTGCCCAGTTCAGGTGCTTAGTGGGTCGATTGGTCTATCTTACAGTCACCCGGCTCAAGTTAAGCTTTGYAGTACACTCTCTTAGTCAGTTCATGAATGATCCCTATCAGGAACACTTGGATGCTGCCCTTCATGTTGTTCGCTACCTCAAGGCCACCCCGGCACATGGACTATTTCTATCATCACACAATGACTTCCAACTTCAAGGTTACTGTGACTCTGATTGGGCTAATTGTCCAATCACTCAGCGATCAACCACCGGATATATCACCTTTTTTGGAAACTCACCACTTTCTTAGAAGACTAAGAAACAACATACAGTTTCACGCTCCTCTGCAGAAGCCAAATATCGAGCAATGGCTGTTGCTACTTGCGAACTTTTGTGACTTAAGAGGATCCTTACTGATCTTACAATTACCCTTCTAGCACCTATGCATCTCCATTGCGATAACAAGGCTGCAATACAATTGCAGCCAATCTAGTTTTTCATGAAAGTACGAAACACATTGACATTGATTATCACTTTGTACGCGAATATATCCAGAAGAAGGAAATTTAGACTTTCCACATTTTTGGCACCCTTCAGCCAGCTGACCTTACAAAAGCTCTTAGTGCAGATCAATTTCAATAGCTATTATCCAAGTTGGGTGTTGCTTCCCACGTCCAAACATAGGCGGTTACAACAACTTTGTAAATAGGCCACGTGGCCTCGCACTTGTCCAAAATCAGTTAGCCTTATATCTATATATATATATGCAGAAATAAAATATTTTCTTTGCGCGTGTCATTCATTCAAGATACCAGTTTACATTTTCATTTGTTCCCAAATAGCGTTTAGGTTTTAGATTTTGAGGTTTGAGTAGGCATGGCTTCTAAGAGGCAAAAGAATTCGTCGGAGGAAGAAAAGAAGCAGGCTTCGTCATTCTAGTTTCATGAAATCCCACAGGGATAGGAGCTCTGTTTCTCTGATTTGAAAGGACTGGTACAATGCCGAAAAGCAGGCTTCCGCCATTCCGATTAGACCACCACCGGCAGCCCATTTCCTCTCGCCGTTAGAAACCCTGTTGCAGCGGCAGCAATATTTCTAAGCTCAAAACACTTCTAGTGTTCAGCGACGGTTTTCCTTTTCCTTGTTTTATTTTGAAAATTTGAAGAAAAATAAAAGGTAAAATAGTCTTTCATCTTTTTGTTAACGGGCACTATAAGGAAAGTATTAGTCAATTATCAGAAACAATAGGAATAGCATTAGTCAATTTTCAAACAATAAGAGTACAATTAGCCCATTAGCTAAACCATAAAGGTAGTTTAAGAAATTTATCCATATTCTGTGATGTCTATGCAGAGGAAAATAGGGAATGCCACCTGTCCCCATTTCCAATTAGGCTACGTTTGGTTTGAAGGAAAAGGTAGGGAAAGGAAAGGAAAAACAGAGAAACCTGTACAAACCTTATATGAGTTTCCTTATCTTTTCCTTCCTTTCCTTACCTTTCCTTTCAAACCAAACACAGCTTTAGGTTCTATCCATGTCAACCGTGCAGATACATTGAATAAACGCATTGTTATGGCCCTTCCACTGCTGTGGAGTAGTCGACAAATAGGGCCAAACATGGAGAAGATAAATTAGGTCCAATTAATACCACCATCCATGTGAACAACAAACCATTGCTAGAAAACTTACTACAGTAGTGTTCATTTGCACCAACTGATGATAAAATCTGAACCAGGAATTCATAGCTACTTTTAATTTCATGCAGAAAAGATTCAACAACTAAGTTAATCAGTCGAATTACCATGCAATATGAATCGCCATTTTTGCACAAACCTAATGTTCATCATTCATACGATATCCCCACTGTTGTCGGTTTTCTCTGTTGCCCTTTCTTGATCATCTTTATCCCCATCATACCCATGGCCGATTGGTTTCTTGCCACTGGATCTGTTTTTCAACTTCCCTCCATCCTGACCTTGCAGTGCACCAGTTCCCAGGGCCTCTATATACAGCACTCTCACCAAGTTCCTGAATCGACGTCGAAATGTCGGCATCCGTGACAATGAAGCAACAATTCCTTGCAGCCTGTAACAAAATTTCAACTCCAATTTCTAGAAGATGACAAGATGCTTATAATTCTGCTTTTGCATTGCAGGGGAATCCAGAAACTACATTGTTTTAGGGATCAAAATATACTTGGAATTAGAATATTCCAAGCTGTTTGGTAATTGATCTTAAACACTAAGATATTTCCAGATAAAGGTAGTACCTTCTAAATATGGCTTGCAATTGTGCTCTTCTGACATTGTCATCTGATGGAAATCCAGCGTCATTCCAGTCTTCAGGCCTTTCATTATCGTAGTCCATAATCAACTTTCTCAAGCACGATTCCTCATTCTCATCTAACTGGAGTCCTCTGATCTGTTCCTTAATAATCAACAATGGTCCAATTAACCACTCAAAAACCAAATCCTTTGGCCAGTCAATCGTTGTTAGCTCCACCTCATTAGCTGGTAAATCCAATTAAACAACATGGTTATTTATCACTACTAAGTAGTAACCTTATATCAAGGCTACAAGTTTGGAAAGAAGAAAAATGCAAATTAAGAGTTACAGACATACAGATGAGCAACCCCGAGGAGTCAGTCTTTGCTGATGCGATCAAACACTGCAGAATGGACCAAGCAGGTAGTTTAATGCCTAGCTTCTTACATTTTCCCTTTCCAATGCATTTCTCGAGGTCTCTGATATCTATTGATCCATCATGGAGGAGAATCCTACCATTGACCTCGAAAATTTTGAATAGCCAATCCCAGACCTGTTATACTCTCTAGAGTGAAAATGTGCAGTGACACATCTAATTCGCTATCCTAAAAGTGTGACATGGAAGGGGTGTAGAAGCTCCTTACTTGTATGGGCTTTAGTTGGTGAATGGTTCTCTTCAATGTTCTTTGCTCTGAAACTAGTTTTTTGCCATCAGTATGCGCATCCCGTTTCTTCTGATTATTTTTGTCATTGTCAAATGATATTCTTTTGTCAAGGGGCTTTGAGGAGGAAGTCATGCTTTGACGGTATTTAGGCCTGGCTGTCATAAGGATTGTGACTGTGACTCTTTTTGCATCAACAATTACCAGATATATATATAAAAAGATACTGTATATCGTTCAAAGTATTCCAAGATAGGATGATACCTGGGAAGGCAGGATCCCTCCCTCAAGTAAAGTAAATCATTTGTGTATTCATCAAACAATGATATCACTGATACAATGTAATAAAGTCCCATCCTTAGTGAGTTTTCCTGGATTCAATGGGAAATTTCAGTAAAACATCTGTAAGTTACAGCATGATAGCAACTAGTATCTGTACAGGAAAGATACAATACCCAATAACATATAGCATCAGAAATGAAATCTTCTATATATATACCTACCTGATGGACAATAATCCCACTGTAAAGTCCCAAAAAGAAGCTGCAGAAGAAAGCACCAATGACAGCCCCAACAACAGCTAGGGGCCATAAGATGATGGCAAGACCAGCAAATGGAACGCATACTGTCTCCATAAATGGTCCTTCCCTCCCAATCAAATCTTCAAACAGCCTCTTCCATCCAATCAGGAGCATATAGGGGCTTTTCCACAGCGCAACAGTAGTGATGAAGAGCGCATCAATGGGGATTGCTAGCAAGCTAACCAATAAACAACTAGGCAACATAGATAACCTTCCAAGAGAAACATAATGAGGAGGTCAGATTTTAAGCTCTTTTATATTAAACAAGTAACAGATTATATTAAATTGTGAGAAAACAAATATCTTCACCTGATGTCCATGGGCTCTTTATCCTTGGGTACTTTCTCACTCAAGTCATCCATGTAGGAAAAGTAGGAATGGAAGCAAAAATCTGTAAAATCTTGCACTACAGTACAGCTTCCATCAATGGTGCTCCAGCACCCGTCCTGTGATTGAAGCAGAGTTGTGAATTAGTTGAAATATTGACCACAGATTCACAGACAAGGGAAGAGCCCTGTTTGTAGACATCAATGCAGGAACATCTTGCATATCTATCCCCTGTTAGATGGCTTACCATAACCATGGTCTTGTTTCTAACCATCTAAAAAATAACACGTATCCGTGGCTGTATTCTCTGGTTTTCTTGAATTTCTAAAGATATTTATCTACTGTTAGAAATAGCCATGGACCATGGTTGAGGGATATTTAGTAAATTTCTGCTTTGAAGTTTATAAATTAAAAATAAGTCTTACAAAAAAGCAGTGGAAAAGCTTTTCTGTGATTTGATCTCCCTCAGCTTCGAACGTTGCGACCATTGGTTTGAAAACTCCATATCCTATTCCAGCTAAAAGGCTTCCAACTATTCCAAAGACTGGCCAGAGAGCCAGAGGCACCGGCAATGATACCAATAACAAAATCTTCAAAACCAGCCCAATCCTCTTGGTTCTGAAATAACAACTCAAGATAATCAATGAAGGAACAGAAGGAAGTACAGAGAAAGCACATTTGAACACATTAGAATTGCATGGACATGGTAAACAAACTTCAGTGGGAAAAAGTTTACTTTGTCAAGCAGTAGTAACTCCAGAGAAAATGTGCAGGCCACAGTCCAAGGATTACAGCAGAATTTCCAACAAGAATGGTGACAGCTGCCACCGGTCCGATGATTGATGCTGTGGGAGAAACATGAACTAGAAATCATGTCAGTAGAGATAAAGCAAATTCAATTTCTAAGCATACGTCTGTACACCACAACTATATCCATGTATATGAATAAACTGCGGGGTGCTGTGTAAAACTTTTTCTCTGCATCGCCACCTTGTTTTAAGTGCTTATTTTTGTCAAAGAATTGTCAATCTCTTTGTTCTTCTGAGTTACAAGATCTGCTGAATTAGCTTTAGCTATGGATAATCTTAGCAAAGACGATGCAATGAGGAGCAAGTTAAATTATAGATTAAACTTTGGGCAATCTATACCCTGTTTTTATGACCTACAGATTCTGCATCTTCCTTTCTCTCTTGTTGATACAAGTTATCTCTGTCTGTGTCATCGATTAAAAAAACCGAGAATAAGTAGAGAAAAGCAAGGAGTGGTCCTCAATCCTCATGTAATCTATTATAAACCTTAGGAATCGAGGGGACTCACCTAGGAGTTAGTCTTACAATTTGCTGAGCCATCAACTAAATGTCAATCTCTATTAAGTATGATCTAACAGAGAAGGTAGAAAACGATTCTTGGTCCAGAAAACTATACATGGGAGATAATGATGGTTAATGTCTTTCTGACTTTCTACTCTAGCAAGTGGAAATAGGAAGCCAGCAAATTTCTTGAACAAACCCACTGCTTCCAGGATACAATATATTCTCGTATTTCAAATTCTTATGTGTTATAGAGATATTCCTTTGTTATGTCTTATGTCTATGCATATAAATTTGCATATATTCATTTTCCTTTGTTATGTTCTACAGAGATTCCATATCAATAGAGAGAGAGAGAGGTTCTGCTGTTCATACCCTTGAGAACGCCGAGAATCAAGAGGAATAGGAAGAACAGAAGAAATGAAATAAACCTCCATAACTTGGCGATAAACCCAATTGGGACCTCCATCAGATGATCCTCTCAGAGATTCAGAGGGAGAGAGAGAATAGAATGCTGAAAGTAAAGGAGGTTGATAGTAAAACTGAAGAGCTGTAGTTTGAATACAGGGCTATACTACAGGGGGGTTACGTACCCCGTTGTGCACGCCTTGTTTGTAAAGCAGATGTAGAGCCAGTTAACAAAGGAGGAAGAAGACACGAAGTCGTTACGTGGCAAAAATCTGTAGCTTTTTTGCCATATGTCGACTATACAATGATCTATACGTGAAGAACCTGGGGGTAAAGTCCACTGATGGGATTCATGCTTTCATCATAATTTCTTCCTTACCTTTTATTCTTAACTCTCAAGAGGCAAGATACAAATCCCTATCATCTACTGATCAGTATCAAGTATCCACAACTATCTTCAATTAATGGTGAAGGTAAACTGCCGTTTTGGGTTTGAAGTTACAAACCGCATTCGATCGATCTTTGAATGATGGAATGCTTGTGACATATTCATTACTCCACCGTGACCTCAACCGTGGAGCTACTTTACTGGGAGTGCCACCGAAGTTTAAAGTGGATGTACATGTACAGACCTTAACGCAATGACATCTGGCTATGGAAAATGGTTAAAATTAAAAAAAAAAAAATATTGCCCAAAGTACCCCTACTGTGCAGTTTTGTGCATTTCTTCTCCATATGTATCAGTATGAGTGCGCTACCAAGCGTGGGCATTTTTCGGATAGATTTAGAGGGTGTTTGAATCCGTTTACGTTTATGGGTGATCATCTATTTGTGCTTTTTTATTTTAAACGTTTATTTATATATATATTTTTTTATTTTAAACGCTTTTTACTTTAAATGTTTCTTTTTTTTAAACGTGAAGATATGCATCTACAATGCTTTTCAAGCATAAATAGTATTTGGTAAGATAATTTCCAACACTGATTTTCGTGTATATGCACACATTACTCGATATGATGGTACATACTAATATTATACCAATATATAATGATGCTTATCAAATGGTTCAGATTAATTAGACGATTGATTTATAATATTTGTCTCTACAACCTCAACGTGAATAATGGCATTATATGCAAAGGCTGTGAGTGATCCAATAAAAATAGTTTGCACGTAATAAAACCATATTTAAGTTAACCTATTACGCCCAATTCCTGTGGAACTGGGCCTAATAGTTTGTAAGTTAATATTTTGGCTTTACTATTTCATTTGGGCAATACCTATCCATGGCATTGTAAAAATTTAGTGGATTTTCATTATAAGGTGAAATCTGGAAAGATGATATTTTCTCTCTACTGTTTCATTCTACCATTCCATTTGGACAATATTTTTTCACATGTATTTAATTGATACGAGCAAAGAAAGATTAAAGATGGCTTCAACTTCAATATTAAGAAAGCACTTTCCTTTCCTTTCATAACAGTCAAACAAGAAAAACCGAAATAAAATTCCTGTCCAATGAATAAAAGAACAAGTAAAGTTGTATGAGCACCAATTTAGCTGGGTTTACCGAAGTCCCAAACTGGGTTGTTCTTGAATAGCCGATGAATTTTAAGAAAATAACAAAAGTAAATGCTAACAATCTCTAACAGTGGTTTCATTTTTCCATCAAATTTACTAATAACATATTCATCCTATTTAATGAGCTTCAAGACTAGTTGGATAATTATTAGCCAAACCTAAATCAAAAGGCAAATGGTGTTACAACTGATGGTGCACGATCTAGAAGCTCATAGCTGGAAGATGACCTGGAAGCTGATTGCGTAATGAGCTATTTCGAATTGCAAGAAAACTTATCAGAGAACCCAGGGTGGCTAACTCGGCGAAATCACTCTGATGCTTAAATCAGTATTGTGTTATCTTGGTTGCGAGCTAAAAGCTTGAGTGTAGAGAGAGCTAGTGAGCAAATAATCATGCGTACCTGGGTCCTGGGGTTGATGCCTTTATATAGATGGGCTGTCATAGGCCTCGTGAAACATTCCCGAGACCTTCGCCTCGTGACATTCGGATCCGTTCTGCTTTAGTAGGAGAGTAACACGCCAATCAATGAGGTTTATCATTTTCCTCTGATCCGAGCAAGATGAGGATAAAGCTTATCGTTATACGGCGTGATCCCGAGAAGTTTGGAGATGACTGTTGAGCTTCTTAGTTCGGTTACTTGACACCTCGGCACATGTGGGTGCCAAGGTGCTTCGGGCTTCGAAGTGACCGAGCACCCGAGGTCCCCCGTTCTGCTGATGTGTCTTCACATGTGATCTGGCACTTGGCTGACAGGTCGCTTCCACGTGTCCCTTGCATACTACGTCGGGCCAAATCACCCCTCATCAATTGCCCCCCACTCCCCGTGCCTTGGGTCCTAACCCGATGCGGGGAGTTCATCGCGAGCCCAAGTGGATTCGGCACGACTTCCAGGCTGTTCGGAGGGCGGCTCTTTGGTTGGACTTTCATGACCAATTTGGCTTGAATGGTGAGAGCCGAGATCGCGTATCGGGTATGCATGGACGCCATGCAGTTTTATAAATTCCGTGGACGTCAAAATGCACGCTCAACCGATTTTGATCTTGGGAGGCGTGCAACTGGTTTTGATGGGAGCCATCGGATCGCATAGATCTCAACCGTTGAAACCCAATCGAGGTGACTATAAATAGGGCTGAGTAGGAGTTACTCAATCTCACTATATGCCGAGGTGAATAGACACTGTAGGGTGTATGCCCAACCTGTTTGCGCACGTGCTACTTTATTTACCCATGCCGAAGTGACTGTGTTTTTGGTTGCCAATGCCAAAGCGATTAGGACTTATCCCTCCATGCCGAAGAGGAGACTAGGTCTTAGCACGCCTATGCCGAAGAGATGACTAGGACTTATTTGCCCATGTCGAAGAGGCGATTAGGTCTTGTATTGTGTCGATGTCTTTTGTCAGCTTGACACCATAGACCTTAGGCTCAGAGAGACTTATAGTCCTCTCTCCAACTCGACGTCCTTTTGACTAGCTCGGTGGTCTAGTGGACTTAGTAAATTTTTGGTTGTGTAGGAGTCACGAGCTCATAAATAATATCTCCTCAGGTTGTCAACGTTCAAAGCTCGAGGCACTTGTTTTCCTTCCATAGTCCCAAGCTTATATGTGCCTTCTCCGAAAACTCGTCTCACCTGGTACGGACCCTCCCAGTTCGGTCTGAGCTTACCCACGCCGAGCTCAGGTACCATGACCTTGTGGAGCACCAGGTCACCGACTCGAAACTGTCGTTTCCTGACCCGGGCATTGCAGTACCGAGCTACTCGCTACTGGTAAGCTACAATTCGGATACAGGCCAGGTCACGTACTTCTTCAATCAAATCCAAGTTAGTCCGGAGCTCGTCGCCATTTGCCCCTTGGTCGTATGCCTCGAACCGCGACATTGGTACTTCGATTTCTGCTGGAATCACGGCCTCCGTTCTATAAGTGAGGTAAGGGCGTTTCATCGGTTGCAGTCTTAATAGTCGTCCTATAGGCCCAAAGGATGTTGGGCAACTCGTCCACCCACAACCCTTTAGCTCACGCTAAGTGAGCTTTCAATCCGTGGAGAATAGCCCTGTTTGTCACTTTGGCCTATCCGTTCACTTGTGGGTGTGCCATCGAAGTGAAATTTTGCTGAATCCCCATCTCGACACACCAATTTTGGAATTTGATGTCTTCAAATTGCTTCCTGTAGTCCAATATCAGCACCTTGGACAACCCAAAATGGCACACAATGTTCTTCCAGAAGAAGTTTTGCACGTTCCGATCTATAATGCTTACCAACAGTTCAGCCTCCACCCACTTTGTGAAGTAGTCCACTACTACGACCAAGAATTTCCTCTGCCCGGTTGTCAGCGGAAATGGACCAAGGATGTCAATCCCCCATTGCGTGAAGGGCCATGGACTGGTTAAATACTTCAGATTGGCAGCAGGTTGATAGAGGATGTTGGCATGCCTCTGACATTTATCAGATTTATTGACGAGTTCAAGTGCATCTGCCTTCATGGTAGGCTAGTAATAACCTTGTCTTAGTGCTTTTTGGGCAAGTGCTCTGCCCCCCAAGTGTCCTCCGCACAGTCCTTCATGGATGTTGCGAAGTACTAGTTTAGCTTTTGAAGGTCGCAAGCAACATAGGTAGGGGAGCGTAAAGGACCTTCTATACATCCGTCCGTCGACAATGACATATCGAGCTGATTGACGCTCTACCCTCCAAGTTGCATTGCGTTCTGTTGGTAGGGTCCCGTGGAGCAGATAATCAACGAGTGGGTCAACCTAGCTCGGTTCCGCTTTCAACATAGGAGCGACCTCTTCTGCCCCCCCCCCCGATAATGTTGGGCCGAGGCAAATCTTCTATGTACACAGTTCGCATTGTGTTGTCGCTAGTGCTTGCCAATCGTGACAGGGCGTCGGCCTCAGCATTTTTGGACCTCGATATCTGCCTCATGAAGCAAGAATGAAAGCGTGATAGGACTTCTTTAACCTTAGCCAGGTAAGCTGCCATGGTTGAATTGCGAGCTTCGTAGTCGTCGTTGACTTAGTTCACTACCAACTGAGTGTCGCTACACATGACGAGGTGTTTCACACCTATTTCCTTCGCTAGGTTGAGCCCGGAAATTAGTGCATCGTATTCCGCCTCGAATCCGAACTGGAGAGCATACTCCAACTTCACCTCGTTCGGGCCGTACAGTATCAGTCCAGCACCACTTCCTCGCTGGTTAGACAAGCCGTCTACGTGGAGGATCTAGGGCTCCTCATCCCAAGTCGGTCCTATCCTGCCCGGGACCGGTGCAACACTGGCCGATGCCTCCAACGTGTTAGAGGGCTCAGTCAGTTTAGGCGTCGGCGTGCTGAACGTGCACTCTACTATGAAGTCTGCCAAGACTTGGGCTTTGATCGCTGGACGTGGCTCGAACCGGATGTCATATTCACTTAGCTCGATTGACCACTTCGTCAGCTTCCCTGATACCTCGGGCTTAAGCAAAATGTGCCTTAGAGGTCTGTTGGTGAGGACGACAATGGTATGGGCTTGGAAGTATGGATGTAGTTTTCAAGCTGCTACTACTAGTGCATAAGTGAGCTTCTCAATGTTGGGATATCTAGTTTCTAGATCCTACAAAACTTTGCTTACATAGTAGACTGGTTGTTGGACCTAGTCTACTTCTCTAATTAGTACCAAGCTGACCACCTCGTCACTCGCCGAGAGGTATAGCTTCAACTCATCTCCTTCCTCAGGTCGGGTCAAAACTGGGGCAGTACTCAGATACCTTTTCAACTCATCAAATGCGAGCTGGAACTCTTTGGTCCACGCAAAATCTTCGTTCTTTTTTATTGCCTTAAGGAAAGGTAGGCATTGACCCGCCAATTTAGACATAAACCGGCTGAGAGCAGCTACCCGACCAGTGAGTCTCTGAACCTCCTTTATTTTTTAGGGCAGCCTCATCTCTAAAATGGCCTTAGTTTTATTTGGGTTGGCATCGATGTCACATCGGTTCACTATGTAACCGAGGAATTTGCCCGACGTGACCTCGAAGACACACTTGTTCGGGTTAAGTTTCATATTAAATTTCCTTAGAATTTGAAAAACTGCATTTAAATCATCAATTAAAGAATTGTAAAATTGGGTCTTCATGACCATGTCGTCAACATAACACTCTATTTTATTACCAATCAAAGGTTCAAAAATTTTATTTACAAGTTGTTGGAAAGTTACTCCACGTTCTTCAAACCAAAGGGCATGACTTTATAACAGTACAGCCCGAGCTCGATTACAAAGGCAGTCTTATCCTGATCAGCTATGTCCATCCTAATCTGATTGTAGCCGGAATAGGCATCCATAAATCTCAACAACTCATGCCCTGAGGTTGCGTCTACCAGGCAGTCTATTCTATGAAGGGGAAAGCCGTCCTTTAAGCAGGCTTTGTTTAGGTCGGTGTAGTCGATGCACATGCGCCATTTTCCATTGGCCTTATTCACCAGCACGGGGTTGGCCACTCAGCTCGGGTAATGGGCGTCCCTGACGAAGTCTGCGGTGAGGAGCTTCCCAACCTCCTCATCGACTACCCTCGACCGCTCTAGGGCAAGGTTGCGTTTTCTTTTGTCTAACTGGCCTGACTAAAGGGTCCACATTTAACTTGTGAGTAATCATACTAAGGTCTATGCCGGGCATTTCTACCGCGGACCAAGCAAAAATATCTAAATTATTTAATAGGAAACTTACTAGTTGTGTTCGGAGCGGTTCGCTTATCAGGGCACCGATTTGGAGAGTCTTCGTCGACTCGGTCTCAGAAACTGGTATGTAGACTATCTCCTCCATTGGGGCAACTTGCTCCTTGGTGTAGTCCCCTGGTTGTTCTAGCTCGATGTCTTCTGTCAGTTTCGCCTTTCCTTTTAAGGCAGTTGCGTAGCACTTTCGGGATTCGAGCTGATCGCCTCGTACAACCCCTATGTTCACGAACATAGGGGGACGAAGTCACGACCACCAGAAAGGTATGTTCGAAACTCACTATGTTCGGCCACGTTCTTGCCTCTATTGGTACCATGATCCGACGAAGGGGTCTGACTTCTTCGCCGCTGAATCCCACCAAGGGCATGTCTGTTGGCTCCAAGTCGTTTTGCTTCAACTATAGCTTGTCGAAAGTCCCTTTAAATAGGATGTCGGCCGAATTGCCTGAGTCCACTAGAATTTGCTTTACTTCGAAGTCATTAATGACGAGCTTCACCACAAGAGCATCGTCGTGAGGGTTTTGTATCCCATGCGCGTCGTCCTCAGTTAAATAGATGGGCTCTTCTATCCAAGGTCATTTTGGTGGGTTTTCCGCTTTGTGCTTTAGTTCTCTGACTGAGGTCTTCCTTCCTACTGTAGTACACCCCGCCACAATGGATCTACCAGTGATCATGTTGATCACCCCTCAGATTGGTCTTTCTTCTGGTAGCTGCCGAAATGGCTACTCGCCCTGCCTTCTTGACTTTGGAGCATCTCTCCGATCTCCCTACCAATCTCCTTGTCGGTCCCCCTATCCTTCTGGCGGTTCTCTGTGCTATGACCATGGTCCCGATGGAAGTGACAGTACGCATTCGGATTCCTAGTCGCTGGGTCTCCCCGTAGCTTGGGTGGCCATTTGACGAAGGAGGAGTCCTTAATAGCCATCAGGATCTCTCCTCGTTTCACGTTGAGGGGAGTGTAGCTAGTTCTTTCTATGGGAGGGGTCCTAAATCGCCAACCCGACCTGTGGCTTTGAGAGGGGGACTTACTCTTGGAGCGAGATGACTTACTTCTTCTCCTTGGTGACTTGTTCTTTTTCTTTTGTGTTTGTTGCTGCTCGTTCCTTCTACTTCTCTCTTTCTCTTCTCGCCTTGTTTATTTTCCGGTTTCTGAGTGAGCTCTTCTTCGGTGCTTATGAATCTCTCCGCTAATGCGTGAAACTCTGTAATAGTCTTCGGTCGATTCACTCCAATGTACCACCTAAACTCCATGTGCGTGAGTCCTTTCCAAGCTACGGTGAGGCGTACTACTGGGTCGAGCTCTGGTATTTGTAAACACGTTTCATTGAAACGTTTGATGTAGCTCCAGATCGACTCGCCTTCCCTCTACACCACGTTTAGAAGGTTCTCTTGTCACTCCGGGCACTTCTTAATAGTGATGAAGTGGGTTGTGAACTTGTCCACGAACTATCCCCAACTTCTGATGGAGCTTGGCGCGAGGTTCCTATACCAAGCTTGAGTTAATCCTTTGAAAGTGTTGGAGAAAGCCACACACATACATGCTTCATTGGCCCCGGCAAGGTGCATCTGAGATTGGAACGTGTCTACATGATCGCTGGGGTCGTAAGATCTGTTGTACTTGTCCAACGGTGGTACCGTGAAGTTTTTCGGCATTGGGACTGCTAGTAGCTCGGGTGACAAGGGAGAGGGTCGGCTCAATAATGCTGGAACCAATCTTGTAGCCACCGAGCTCACTTCCTCCCTTTCTTTACTTTGTTCCCGTAGTTGGTTGTCTTTTACGGGTGGGCTATTGTTGGCTAAGGAATGGAAAGTCTTGCGACGCCGCCACTGTTGCTTCTTTTCTGGCTCAGTGTTAGTGCTGCTGACTTTTGTATGGTCAGGTACTTCAATCCTGGTCTGTTCTTTCTCTCGAACACTGTCACGAGGTGGATCAAGGTTCCTCTTTGCTGCGTCTTGGTCTCGAGACCAGTGTTGGCTATTGTGGGGTGCTGGGGGGTCTTGTCTTGAGCCCGCACCTTGGTTCCCGAGTTGGCGATCATCACATCGCGATCCATTATTCTTCGGCCGCGAAAGCTGTTGCTGACTGTTCCTTTCGGGCTGGCTGGCTTTGGGCATGTCCTTCTGGTTCCCCCTTTAAGAAACTGGGGGAGTGTGCTACCCGTCCGTCTTGCCCCGAGGTGGGGTTTGGCCCCTGGGAGGGACCGGTACCTGCGAGGTTCCCTCACCCCGATGGGGAGATCAGCAAACACTTTGATGGGCCCTGTGCTGATTCTGATTCTAACATTGATACTGACCTATGTGCTGAGGTGGAATCTGCTGTTGGCTTGGATGTAGTGGTGGAAACTGCTGTTGGTATTGTTGGTAGAAATAATATTGTTGAAACTGCTAGAATTGGTGGATCTGTTGCATCTGGATCTACATTGTCTTGAAGCTCTAAACGAGGTCATCGAACTGAGAATGCTCGAGCCTATGAGGAATCACAGAAGGCTCTAAGAAGAAGGTGTTCACCTATGGCAATGGGACGTTTACCTGTTGGGTTGTTTGAGGCACTGATGGAGGGGGGATCCCTGAAGCAGTCGGAGGAATGGTGAGCTGCCCAATAGTCATTGAGGGGCCTTGAGGGAGTGATGTTTGGTGATCTTGCCCCCTGGTGACGTTCATGTCAATGCCCTTACCGTTGTTGTTGGATGATGTCATTGAGAAAGAATACGATGGATGGTGAGAAATAGTGCTGACCTTTCGATCATTTCCCACAGACGGTGCCAATTGATGGTGCGCGATCTGGAAGCTCCTAGTTGAAAGATGACCTGGTAGCTGGTTCAAATTGCAAGAAGACAGATCAGAGAACCTGAGGTGGCTAACCCGGCAAGGTCACTCCGATGCTTAAGTCAGTATTGTATTATCTTGGTTGCAAGCTAAAAGCTTGAGTGTAGAGAGAGCTAGTGAGCAAATAATCGCACGCACCTGGGTCTTGGGGGTTGATGCGTTTATATAGATGGGCTACCGTAAGCCTCGTGAAACGTTCCCGAGACCTTCGCCCCATGACATTCGGATCCGTTCCGCTTTAGTAGGAGAGTAACGCACCAATCAATGAGGTTTATCATTTCCCTCCGATCCAGGTGGGATGAGGATAAGGCTTACCGTTATACGGCGTGATCCCAAGAAGTTCAGAGACGATTGTTGAGCTTCTTAGTTCGGTTACTTGACATCTTGGCACAAGTGGGTACCGAGGTGCTTCGGGCTCCAAAGTGACCGAGCACAAGTGGGTATCTTTACATGTTGATCTGGCACTTGGCTGGCAGGCCRCTTCCATGTGTCCCTTGCATACTAGGTCAGGCCAAATCACCCCTCATCAACAACCACAACAAGCAATGAGTGCAAAATATCTATTATTTTGTTGTGGTTGTATGGTAGATGAATTATGTTGGATAACTTTAGCCCTAGGTATTCTATGAAAGATTCCACCATATTCATCTACCCATACAAATAAACCCCTATGATTACCCCTAACTGGATAATGTAAAAATCATCGCCCATAATTAGTTTCCATCCTTGCCATATGTAGTGTCATCTCCCCTTTACCACAAAAGCAGTTTGATAAAAATATCCCATCAGTCATTTTTACATAGATAACTTGCACAGTAAACATCCAATGATGAACAAGTGAGCATATAAACACAAACTTAAAGTAGATAAAGTAGTAAAGAAGTTCAATCCATAACAAACATAAACACCATAATAGTTTGAATTCCAACATCTTCATGGTCTGAATCTTAACATTAGGTTTCACATGTTTTGGCATAATCCACACATTTATGTAAACCGTTGGGTAGACCTTTGGTACCTCTCCCATAGCTGAAAAGCAATTCGGTCTCTAACCATGTCCATCTCTATACTTGAACCTAGTGCAGTAGTAGTGTGCTCTTCACAATCATCATCGCCATCCAAACCATCATGATCATCATTTGAGTCATTTTCATAATCCTTTGCACACTTGTCTATATCTTTATCCTCACGCGCCTCTCATTTTATGAAGTTATATATTATAAAACATGCCATTACAAGAAGTCCTTGGAAGTCTAATTAATAGTATGACATGTTTTTCAAAATGAGGAATTTACCCTTCATGATCCCAAAGCAACGTTTGATGACATTACGCAATAAAGAATGAGTATTGTTGAAAAGGTCTCCCTTCGATCTAAATCTACTAGACTATCTCCTAAACTCACTAAGATGGTATCGTTCACCAAAATATGAGGCAAGGAAACCAGGAGCATTAGCATATCTAAAATTAACAAGGTAGTATTTTCCTACATTGAATTCCATATGTGAGGACACAAAAAATGATGAAGACAACTAATGAAGTGCAATTCTAAGGAATGTCTACTTCACCTGGAGGTTCTTTGGGAAACTCTACATTCGGCTTATTAAGTGATTTTGCCAATATCCTTAAATCATGTGCTGATCCTTCCCATCTCGTGTATACAAAGGTAAAGAACATATCAAAATCACAAATAGCCAAAACATTTGTCGTGCAAACCTTCTTCCTTCCTCTATACGGTATTTGTTCAGTGATTGGCACACTAACTGATACATGTGTAATGTTTATAACCCCAATACAATCTTAGTCACAATTATAAAAATAGTTAGAATAACAAATGTGGAGAGAGCCTAAGTTACAACAGACTAAGAAGTGTAGTTACCTTGAATATTGGGTAATATCTCTCAAATTTCCTAATAAACGGTTGACCTTCGGTGAATGTAGGTGGCCTTATGAGCTCATTCCCTATTTTGCAAATTGCATATATAATTTTTCATAAATGTGCGTTAATGATCCATGAAGAATATTGGAATCGCTCACCCATCAGGCGGTTCCTCGCATTATGACCAATTGTGAGGAGGAAAAATGCAAGTGATTTTCAATGATGGTATTCCTAGTGTTCTTCAAAACTCCCATCACCATAAATAGAGTGACAAGGTTTTTGAAGACATGTCATTCCATCCTAAACGAATTGTAGCATCTATCATGTTCTAAATCATTGAGGAATTCTATGCACATATAAGTATGTCCAGTCAAAGAAGAAGTCATGCAACATTGCCTTATTGTTTGTGAACAATACAAGTGTAGTATGTAGGKAGTCATAATGAAATTTATCATTTCCTCATAGTTTGAGTATAAATCAATAATATGCCTTTTTGTCGACACTGATGAGGATCCATAGAATATTGTTGTATGACAAACTACAACATTATAAATAATGAAATCAAAATAAACATCACACACCATGGTTACAACTAGCATATAATCATGTAAATACCACCATGTAACAAAAAAGTGTCATCAACCATGGCAATTGTCATAATCCAAAACAAATTGAAGTGCATATAAGCATAAGAGGTCGTCACCCATTACCAAAATAAATAAAAAAAAGAGACCATTAGTCTAAAAGGTGTTTAGATGTGAATCGAATTGAAAACAAGAGAGAAAATAGATTTAGGAGTGTCAATAATAGTCGACCCCCACCCCAAAGAGCCTCTTTTATATTAAAAGATATGAAAGATCTGTACAATTACAAGAATGCCCTTATAAGACTAAAAGATAAAACGAACAAATAAAATAATATTAATATTATACTGTTCAACAAGGGTTATACTACTAATGTACATCAAGATATATCTTCACACTCCCCCTCAAACTGGTGCATAAACATCAGCGTCAGTTTGCCCACAAGAACGAGGTGTCGATTCTTAGTCATGACCATGGTGAATATGTCAGCAATCTATATGTGAGAGGCTACATGAGGAAGAGATATAGTCAGGAACGAGAAGGTCTCTAATAAAGTGATAGTCCACGTCGATATGTTTAGTCCTCTCATGGAAGATAGGATTAGATGATARCATTTGTGTTGTTGACATCTAGAAAGATAGGAGTAGGAAGTTGAGTACCAAGATTCATGAATAGAGACTTCAACCAAACAATCTCACTACAAGCAGAAGACATAGTTTTATACTCAGCTTTAATAGAAGACTTAGAGACAGTTTATTGTTTCTTACACTTCTAGGAGATGAGTCACCCATGAAGACGCACCACCTAGTAGTGGATCGGCGAGTGTCAAGACAACCAGCCAAATCTACATTAGCATAAACTCTCAACTGTATGGATGATGAGGAAGAGAAAAATAGTCCCTAAGAGGTTATGTCTATAACATAACGGATGATGCGGCGAACAACAGTCATATGAGGTTACTGCGGGGCAGAAACAAATTGACTTATGACCTGAACAGCATGTGAAATATCAGGCGAAGTCATAGTGAGATAGATCAGAGAGCCAACAAATTGACGGTACAAAGTAGCATCAAGAAGAATTAGGCCTTCAAATTTAGACAACTTGATATTCAGCTCAGAGGGGTATCAATGTATTTCTCATCAGTAATTCTAGCTAGTTTAACGAGATTAGAGGCATAGATTTGCTGAAAAATGAAATACCCTCAACTGCTACGATGGACTTCCAAACCCAAGAAATAAGTAAGGGGCCCAGGTCCTTCATGTGAAAGGAGTTATAAAGTAAAGACTTCAACTTACAAATGCCATCATGATCATCCCCAGTTAAAAGGATGTCATCAACATACAACAGTAGAGTAGTGATACCCTAGGGCCTTCTCTTAATAAAGAGAGAGTAGTCAGATGAACTCTGATTATATCCAACTGCAATAACATCTTGAAAGCGCTCAAACCAAGCCCTAGGTTCTTGCTTTAGATCATATAGGGATTTCTTTAGGTGATAGACATGTGAAGAATCACTGCAATATCTAGGTAGAGGCTTCATGTAGACTGTCTCCTTCAATTCACCATGAAGAAAAGCATTTTTCATGTCTAGTTGGTAGATAGTCCAAAAATGAACAACAGATATGCCTAGAAGAGTCCGAATTGTGGTGATCTTAGCAACCGAGGTAAAAGTTTATTCATAATCAATCCCATATTCCTAATTGTATCCTTGGGCAACTAACCGAGCCTTATATTGATCAAGGGAATCATCTGACTTCAGTTTGATCGTATAGACCCAACGATTTCCAACAATAGAAGCATTTAGAGGAAAAAGCACAAGATCCCAAGTATCATTCTCATGGAGGGCTTGAATTTTGGCATCAATGGCTTCTTTCCACTAAGGACTTCTAATGGTTTGTTGATAAGATCTAGGAATATCTGTAGAAGAAAGTATAACAGAAAATGAACTATTGTTTGAAGGAAAACCATAGTGGTCAGGGGGTCGAGAAATATGAGTAGAACAACGAAGTGGAATAATAGAACTACCATATGAAATAGGAGGATCTTGGGTCGAAGTGTTACTTATAGAAGGTACAGAAAGGAGGATGCTCTGGACCAGGTGGAAGGGGGGTTATAGGCGCAAGAACTAGGATGCATGGCCGCTTGCGGGTGAAGACGAGAAGATCTCTCTCAGTTGAGGAAGTAAGAGTGTTATCTGAATCAAAGTCCTACAAAATAGAGATAGAAGCAGATAATCTAGCAATTCTAACAAAGAAGGAAATATGTTCAAGAAACACAACATTCCGTGAAATCCGAATACGATGAATAGTAAGGTCGTAACACAAGAATCCTTTGTGGTTATGACTATATCCCACAAATACACACATAGCTGACTAAGTAGTTAATTTAGAATGTTCATGAATAAGAAGATGTACAAAACAAAGGCAACAAAAAACATGGAGACTAGAGAAACCTGGGGGATGACCAAAAAGTTTTTGGAAGGGAGAAGTGTTGTCGAAAACAAAGGAAGGAATATTGTTAATCAAATACACAACTGTACTAGCTGCTTCTACCCAAAACGAAGTTGGAGTATGGGATTCTTGTAGTAATGTCCGCACAATACTAAGGATATCTCCATTCTTCCGTTCAGCTACACCATTTTGTTGTGGAGTGTCTGGACAGCTGTGATGAGATTGAATTCCATAACTCCTCAAGTAGACCTAAAAGTCTCCGTCTCTATATTCTCCCCCTGAATCTGAACGGAGGATACTCACTTTACACTTGAAGCAAGTTTGCACCATAGTATGGAACAATTTAAATGTGCCAAAGACTTCTAATTTATGCTGTAGAAAATAAATCCATGTGTATCTGGTACAGTCATCTATAAACAATACAAAGTATTTGTATCCCAACCGTGAAGTAATAGAAACAGACCAAACATCACTATGTATTATCTCAAAAGGTTTAGTGGCATGTCCAAAAGTGTAAAGAAAAGGTAAAACATGACTTTTACTCAAACAAGCAGTGCAAGAAACATCAAAAGTATGAACAGGAGGAATTTTATTCTTAATTAAACCAGAGTCAAACAAAAACTTCAACTTTTGATAATATGAATGACCGAATCATTTATGCCATAAATCCCAAACATTATTTCTATAACTCAATAGAAAATCAGACATAGAAGAATTAAGAAAAGTCGATGATGCTCCTGATTGAGACTTCTCGAAATCCAACGCAAACAAACAGCTTAGCCTACGCCCCTTCCTCTTCACCTTTCCAGTGTACTGGTCCTATATCAAGCAACCATCATGAGAAAATGTGAGAACATTTCCTTCATCAACAAATTGACCAATAGAAATCAGATTAGTAGTAAGGTTGGGTACTAAGAGGGTTTTGGAGAAAGGGAATGATCTAGTGGGAGACAGTTTAAGGGATAAGTCATTACTACCAATAATGTCTAACTTTTCACCATTGGTAGTAATAATGTGTTTATGGTGTGTTTCATTTATGGATTTGGCTGATTGAGGTAGGCTCCTGTCATATGATTGGTGACACTTAAATCTATAATCCAAGCATGTGAAGGAAAAAACAATATGWAGAAGACTTACTAGACAAGCCAATAGCAAAGAAAGCAAATGATACCAATTGTCGAACCTTTTCTTCACCCATAGCACCAGTTGAATTACTTTTCACTGAAGAATCACCCTTGGTGGACACAGTGTCAATTGCCTGTCCATCTATTACCTGATAGGCCCGGGGTTGAGTCTTTTTTTGAGAACTCTTAGCTGATTGGATTGGACAATTTGGAATGATGTGACCATGTTGCTTGGAATAGGTGCACACATTTTTCTTCTTACAGTGAGATGCAATGTTTCCAAAACCCTTACACTCATAGCACTAGGTTTTGGAGAAATCGTTGGAGGTTGACTTCTTACCTCCATAAGCAACAAAGGTTGTTTCAGCCCCAACTTCAGTCATCTTTCCATCAAATTTAGTTACACATTCTTCTTCTTCCCTCAGTAGTTCCCTTGAAATAGAATCCAGATCTAGAAGTGTTCCCCTACTCAGAATGTTGGACCAGATTATTTCATATTCAGGTATAAGCCTCATCAAAAACTAAGTTACCTTCCTCTTCTCAAAGTGTTTCTGGAGATATTTCACACATTCTACTAAGTCTGAATGATCAATATGGACAATTTCGTATTCAGCCCACAAATCAAGAAAGCCTAAATAATATTCTTGTATCCTTCTATCTCCTTGACTGTAGGCAAACATCTCTGATTCTATTTGATACTATTTAGATATATTGGACTGTTGATAAACTTTCTCCAGATATGAATACATCTCATAGGTTGTTTTCATTCTTCTCATAGGTACAAAAATATCATAATCAATAGAACTTAGAATCCAAGAAACAAGCTTGCCATTATCCAGCTTCCATTGTTGTAAGGCCTTGACCTCGGTCTTTGTTGGTTTAGTGACAGTCTCATTCAAGTATCTTTCCAAACCTATCCCTTTAACATAAAAATAAAAATGGAACTTCCACATCCCATAATTCTGTCCATTCATCTTCACAGGAATAATATCCCCTCTATCTGAAGCCATTACAACAAAAAAACAACAAAAATAGGGTTCGACAATAGTCTAAAAGAACTAGATTGAAGTAAAAAACTAATCAAAGCAAGCAAGATAAGCAGTAATCGAATCCAAGAGAGTCAAAAACTGAGAAAAGAAACCCCTTACTATCACCAGAGATTGTCCAAGATCCAATAATAGAAGAAAACTGGATACACAGTCCAGAAAAGGAAAGTCTGGACGCAACCACCTAGAAGAAATGTATAGATCTCTCTCAAAACTTCATGGATCTCAATGAAAATTTTAGAATATATTGAGGAGGGCTAGGCGACAAGCCTTTCAAATCTTACTACAGACGGATGTCAAACGAGAGAGATCCAATGAAATCTCTCTTGCTAGATGCATAGAGTACAGAAAATGGTTCCTGAAAAGATAAGGACAGTCTAGAACCAATTGGCAGTGATAAAAGTTATCAACGAATCAAGAAAAAAAGAAGTGGATCAAAGAGCAACCTGCTTTGATACCATGTGAACCGAATTGAGAACAAGAGAGAGAACAAATTTAGGGGTGTCAAGAATAGTCGACCCCCACCCTAAAGAGCCTCTTTTATATTAAAAGATATGAAAGATATGTACAGTTACAAGAATGCTCTTATAGGGTTGAAAGATAAAAAGAACAAATAAAATAATAAGAATACTATATTATACAACAAGGGCTATACTAATAATGAAAGAATGGTAGGATCCATCTAATGGACGCCATGAAGGTTGCGGAATGGGTGGGGCGAATTTCAAAAATTTC
>NW_010729084.1:7550057-7561328 GCF_000365185.1 Nelumbo nucifera
AACAAAAGTACATCAAAATGATTGAAGCTAAGGGCATACAAAACTGTCTAACAAATAATGCACATCAAGATATATCTTCACATGAGAGTCATCCAAGCATGAAAAAAGGTCTTCTATAAATCATGGGTTCGGTGGCTCATCATCCAATCCATGAAGCCAAAAACTCCTAATCCCTAGAGGAATAGCAAGGAAAGTGTTCCTCTATTTATCTTCCATAAACAACTTAGTTGCCTTGAAATAGCAAATTGGAGATAATTTCTCAACCTGAAATATGGAATTAAGGATTTCAATGCATTCCTCTATTTGTTCTTTCTCACAAGCCCTGTCAAGTCTATCCCTTTTTAGGGTTCTTTCCTTCTCCATTTCTTGAACTTTTGCCCTTTCTATTTCTATCGTTCTTTCCCTATATACTGCAATTTCCTTCTCCATTTCCATTTTCTACTCTTATTAAAATCTCGTGAGCTTTCCTTTTCTAAGATTTCAAGTCTCTTCTTGTTGGACTCTACGCATGAATTAATCATTAAATCAAGTACAAGTGGAAGATATTGTTTCTTCCCTTTCTTCATGCTAGTGGGTGGTTTTTCAACTCTCATCTTACGGTCTGGCATCTCTAATACATCACCATTGGGGTCAACAATGTAGGGACTGGCGAGAGATTCCTCAGTTGTTGATGTCCTTTGATTATCTAACATGACAACTAATGGTGGACTATCTGAAATAAGGACATGATCATTAAGACCCATTTCAAGTGAGTATCCCATGTCCCTGGTTGTTTGTGTTCCTCCAAAAAATGTACTCTAACTCATCCCAGTGACGATAAACTTGTGTCCTAAATGATCATGCCCAACAATGAGTCTACACAATATAATTAGTTAAGTAGGTTTTATACTATTCTAAACCAAAGCAAATGAGTGGGTTTAAGGAAAAATTACCTTTATCAGGCTTTGCCAGACTTCTTCATTTGTAGGGATTTTTTGTCAATGGATCTACAGTTACACCTGTGTGGTTAAGGAGGGTTAAGTATCACTTTCGAYGTTGTTTAAGTGCATTATATTTGTTTTTGAATTRAGCATGAACATAAGTCTTGTTACGTTTTTAATTAAATTTCTAACGGATGTATTTCCACCCTTCCATGTTAAAAGAAGATGTAGGCATGTTGTCCCTAACTTGTTCCACCATTAGATTAATGAAAGTCTCTTCCTCTACATCAATCCATTGCGCACAATCGGGACCTAATTTGACTTCTTCAGTATCTAACTTTGTTGCCATCCTACTATCAAACCCACTAAACTTAATTTTGTTATTGTGAATAGTGCTCTAAAGCTTTGCTATTGTGAATAATAAACATGACCTCAATTAAAAATAAAATAAATTCAAAAAATGAAATTGTTTCATATCACAAAAGATCACATATTCAGATTTTTGGCTATCAAAACAAAGAAGACAAATTCAAGTTCTAGCTAAACTAGCATGAGTACCTATTGACCAACAATCACTTAACATGTACAAATAAAAATAAAATGTTTGTTCAAATGTTTAAGACACAAAATTTTGAATGCTACAATGGAGGATATTAAGAGAAATTAGTACATTCTATTAGGTAAGTCTTAAGCATCAATACTGTTCTAAGGGTTAAGATGTAAGAAGAACTTTAAGTTATATAATTGCCAATTTATAATCATAATGCAATATGTTTCAATCAAAGGCATTTTGACACAATTGTAAGCCCGATAAAACCCAAGGGCTACCAAAATTTTAATTTCCTTTGAGTGGCTTATTAGTCTCAAAATAGATATGAGTTTAAAAGTTTTTATAGATATGCGATGATAAAAGATCATACCCATTTTACAAGCCCATCCAGAACTAGACAGGTACTCAGTCTTGGGTTTGGATTGGACCCTGTCCAGTCCAAAATCAATTTGGATGGACCAATAAGACATATTGGATTGGATTAGTTCGGTTCAAAATATTTATTAGATTGAATTGGACCTGGTCCGTCTATAACAAATTTATATTGGATTGGGTTGGATTAAGCCAATATCTGGTCTATTGATATATGATAAGAATGTATGTGTCAATGGACTGGGTTTGGGTTGAAATCAATATAAATCAAAATGAATTTAAACAGATTTGACGGTCCAGACATTGAATTATATTGGACCGGTCCAAATTGGTCCAAAACATTCATTAGATTGGATTGGACCTGATCCATTTATAATGAACTCACATTGAACTGGATCGAATTGGACCAAATACAATCCAATTGACACCCCTAGGTTCTCCCACCAGTTAAAGGAGAAGTTTATCTACATATGATGGCTGCTCCATATGTTTGCCGGGACTGATAGACTTGGGAAGCCCTTATGGCAGGAACAAGGGCATTGCGATGGAAATGCTTAGTATTCAGCATGTGGAGGTGGAAGGAGCTTCTCGAGCAATAACAAGTTGGCTGAGAGAGGTAGTGAAGCCCCATGGAGGTTCAAATATTTCTTGAGAGAATCTGGAGATCTGTTCTCTAGTGTGAATATCTTTGAGTTATATCCAAAAAAGGATTATCTGTTGGTTTTATTATCAAATATTTGTGAGATTTGTGGTTGTAAATTAAGCAAGAGCAAATTTATTATTGTGTTAAGAAAGTGTTCTTGTGAGAAATACACTTGTGTATGGACCGTATGGTTAGGAGAGCATCCTTAAAACCTATTCATTTGTTGTAAAGGCCGGAATAGCACCCACACCCATGAAGCCTCTCCACTAGAACTCAATTATTCAAATACTATTTTGGTTTTATAATTATTCTATCAATCATTCAAATAATATTCTAAATGCTCTAACTTGATAAATGAAATAAGAAATTCAGTTCCGATGTTCATCTGTACACTTTCAATGCCAAAATCCCTGAGGCTCATCTTCATCTTTTGATACAAAAAAAAAAAGTAATTCAATACAAAAAGAGTAATTTATAATACAGTTTACACATGAGGATCATTTCGATACCAAACAACAGCAGAATGGACCAGACAAATAGGAAATTAATTCTTGAACGAAAAATAACAGGAAGCCAAACACAGATGTAAACAAATCGTTTGTACTGACCTCTTGATCGGAGATGAAGAATGGACCAGACAATGCTCTGTAAACCCCTTTCGAAAAATAGAACTGGGAACCTAAAAACTAAAAAGACTACAATACCTGCTCAGGCGACGACCTCCCCTAGCGCCGATTGCAGCGGTTGAGTGGTGAGAGGGGAAATACTTCAACAGCAAAGAAGAAAGATGCGCAGTATAGGTAAAACCCTACTTACCATTGCATTTGAAATTCCAATGGGCCAAGAAGCACCAAAACATTCTCACCATCGACAGCTCATGTGACAGCTAGGATACACATTAGTGCCACATCATCGAGCCATTGGGGGCAACGGTTCACCAATGCATAATCAGAAGGAATGTGATTTATGATGCATGCCCGTTTTTTATCATTTTTTTGAAAAATCGCCTGAACCAAACAGTCACATAGGTGATGAAAAGTTGAATCGTCTACGTGGCTCCGATGTGACACCACTTTTTAGAAAAACGCCCACAATACCAAACATCCCCTATGTGTATCAACAAAAAGAAAAAAGTTTTCGAGTGGGCAGAGTCAACTCAGATCGACATTGTGTCGTATGCCCCTACGGCCCAACCCAACTCCAGATTCTACATAGGTTGAGCTTAGCCTTAGAGTTTTTAGGCAATTGACTGGGTCTTGGGCCTGCTTAAGTGTAGACCATGGGTTTAGCTCTAATTATGCTTGGACATGCAAAATCAGGTTTGACCTCAGGTGGGCCGGGCCTGGCCTAGTTGTTTGGCAATTTTTTTTAGAAAGATCTTCCAACAGCCTAGACGGCCAAAAGATATATTGAGCTTTTATGGTCTTGTCTTTAAAGAAAATGACTATTTGGTAAGCAACTCAGTCTACCAAGATTTTAAAGACGCTTTTAGAGGCTATCTATCACACTGACCAAAAAGCTTCATTTGAAGCTTCCCGAAATTCGGCTTTTCTCAGTCTTTTCGGGTCTTTCCATGCACACATCTCATCTTTCTAGCTTTTGGTTATCAAACTGGGAAAAAAAACTAATTTTTGGTCTTTCAAGCTTGTCGAAGCCTAAAGCACCATGCAAAAAGACTAGACAAACACCACCTAAATATTAGGGCCTGCGTTGGCTTTAAACCTGACCTGGCTTGCCCATGTTGTGAGATTTATTAGGGAAGTAGAAGCAGAACTGAAAACTATATCTTACGTTATTATGTAATTATGCAGAATTAAAGAATTCAATTTACTCGTCTATATATATACATATATATATATATATATAATAAAAAGAGGAAAGAGGGGAGGTAAAAGTTCCTCTCACCATAGAGCTTACACATGCCTCCTCATCCTCTCATTTTTCACACATGTGCATATTTGCTTTTAAATTAAATCATTAAAATACAAGTCAAAATTTAAACCCTCATAAATCTTCATTGTTTCTCGTAAAATCCATATTTACTCTCTAATAAAATCATTCTTAAATCTCTCTCTCTCTCCTCTTAATAGTCAATGTTTGTAACATTTCCCCTCTCCATTAAATCATTTTTTCCTCTTAAATCTCTCTTAATGTCTCTCTTTAATAAAATAAGCGTGTAAATTAAATGGATTGGGTGAGGCTAGGAGGCAACTAGCCCAACTCTAAATTCGAACCCTAACTTGAACCCAAACAATTCCCACCTCTTACATGGAATGAGCCAATCTTCTTATTCTTTAAAAGTCTAAAGAAACCATTGTTCCTTTTCATGGGTTATCAAGTTTTTCTCTTTTTTTTATTAATTTAATGTAAATTTTTTTCATGGATTACTTTGCTTCAATAATAAAATGCAATGAAAACACTTAATGTGAGCTTTTGGTTTTCTTCATTAGTTTAGTTTTAAAATTGTTTTCAAAATTTAGCTATTGATCTCATGGTAAGCACATTTTTTTCAAGCTTTATAAGGCCATACAATGGGGGATAGCCCATCCCACAACCTTGATGTTGCAGGAGTTGATCCCAAGTCTTCACTACACCTAAGTCCTAACCAAAGAACTCTATATCTTCGCTACATCTAACTAAACAGCCTACCAATTGAGCCACCATTAATTACTTATCATGCTTAGCTGTTGATTTCTGTACTTATCCTCATAATATATAAGTTATATAAAAAGAAATAAAATTAAATCTCAATAATAAAAAAGAAAAGGAAAATTATTTTTATACTATTTTATATACAACATAATAGAAATATATAAAATATTACTTTATTTTTTTAAATACATTTTTGAATAGCAGTAATCCATGCATTGCACGGGGTCACCACTAGTCCGCTACTATTCCACCCGGAATTCCGTTTGTAAGATTCTATTTTAAGGGAGAAAAACTTGTATCATGAATAGAAATGCAAAAGGATCAGATTGGATTCGAATCAGGATATATCCAAATTCAATATAACAGTATAAACATCCAATCCAAATATCCAATTGGATCACACAAACATATTTGAATTCAATTCCATTAATAATGTAGGATATTCAAATATGATCCGATCCAATTTAATTTATTAAAAAATTTTATGAAAAAAAGCGGTTTTTATTGCAGTCCAAAAATCCCAAAAAAAAAAATTATTACGTATCAGATCGGATCTCATCTTTTTGAATCGGACAGGGGTGAATTAAAATCCGAAAATGCGATAGGAATATATCCGAATCCGAAAAAATACGATCGGATTTCGGATCCATTTGCACCCTCCATGAGTCTGTTGAAGCAGCTATGGACATTGTTGAATTTTATCATACGTCGATGCTTAATGAATAATCCAACGGTGGCTCACGGAATGAAGGACCCGGATTGATGAATCATTTAACAGGTGTAGTGCAGTCTAATACGGACATTCTACACAGTTCACAAACCACTAATAATCAGTAATTTCCTGAAACAATTAGGCCATTTTACTTGTTAGACACCACCACCGCCACCGAAAAAAACAAAAAGTATGTTGAAAGCCGAAAACAACAGCTGCAAGTTTTGATGTTTTCTTTTTCTTTTTTGAAAAGAAAATTGGGAAAAAAAAAAGCATTCCATAGGCATAGACCATCTTCGTTGAATGGAACTGTATTTTCTTTTCTCTGCTCTGCTGTAAGCATCGACCATGAGCCCTCCATATATCTTGAATTGATGTCTTTCGCACAGTTGAGCTGAGGTTCAGAGGTTGCCCAACTGCCCAGGCTTTAACTTTTGAAATGCTTAAAAGCTTTAATATTCAAAGAAGCGAGATTGAACAGAAAAGGAGTTCAAACTTCTACAGTTGATCAGTTCTTACTGTAGCACCAAGAAAAAGCTCCTTACGTGTTTTCCCACTTTTTCACTACTGGCTGCATTTCTATTTCTTACTGAAGAGATATTGAATCACATATGAATTCACCTTCTTCTTTATCTATTCGGTCCCTTTCATGTGATGTTGATTTTTCTACATGGCCTTGATTTGTTTGATTATTAAGCTTGTCAATACAACAGAAATTAGCGGAAATAGCACCACCACGAGAAGAATTTGAGACATGGGTTTCATTAATTATTGAGTTCGACCTCTTCCTCTTGAGGTAATTAAAAAAAATTAGAAGAAAAACCTCCTTAGATCACAGCTGAAAACAGTTGGGAGTTGGGACAGAACCAGACCGATCTTTGTACATGAAATCTGACTGATCAGATCATGGATCCAAGACGAGGAAGAAAGGAGGCTCGACAGATGAAAAGAAAAAGGAAAATCAGGGGAAGAAACAATTACCTCTGAATTCACATCTTTGTTCTGCAATTTTTGGAGACAAGGATACCGGTGGGTGGACCAGTCATCTCAACCTGGCATCTGCCATGCAACCAGTAAGAAAAATGACTCAAGCCCATACTAACTTTTATTCTAAATGTACCCCTTACATTGTACACAACCCTGTTGTTCTGCACCTGCTTTTGAAGCTCCATCGCAAGATTCGGAGGCAAATAAACCTCGCTTGACACCATGCGAACCGACTCCAACCTCGTCTCTCCCCGCCTCTGGGAGAAGGGCTGCAGAGCTTGAGTCGCAATAAGCCTGTCGAAGAAGTAGAGCTCTATGTCCAAGTATTCGAATCTTACATCGATTTTCCTATTTGGGTTGGAGAAGTTTGCAAGGAAGGCGAAGTCGCCATTAAGATACTCAGGCGAATCGACGTAGATGCTATTGAGGTTTGCGCCGACGGTGTCAAACAAAGGGTGTCTGGGCTTAATGACAAGAAATAAGATCAAGGTGGCGATTCCGGCGAGGATTAGAAGAAGACTAAAGATAAGGCACAGGACTGCGGCACACCAGATGATGGGGTTGGTCCTGCGAGGAGGCCGGAGTAGAGTGGCTGTTCTTGATTTGGTGGAGGTGAGTTCTGGAGGATGAGTTTGTTGATCCACCACGACTAGCTTTGATACTACAATCTGATTGAGAGGGGTGGGTTTGTTCTGCTTCTGCATTTTGGGTGGGGGAGGAGTGAGTGGAAGCATATTGAGACAAGTTTGCGAAGAAAAACTTCGAAGCTAAGTAATGAGAGTCGACGGAGAGGGAATAGAGAGAGAGGTAGAGTGGCGGAGATTAAAGGGTGTAAATAAACTAATAATAAAGAGAAAAAGAAACTTTTTGAGTGTTGAGTGTTGATCGAGAGAGAAGGCGAACTAATGCACTTTGTTTGGAGATTGAGAAAAGCATGTGGTAGTTCTGATCTTCCTTCTGGATTTAAATTGTGGAAAGAAAGGAAAGGTAGGCTGTTTGGTGTTTGGCCAATTGGCCCGCAGGCCCCAGCTTCTTTGCTTTTGGCGTTTAACCTTGAAACTCCAAGGAAAGGTCCTGCGCAGACTTGCTTCTTTCCTTTTGATTCCCAAACAGTCCCAACTCCCAAGACAATTATAAGACGCCACCTGTCCTTCACTTGATAAATTTACGGTTTGGTTCGATCTTCTCAAGGTTTCGTTGAGTTTCATATTTTATTAAATGGAAGTTTGTGGTTTCGATTTGGCTTATGGGACTTTATAAATGGAATCAAACCATAAACCGTAWATCAAAATTATATACAATATAATTATATAAATAAATGATGTATTATTATATATAATATATCGAAACCGAATGTATAAAATTATAAATATATAAATTTTTTTTATTTTATATTAAAATAATAAAATAAAAGTTTTAAGTTTTAATTTTTAGGAGTGCTATTTAGATTTTCTAATTAATTTAAGTCTAATATAATTAAACAATAGTCTAAAGTTTCCCAAATCGTATTTGAAACCGCATCAAACTATAATAAAACGGTTTAATCTGATTTCATTTCTATGCCAAAATAATTTGAATTGATTTAAAAATTTCTCAAACCGTATACTACTGGTTTAATCTGAAATTTCTTTAAACTACACCAAACCAATCCTAACACCCCTAACTCAAAACGACTCTCCTATAAAATAACCTTTCCGTCGCGCTCACCCGATCCCAGCTCACAGGCGTTGTCAATTGAATCTTCCACTTTAAACTTGTGTTGTTTTAATGAAATCGATATTTGAAGAAATCTTGTCGTTGCACTAAAAAAACCCGGTCAAAGTCAAATCATTAGAGACGATTTGTATTGGGTTTGAAGTTGGAAGAAGTCACGCTATAGACCAAGTAGGGGTGAGCATTCGGTTTTTTTGTTCAGAACCGAACTGAAAAACCGAAATTCTAAAAACTGATTTAACTATAGGATAAATCGAAACTGAAATATTTGAAAATTGAACAAACCGAACCAAAATTTTTTTTCGGTTATTTCGGTTAAATCTTCTACTCTTTTCAGTCAGTCTATGTTCTATCAGAAGTTAGTTATGGAGTTACTATTGGTTGTTGTAAGCTTGTAAGGCCTATAAAGTTGTAGCTGGCGGTGAGCCGGTGAAGAAGAAGAGAACTGAAGAGAACTCGAAGAAGAGATTAAGGTAGGAAGATTGGAACTAGAAGAGCGGAAAGACGGAAACTGAGTCTGCGCCCTGTGGAAGTGGAAGTTTGCCTGAGTGCAGTGCTTGGGGTTGGTGTCTGAGTGCACTGGTCTGTGGTCTCTACTCTGGAATCTGGGGTCTGTAAGAGCCGAACTGCACTGTGGAAGAAGACGAAGAGTCGAAGAGTTTTTTCCTGTTTTGAGTCAGTGAGTGTTTTCCACTTTTYGTGTCTAATACAAAATTAGTTACTACTTACTAGTTAGTCATTAGAAATTTAGATTTTAGAAACTTTGTCTTTTATGTTATTGCTTATTATGGAAATTTGGCATATAGCCAAATACGATGTTTGGTCTCGAGTCTTCGATGTATATAAGTATATTTATTAATTTATTAAATATTAATATAAAATAATAAATTATAATATAAATAATATTAACAATATATAATTATAAAACTATTTTGGTTTTTTCGATTAACCGATTTAGCAAATATGGTAACCGAAACTAAAAACCGAAATATACAAAAACTAAATAGAAAAACCAAACCCGACCAAAAAACCGAATAGGCCGAACCAATTAAGCCAAAACCAAAATTTCGGTTCAATTTTTCAGTTTTAACCGAATTATGCTCACCCCTAGAACCAAGTGAACAAATGTTGTAATATTGCCAGATAAAAGAGTGATCCGACCAACATAGATAATATGCGAGAGTGCTTAAATCACCTACCATAAGTGTACATTTCAGCCACTCAATAAATTATTTGAAACTACGTTTCCTATTAGTTAGGTACCGAAATGCATAGTTGATAATTTTAGAAATCAACTACAAAAGGAATTTACATGGATTTAATACTAGCTAAATCCAACCCCCACAATTTTTCCATATGATGGGGATGTACCCTGGTCGGGGTTTGCTCACCATGACTAGACCATGTCCTCGGCTAAGTGGGCAATGCGGAATGCTGCACACCGGAAACACTAGTCGGGGTTTTCTAATCAGGGGATGCTTTCTCAAGCTACAACTAGATCTGGATTCATCCTATCAACTAGGAGAAGACTCTGCCTTTATCACTGATTGAGGGTTCTAGTACTACAAGATCATGTCCTTTGGCCTTAAAAACACTGGTGAAACTTACCAAAAGCTAGTGTACTGCATCTTCAAAGACCATCTTGGCCAAAATGTGGAAGCCTATGTCGATGGCATATTGGTGAAAAGTTGGAAGGCCGAGCAGCACTTGATTGACCCCGATGAGGTCTTCAATCTTCTCTAATGGTACCACATGAAGCTAAATATAACCAATTGTGCCTTTGGTGTCAATTCATGGTGACTCAAAGGGAGATCAAGGAAAACCCCCCAAAAAAGAAATTTGAGTTGTCCTACATATGCCCTCTCTCTGGATTCACAAGGACATACAACATCTTATAGGTCGGGTTGCGGAACCCAACAAATTAATCTAAGTTCTCACAGACCAATGCCTTTCATTCTTCGAGGCACTCAAGAAGGTGGAAGACTTCCAATGGAAAGAAGAGAGCAAGCAAGACTTCCAACAACTAAAGCAGTTCTTGAGCTTGTTGTCTCTGTTGACAAAGCCAAACCTTGGAGATCAACTACTACTATATCTCTCAACTAGTGATGAAGTGGTTAGTTTTGTCCTGGTTAAAGAGGAGAATGGCACACAAAGGCCCATCTATTACACTAGAAAATTACTCATCGATGCAGAGACTAGATATCCAAACCTAGAAAAGGTTCTCTGTTCTCAATAACCTTGGCTTGCWAGCTTAGGCCCTACTTTCAGGCTCATAGCATCTATGTCCTCATTGATCAGCCTCTCAAGCAAGTGCTACAGAAGCCAAAGACTTTAGGGTGTTTGATAAGATGGAGCATAGAACTTAGTGTTAGACAGTTTTGTATGCCCTTAGCTTCATTCTGATTTGATGTACTTTTGACATTTAGTGTAAATAAGTAAAGTGCATGTTTGATTCATGTTGTATGGTATGATTTTGTGTAAGACCCTAAAACTGGACACTTATTGAGACTCGTGTTAGTTTCAAATGTTCACAGCCATTGGATAAGTCTGGGGAGATTTATCCTGCCAAGGCTGATACTGGTGTGCTGCCAAGTGTTGGGATGGCTTATCTCGGCCACCAGGGTAAGACCCAAGGCACATGCAGTATGGGATTACTCGAATCCTTGAACCGAACTAGATTTCCAGTATTGCCCTGGACCTTAGAGACAGATGGGCAAAACTG
>NW_010729084.1:7562647-7614187 GCF_000365185.1 Nelumbo nucifera
GGTACCGTTCTACAGATTGTTGTGTCATCTTTAGCAAGGGCGGTTATTGGTGTCTTCTTTGGGCATGAACACCAACTTTGGGAGATACTATTTCTCTGGATCAGGTATAATTCCTCCCTTATCTTTTGGTTCAGATCTGGTTCGGTTATGGTTCAAGTAGGATCCTTGAATATTGTATTCTAAATTTAGGGAATATAATTCCCAGTTGGAAGAAGGTAGGAAATTTTTGAAATTCGCCCATCCATTCCGCAACCTTTTTGGCGTCCATACGATGGATCCTACCATTCTTTCACTTAGTGAGTTCGACCTCAAATAGACACCTTAACCGGCCATCAAAGCCTAGGTCCTAGCTGACTTCACCACAGAGTGCATCTTCTCTATCCTAGATCTGGTCGTGGAAGCCTCCACCTAGACTCTTCATTTTGATGGCTCCTCGATTAGAAAGGAAGCGGTGTTGGTCACCTCCTTGAACCAAACAACATCACCCTGGATTATGCCCTTAAATTTGATTTCAAGGCTTTCATCAATGAAGAGGAGTACGAAGAACTCATTATCGGGCTTTGTCTGGCTCAAGAAGTCAGCACAAAGCGCATCGAATCCTTCAGTGATTCCCAACTTGTGGTGAACCAAGTAAGTGGTGAATTTGAAGCCTAAGAACCCACCATGGAAAGCTACTTGAAGAAGGTTTGAGAGCTCATATTCACACTATAACACTTTTTCAAACACCAAATCCCTCAAGCCAAGAATGTATGAGCCGATGCACTGTTAAAACCAACCTTAGGAGGGATTGTCTAGATCGACACTCTGGCTTGCTCCAGCATCACCAAGGTGGCACTGATGACCTTCCTAATACAGTCCCAATTGTCTTGGAAAAGTTCCATCTTCCACTATCTCAAAGTTAACACTCTCCCAGATGAACAACTTGAAACTAATAAGGTGATACATTAAGTAGATCGATATTGCATCATTAGGGGAAACCTATACCGAAGTTTGCACATTCTTCTTTACTTGAAGTGTTTCCCTCAACAAGGCTGACTATGTGCAATGGGAAATACTTGAGGAATATGTGGTGATCATCCTGGAGCTTGGACTTTAGCTCATAAGGGTCTCCGATAGGGGTACTTCTGGTTAAACAAAGCGCCACGCAACTCATATAGAAGTGTGACCATTGTTGAAGGCATTCTAATTCACTCCAAGCGGTCCCCTTAACACCAATTAGTAGTCCATGGCCATGTGCCCAATGGGGATAGACATCCTTGGCACCTTCTCTCTTGTGACCGCTCAAAAGAAATTCCTCATCACTGCCATCAACTATTTCACAAAGTGAGTCGAGGCCGAACCCTTAGCGTGGATAACAACTCAAAATACATGAGGCTTTATGTGGAGATCCATCATCTACCATTTTGTCATCCCCCAAAATACTAATAGCAGGCGACAAAACCTAGTTCACAGATAAGAAGTTCAAGGAATATTATGTAAAACTTAGCATCGACCATTACACTACCATGGTCCACTACCCATACAACAATGGCTAAACCGAAGTCACCAACCGTACTATCTTGCATGGACCAAAGACATATCTAGATCGAGCCAAGGGAAGATGGGTTGAAGAGCTACCCAACATCCTCTAGGCATATCAAACCACTTCAAGAACCATGATTGGGGAAACTCCCTTTAATCTCACATTTGGGGTCGAGATAGTGATTATTGTAGAAGTTGGATCACCAACACTTCGGACTAAGTTCTATAGCGAAGCCAAAAATAGAAAAAACCTCCAATCCGAGCTTGACCTCCTAAAGGAAACTCATGACTAAGCCCACATCAAGATGGCCGCTTACCAGTAGAGAACGACCAAGTACTATAATGCTCGGGTCCTCTACAGACAATTCAAAATAGAGACATCATGCTTCGCAAGGCCATTGTGCTAGAACTAGGTGTCAGTAGGCATGAACAAAACTAGGTGGGACTGTATAGAATCAGCATGGTACTTGGGCCAAGCTCCTATAAATTAGAGGTCCTTAGTGGCAATACCATATCTCAGAGTTGGAACTCCGCTAACTTGAGAATGTATTACCAATAAATGGTGCCAAGTTGACCAATGGTTGAAGTTTATGTAACCTCATTATTAGCAATGAAGTAAATTTCTATAATGTGTCTCTCATGCACAATATTGTTGAGTACTTACGACTGCACACACTGAGCACCTTATGCATCAACCCAACTTAGCACTAACGGCTTATGCCTACCACTTGGAATGTTGCCCTACTTGGGTTTGGGCATGGTGGATATGGCATCCCTACCACCTATGAAAAGAGGATGACCAATGTAGACTACCCTACATGGTGTTCGAACGGCCTCGATCCACCAAGAACCCATGATTGCCCCCCCCAACCTGGTGCCATGGGGAGCAAAGCTGGCCAAGGACCATGGCCCACCCATCGAGGATCTCCCTAACGGGTTCTCAAATGACCAAACACAACCAAGCTCACTCACTTGGATTAATCATGTGGGGTGGGAGCTCGAAAGTGCTTCGACCACCGTACCTCAAACAACACTTGGGCAGCAAAGTGAAAGACCTTGGCTTCATTAGAGCCTAGTCACAAGTAAAAGACCTTGGTTCCACAAAACCAAAGGCCATACCATGTATAGACAAATACATTAAATAAGCATGAAGAAAATAGAGGGATCCAAAACTGAAGCCAAAAGCATGTGAAAAAAATATTTATTAAGTTTGAAAGTTATGCACACCCTTTTTCAACTCGGCTTAACCAAGACCTACAACTTACAAAAAAGGGGGAGCACAGTGGAAAAAAAAACAAAAAACACGATTAGTGGCCGATTGGAGGGTTGTTTGCATTTGTCTACTCGTTGACCTCGGTCTGCAAGGTGATCTCCTACTCTTCAGTTTGGTTACCTTCATGGGCCCACGGTGGCTGATCTAGAAGCGGGAAGCTAAGGACCACCTCAACCACTCTCTTTTGGTAGCACTTAAACCTAAAAACATAGACTCGATGTCAAAATCATCTAACTCCTGCTAGTATTGATCTGAGGTCCTTGCCTCCTCTGCTTTGTGAGTTCTTGCCTTGGACTCCTTTACCATCGAAGTGACCTTGGCCAACTTTTTTTTTCAACTTGCTAACACGATGGAGACACTACCTCTCCTTGGCCTTATCCTTGGTTGTCTCCTCCTCCAACTAAGCCTTGATAGCCTTTGCCTTCCCGTCCACGGTCTTGATGAACTAGGACATCCCTTAGATCTGGTTCACTAGGTGGACGACCAAGCAAGTGTGCTGCATAGCCAAAACAAGTTAGACAAGTCGAAGTATGAAGTTAGAATTTCACAATAAAATTAAATTTCCTATTGACCGCCTTGATATCACTACGCTTTCGACTGCATTGCAAGTTTACTCCCCCATCTCCTTGGTGACCTATGGAAGCTTGATCTCCTGGGCRAGCACTTTGGGATCCCACTCCACTTCGAGCATGTTAGTGGCCCTAACCTTATAGTTCGAATGCCAAGCTATGGTCTCTCCCACTTACATAGCCTGAGTCTTAGGTACTAGCATGGGATRAGGAAAGGGCCTCACCTCCTTCCCCTGTCGAACTCAATCTCCACAACCTTGTATAGACACTTTGGGGGGCCAAGGTGGTACAATGCTTGAACCCCCAACTCCATCGATTATAGCCATGGATGCGCCCTTAGGACCAATCATGGTCTTCTTCCAGTTTTGGGTGTTCTGGAGACATTAGATATTTGCCATCTTGGCCCTTTCCCTCTCTTATTCCTCGTTCAACTTCGAATGATATCCAGTAGATAACATATATAAATTTGCAAAATAAAGAAAGAACAATCGATCAATATACTTAAAGAAGCAAGAAAACAATAAGACAATGGTGCAACGATTCCATACCAGGTTGAGCTAGACATAGTTAGAAACTAATCAACTGAGCCTCAGACGTATACTCCATCACATTAATCCAAAGACTGGCCATCCTACCTAAGGCCTCCCTTTCCTCGTCATTCAAAGTCTTGGGCTTGGGCGCTTTCACTTTGGTCTTTAGAGTTAGCAGTTTCAATCCAAGAGGCCATCCCGTCATCATGACTCATGAAGAAACACTTACCCTTCCACTTGTGGATGGAAGATTAAGCCCCCTCAAGTATCTTCAAGTTTTGCCAAGCCGAGAAGTTGTAAAACCCTGATTACCCATACTTCTTTAGGAATATGAGGGTATGGAGCAAAGGGAAAGTCATTGGCAGGTCATGSATGGTACAAAAGCACAATAAACCTATCAAATACCAAAACGAGTTTAACACTAATTGGATTGRAAACACCCTATGCTCAGCCAATATCTACATTAGCCCTTTATCTAAAGGGAACCTAAGGCCACCCTCTAAATTGTGCTCGTACACGCACGACCAAAAACCGTTGAATGGATCGACAAATCGACAGTTCGACCACCCGGGTCAACGGGTCATTAATTGATTCAATGGTTTTTTGCCAGGGACCAGGTTTGGGGTAAAACGGAATTGGTTGCCTGAACACTTCCTGGGCCAAAGGGTCTGACCGTCCGGGTCAACAGCGGTTTAAAAACCATGGGAGATACAATAATAAATTAGGTTATATTTTTTAAAATAAAATAACTATAACTATTATTATGAATAATAAACAATCACRTAGTACCAGTCTTGAACCGATTATTTAATTGGGATCAAATCATATACCTCATTATATTGAAAACAATAGTCAAAATAATACTAATTTATTTTTATGTTATTAAGTTAAACATTTTTAACTAATATTATCTTATTTATTATTTACCCAATTTACTATTTCAAACATGAAACATGATAAAAAATAGGGAGAATGACGGTTCAACCCAGGGTCAGAATTTTTAGGCCCAAAGTACAATTGGGGTAGGTGCCAACTCGGAATTGATGCCAATTCACGGGCAAACATTGGTGTATAGAGTGGGGGTTTTTGACATTTTGAATGTTTATAGATCTGTAGTGGAATTTAGAAATATGCATTGGGCCTGTCCTTTCTTTTCCGTAAAAAATACAAGAAAGATAAAAAGTTATATATTTCATAAAATGTTTGGTTTCAGACCAGAATCAATTCTAGACAAGTAAGAATGAGAACCAATCCAACAATTAATCAAGACAAAATCATGGAACCAAAACTATTATAATTATGTTTAGTCAATTTAGCTCCATTAGGATAGACCCAACCCATTGGTTCAACCCTAGTTTTTCTTAAATAAAATAAATAAATAAATAAAAGTCTATTGGGGTGGGACTGGTATAGGCTATCTCGAACCATACTTGTTGACAACACTAAATATTGGGCTCAAGGGGAGAGAATAATTTGTTAGTAAATTATTTCTAAATATATAAATAATTTAGTAAAATAAATAAATAAATGTTTATTGAAATCTATCTCTTAATGTCACATCTCTTTTATTCTACCAATTTATTTTATTATAATAAATAATTTATTTAATTTTATTAAATAAATAAATGTTTAGATAGTAATAATAAAATAAATAAATGAATAAATAAAAGTTAAAATAGAAAATAGGAAGAGAGAGAAAAAGTTGAAAAAGAAGAGGAATGGCGTTTTATTTATAGGATGTCATAATCGTAAATAATTGTATGTAGCACTATTGTAATTTTCAAATGCCCTTTAGTCAATTATATAAGGAGATTTATCTTATATGTGACATTATTATAATTTTTGAATATTATAGAGGCAATTATATAAGGATGTTTGTTTTATATGTGGCATTCTTATAATTTTCCAGACAAAGAGAGGTGGGAGAAAAAAGAGAAAAAGAAAAGAAGGGAGAGAGAGAGAGAGAAACATGTGCCAATAATTTAGAGAACAAAAAATATGTGTCAACCTCACAATGTTGTCGTACACCCTCCCAATTCTTTAAGTATATAGACTAGTTGTAGTAATAGTTTAGTAGCTGTAGGAAGATGTTAGTACTTTAATAGCTTAGTAAGTTTGTGTTGTCTTGTGGGTTTTGTGAGAGAAAGGCTATAGGCATGTTGTTTTGGCTTTGCTTTTGTAGCCTTTCTCTAATGGGTTGTTTTTACTTTTAAAATGTCGACTCTAATAGATGATTGATGTTAGGGCTTCTAGCCAATAAAAATAACATTTTTTTATATAATAACCAAAATGAGATAGCTTTTTTGAAAAAAATATCAAATAAAGGCATTGGGTACTGTTGCTTGTCTTCCTCCTCTTTTGTATTCATGCGATCAGAACTTTAACTAGAAACCCAAAGAACTTTGGCAAACGGACTCGTGAGAAACTTGTGATCAAGCTGCAAAAGAGAACGAGAGAAGAACCCCTTTACCTGCCTTACTACTCACATAACGGAAAGGTTGAATTGCAATGAGCTACCGGTCATTCTACAATCCAATGAGCTGTCGGAAATATGATGCTGGAAAAAGATTTTTTTTGCTGCTCGTTATCATTTGTATTGCAAAGGTTGTTGGAGTCCTACTGGAAATACGAGCTGTCGTTTTTTCCGACTGTACACGTGAGAAAAACTCAACAATTTATCACCAGGATTCTTGTTTTCTCTCATCGTTCTTTAAAAGTTCCATTTGCATGAAAACAAAGATAGAGGAGGAAGACGAGCAACAGTGCCCACTGCCCTTGTTTGATATTTTCCCAAAAAAGCTATTCCGTTTTGGTTATTATATGAAAATATTATTTTATTGATATGAAGGGCAAAAAGTTACCCTTATATGCTAGAAACAGTTAATGTTACTTTAAATAAAAATTATCAAACATATTCATTGAATCAGAAATGATCATTGTATGCAAATTTCTAATGGCTTTCTTTTCTATATTTGGACGGTGGGGACTGGATAGAAATTTCGATCCACCTTCCGAAGGAAAATGGTCTTTGGGGACTGTTAATCATTTTGATCAACAAGGGGCTTGAGTTTTGATAACTTTGGTGTCCCAAAATTCTTTGCTTTTTGTAGGCGGGTTTTGGTGTTTGTGAGAGAGAGCTTGGGTTTGTTTTATCTTCTTGAGCAAGAAGATGATAAACAATATTGTATTTCTAAGGGCAATTTTGACATTTTCATAAGTCTTAAGTCGCACGTAATGTCATGTGATACACATAACTAATAATCCAAAATTCAAGACTCACTAGAGAAAAAAATCCTATACATTATAATTCAGATTTACGATTTGATTTGATTTTTAAAATTAAACTATACCGTTTTAAGGCCAAACCAGAGCTAACCGCCAATTTTTATCTAGTTCGATGCAGTTTAGGTAGCGGTCTAGATCATATAGTGATCACCCAACGAGGAAGTAGGCTCCACAGAAAACCTTAAAAGTTTCTTTGCAGTAGTCCGACGAGGTCAAAGGTGTAACTAATTGGGTCTCACACCATTTTCCTATAAATTTAACATACTTTTTGTTTTTATGGGGAGATATGTACAATCCCTCATTTCCATGGATAGAAAATGCGTAATTGTTAAAATATTAGAATTATTTCATATGACCAAGTTTAAATTTTTTGGTTAATCTTCTAGATTTTATTTTTTTATCAATAGAAAAACCATTTTTTTGGTTAATCTTCTATACATGTACATCAGATGTGCATGTCATTAATACATTCATTATACTTATCTTATTGGTTGCTTGGTGTATATATTAATATAAGGGAAATTGTCCAAAACTCACCATGATTTTTCAGCATTTCTCTTAAACTCACAACTTTTCAAAATGTCTAAAACTCACCATATCACTAACTTGACGTTAAACAAACTAATGGGTGTTAATATATTACCATTTTAATATTTAGACATGAAAAAATGAAAATTTCAAAAAGTATTTTCAAATATAAAATACATAAAAACATAGAAATTATAAAAAATATAAAAAAATATTTTCAAATTATAGAAACTATAGAAATTGAGAAACAAAATAAAAAAAAATTGTAGAAAAAACACCAAAAATTATAGAAAACACAGAAATTACAAACAAATAACAAAACGTACAGGAAAATTTATAGATTGTAGAAAATAGAAAATAAAAAAAAACAGAAATTATAAAAAAACATTAAAAATTATAACAAAATACTAAAAATGCAAAAAAAAAAATTGAAAACAAAAAAAGACCAATTTTCCTCTAACTGGCTATTCAAGGGTAATTTGAACACGAAAATTGTTATTTATGCTGACATGGACACCTCTATTAAGAAGTATTAATGGTGTACCAACGGAAGGTGAGTTTTGGAAAAATAAAATTTTACTCACATTGTGAGTTTTAGACATTTTGAAAAGTCGTGATGAATTTAAGGGAAATGTTGACAAAGAATTTTAAAAAATATAATATACATCTTCCCAGTGCGAAAAGGTGAAAGGTCTTAGGTCGTGGTTGTCTGTGTTGAGACTTGAGGTGACTTTGCTTGTACCTCAAAGAAACATGGTTGAGGTTGACTGACACAACTCATAAGACTATAGGAAGCTATTTGAAGAAAGATCAAAGATCAAGGCTGTTTCTTCTCTCGCTGATGACCTGATGTCTGATGGGGTCGCGTGTCGGTCATAAGTCTTCTTTAACAAAGATGGAAATCTTATAAAAAGTCTGAGACCATTCATTCTTATTTCTAACTCCAATCTCCCATGATTCCTTATTTGTTATTAGTAACGCTCTCAATGAAAAGTGAAAATTGCTATCGAGATTGCGGTTGACGATTCAATTTCTTTGCTCTCTCCGTGGGGGTGGGGAGGGGAGTGGCGAGAGGGAGTTCAGACTGTAGGAGTAGGAAGACGACATGATCAGATCGTGAACATGATCTACGCTAATGGCATATTTGTAATTCGGAAGAATCTCAGGGGCCCTTGTATTAGAATTGAATTCGCTTCCCACTAGCCTCTACCCACTACCCTATAAGATTTGACATCGACGCACTCCAAACAAACCGCGCTCTCTTTTTCGACTCGTTTCCTCTGAATGAATGGAGCTGTGAGAGGTTGAGAGTCTCAGAGTAGAGTAGAAAGCAAAATGAAAAATTTAATGGCGGTGAATCAAGATGGAGCAGGGGAAATTGAAGAAACAGTGGTCTGGGTTAAATATTACTCGTCGTTTCATCAAATCCTCTTAGTTGGTGAGGGAGACTTCTCTTTTTCCTCGAGTTTGGCGCGATCTTTTGGTTCTGCGTCTAACATCGTCGCTTCTTCTCTCGATACCTATGGTATGTTCTCTCTCTCCCCCTCTCTCTCTCTCTCTCTCTCTCGCCTTCGCCTGCACGAAAAATATCATTCTCTCTTTCTCTCTCTGTCTCTCCTTCGCCTGCACGAAAAATATCATTCTCATATCATTCCAGGAGAAGTTTGTAGTCGCATGTATATCTGTGAATGAAATGAATGTCGCACTCTATCATTGTTACATATCCATCTACTGTCAATCTGGTAATATTAATGGTGACCAAACTTTCGCATCCGATCAACGTTTTTGCATTTCTGGCTTTTGTAACGATAGATTAATTGTTTTCTTTTATTAATTAGACATTTTCATATTTAACATTCAATATTATAATTTCACTTCAGTTTTCTGCCACTGGTGATCGAAACCATTATCACATCTCTTTCCTTCTTTTCCCTTTCTCTGTTTTTCATTTGTTGTAATTGCTTTTCTTGTAACAACCTATCGTCTTCGTATTGGTGGATGACTTGGAAAAGAAAACCCCTCGAACGTTTCTGGGGATTTTTAATTTTTTCATTCGAATATCTATCTAAACCATTTTCCCAGTTAAGGAAAATCAACGAGTGAACTATTGGTTATTGACGATTTGGATGGGCTTTTCATTGATTGTTTAGTTCAATTTCTTACTATTTAACAATGCGTTGGGATGTGAGTAAAAGTAATGGAGGTTCTATCATTTTCTTTTATTGAAAATGGTTGAGTGTGCATTTAGTAAAATTAAAAGGTTTATCAATCAACTATGGTGCTTCACCTGTTTTGAGTGAAGTTCTTACGGGACATCGTGTAAACTCTCCTCTCAACCAGGCACATTGGTTAAGAAGTACAAAGACGCGAAATCAAATTTGGAACAGTTGGAGAAGCTGGGAGCAACTCTTTTGCATGGAGTGGATGCGACCCGAATGAAATTTCATACAGATTTGCGAATGAGGAAATTCGATAGGATTATCTTTAACTTTCCTCATGCAGGTTTCCATGGAAAGGAGGAGGATATCCAACTTATCAAGTAAGCGTCATTTGTAACTTCTACCGTCTCAACGTTTATTCCATGAATATGCTTGTCTCTTGTTTGATTTACATGATCTGTCACAGATTTTCTTTTATGTTAGTATATTATTTACAACTGCTCATTTTTAACACAAAGTGAGAAGCACCATAGCCGACCAGTCCACTGCCTAATCTGCCTTCTAAAGCCCAGAGAAGGAACAGAGAGAGAGAGAGAGAGAGAGAGAGAGAGAGAGAGAGAGAGAGATTCATGTAGTTGGGATTTGGGACGAGACTTGATTGAATTCGCATGGGATTTTCACAAACCATCTATCAAGTTGAGGAAGAATAAGCCTTTTGTGACCCACCTCTTTAGTTTCTGAAATCATGTTCTACTGAGTGCTAACCTTTCTCTGTAATGTGTACAGTCTGCATAGGAGTTTGGTACAGGGTTTTTTCAGAAATGCAAGTAGTATGCTTCGGCCCTACGGGGAAATTCATGTCAATCACAAAACCAAGGCTCCATATTGCCATTGGAATCTTGAACAACTTGGTTCACGACATTCTTTGGCATTGATTGAGTGTGTTGAGTTTAAGCAAGATGACTATCCTGGTTACAATAATAAGAGAGGAAATGGGACAAGATGTGATGAGCCTTTCCATTTAGGCGACTGTAGAACCTTTAAGTTTGCAATCTCACACAGGTTGAAGAGGGCTGCAACTCAATTAGCATTGACCCCTACCTATACCTATTGCCCAACCAAAGTCCAAGCAGCCCCACTCGGTCCACTCCAATTTCAATGGCATTCTTCTTTTCAAGTTAATTTTCCTTGTGCAGATGTTGTCGCTATTATAAACAATTCTCTCGGTCATATGGTTGCATCAACCATCAGAGGTGGGAGTGAAGTTAGAAGGATATTTGATGGGTATTTTGTTGAATCTGTTGAAATGTTTGGAAGAATGGATTATGATGTTAGGAGAAGTACCTTAGAAATGCTGAGAAGAAGTTTTGAAACATACATGTCTGGAGAATCGAGCAGAAATGTGAATGATTACATTACTCATCTTGAAGAACTTCACAGTCTCATGATATTGAGATCGGCTCAGATGAGAAAGTTGCTACTCCGCTTATGATCAATTTTCGGAAAGGGGTGAATACTGTTCCTTGTTCTTTGGGGTTAGCTGGCTTTTTGGATTCTTTTATGGATTTTTTTCTTTTTTCTTTTTGTGTGTTAGACTGGATTGGTATTTCTATTAGTGGGTAGTGGGTGTTATATTTGTGGCTGTGTTGGTGTTCCACCTAGTTCATCAACACAACCAGCAACCAGCGTTCTATGTTTTTATTTTGTTGCTGGTTCTAGAACTAACATCATTTTTTTGAACATTATGGAAGATGGCCTTTTGAAGTGCTGCTGTGTGTCAAAGTTGAATGGTGATAGATGAGTTGCTTCTTTATGTGTGATGACAATGTGTTATTGAGTTCAAAAAGGCAAAAGCACAACTATCCCCAACTTAAAACTGTTCCTAACACTATTCCAACATGATATATATCTCACCACAAGATTGATACCCATCATACATGTATGAGATGTGCAAATACATCATGTTGGAACGTTGGAGGAGATTTGGACTCCAAAATGCATTTTTGATGGTTCATACACTCCAGATCTGCTACCCACAAATTGTTCCAATATTCATATCCATCGAACACCACCACTGTGTATTGGAAATATCTCCCCATGAATGATAATGGAGATATTCCCAATGTGTAGCTGTAATTACACGTGGGTGGGTAGGTGTGTGGAAACAACTTGTGTGTAGCAGATCCGAGCCCCGGTTCTGTGGTTCATTACCTATATTTTCATTTTTAAGAAGTGGTGGTATGGTTTTCGAATATAACCACGCCCTTTTTTCAACAAGGAACTATAATTCTGTAAAACAAATTTCAGGAGTGGATGTATACGGCCATCAAATTTCACAGTTTGTGCATGTATATGGCCATCAAATTTCCGGAGGTAAATATTTAAGTTCTTTTTGGGGAAATGTATATATACTTAAGTTCTAATTTGTAATTGGTGTTTAATTTTTTGTAAAGAAAAAATCTACTAAGTATCAATTGCAGTAGACAACAAAAAGACAAACTGATATATCATAGTTAATGTTGTTAAAGTATGGATTATAAATATACTTTATAAAACATGAGTATGCACTTTATGAAATATAAACCAATGAAAACTAAGAACATATGAGGTTTTAACATATATTAATGAATGCATGACTCTGAATTTTAATAGTATAACTTGTAGATAAGGCTTCAAAATATAATATATTTGAGCCGAGCTAGCTGAATATTTGTCTATTCAAGTTCGACCATACCAAAAAGTCATGAGGATCGAGTTTGAGCTTGGTTTGAGCTCGAGTTTGGCTTGACTCAAAAGTTGGTAAGTGCAAGTTCAAATGTGAGCCAAGCTTCCTATAAAATTAAAAAAAAATTATAAATATAAAAAAATAATATTTTTATTTTACATATAAAAAATTTGAGAATTATAAAAACCTAGTATATATATATATATATAGCTTGACTAGACTCACAAGCCTTAACAAGCCAAGTTATATTAGACTCGAGCTCAGCTCGATTTAGGCCAAGCTGAATCGAGCTTTTCATGAACTAAATTTAGACCTGTTCATGGGCCGCCGGGCTTGAGCTTGGCTTTTGTCAAAATTCTAATGGGCCCGATTTGAAGCCCAAGCTTGAGACATTGTAAAGTTTGGCCCGAAGCCCAGCTTGTGAACAAGTCTAAGTAAATTCAAATAACTTGTGAAAGACTCAATTTGTTTCCACCCTTACTTAGTTGTTCTCTCCAATTAAAAATCTACAACTATTAAGATAAGAATCATGGTTTTCGAACCATCATTGACCTAGGCGGTTGGACCGTTCGGCCTGAGAACTATCTTTGCAATAGGTTCTGTTTTACCCCAAACACGGTCTCTGGCAAAAAATCTATTGAATCGGTCAACGACCTGTTGACTCGGGTGGTCATACCGTTGACCCGTTCAACAGTTTTTGGCCATTTTATTTTAAATTTTTTAATTTTTTGTCAAAACATATTATCTATTCGAATCRGATGATCGAACCATTGACCAAAAATCGGTGGCTATAACGATTCCGGTTCTGGATTGTCTTTTAAAACATTGATAAGAATTACATACCTCCAGCGATTTAGAAAATTGTTGTTTTTTACGAAAAGACCTTGATTCATATCATGTAACTACCATCATCCACTTGGACCTTCCCAAAGTGGTATATTGAATAAATACCATTAAAGATGTGCTGCTATGGTGTGTTGTGGAGTAGGAGTAAGACATTCTAACGCCGTTCAAATCTTCCATACTTTGTGATGTTAAGATCAGTTGATGGAAAGTTTTTAGGCTGTCATATAATTAGTTAGATGGCAATYATAGCCTTTCTGTAGATATAATTATGTAGCGCAAGGCGTGCTGTATCATATCATTTTTTTTTTTCATTTCTTATCTAAATCTTATCTCATTTAGAGGGTGTTTGGTTTCGTTTATGTTTATTGAATAAACATTTTCTACTTGTGTGGCTATGAAACCGACAAAAATAATTAAGAGGGTGTTTATGACACATAAGCATCATTAGACATTACATCAGCAAAGTGCCAATAAATGACTATTCATTTCAAAGAGGCGCACAGAAATCAATGTTTACTTTTACAAACATCGATACATACGAATGCATATAATGAGGCCTTTGCTGATAAAGCACCTATGTGGCAGCGCCTTTGATTCACAACGACAGATCAATTTTACAATGTGTCTCATCAGTTCCCGCCATTGGGAATTTTTTTTGTTTTTCTTTTTTTTTTTTTTTTAACTGCAACGCCCTGAGGATTTTAATGCTGAACTAAATCTCCTTGCCCTTGCCCTAGGGAGAGCATTTCAACCTAACATTAGTAATTTAGATTGTGTTAGGTATTATTGCCCATTTCTACTTGTAATTAATATTTTAGGTTGGTCAAAGAAAGTATTTTTGTATTACAAATGTTTTGAGTTATTAATATAATATTGGGTATCACTTTTACTTCTTGTGATAGCGTGTGTTTTTATGTAAATGCTAAGACTGTATAATTTTTCAAAATTTTGTATTACCCAACACAAAATGTTGCAAAGAAGTGGGGCGAGAGAAGAAATTGGTGAAACTGAGAGGGTTGGGGGAATAAATCACTACACAAGCTCTCACAGAATATTGGAGGTTGGTGAAGGAGACTTCTCTTTTGCCGCTTGTTTAGCAAGAGCATTGGGCGTAGCGTCACTAACAATCTAACATGGTCGCCATTTCGTTGGATTCTAAAGGTTATCTCCTACTACATACCACGCATTAATCTAGGCTTCTACTTTTGGTTTATCATCCTTACTAGTGCAATAGGGTAGAGTAGAGTAGAGTGAATTGATTAATGGAGAGCAAATTTTCAGTGATAAAAGGAACATGAAATAGAGGGTTAAGACCATTATATGTGAAAGAGGAAGAACCAACATGAGCCAAACCCAAACCTCTGTTTCATTGGCAATACAAATTTGGTTGAAGCCATTATATTCTGAGCGATTCTAAAGGTTGTTCAAATCCGATGTACGTAAGATGTGAGGTGGCGCCTGCCGAGCAGGATCATATTATGGATTTGAAGGTAGACCAATCTGAAACGTCTGAGAAGCACTTCTAATGTAACTAAGAAACAAACTATTGGTATAACTAGGAAAGTAAACTAGTAGATAAATTAGAATAGCCGAATGATAGAGTACTTCTAGGATTCTTCTGTGATGCTACTCGATCCGAAGTGGTGTATTAACTGAGAGAGGTAGTCAGATAGTCCTTGCCAACAGGGTGGAGCTGAGGTGGTAGGATAGAGCTGCGCTTCAAGACATGTGATCAGGAAAGGATGTCAGAGGCCCAAGGAGTTATCCCCGAGTAGATACTCTAATGCTTAAGTCAGTAGAAGGTGGTGGATGGTCGGGCCAAGCAATAAGGGTGCTGGTCCGAGCAGAGTAACAATATGGGTGCTAGAAGTTTGAATCCCTTACCTTGAGTGGGATATACCTTTTTATAGTCGGAGGTTTGTGTCCTGGTCGGATTAGGCTTCTGGGGTTGCCGAGATAAGGTTAACCGCCGAGGTCTTTGGGATAGAGCCCTATACCCAGTGGAGTTGTCCTCATCCCTCCTCCTATCCTTGGTCGTGTTTATCTTCATGACGTGTAGCTGACGTGGCTGAGAGGATAAGATGGGGGGCTATGGTAATAGTGTAGCGCAGTCATAGCCGCGGAGTCGGTGTATGCCGTGGAGTTGGCCGGGCCATGCTAACGTGGCTGGGGTGACCGAGCGATGATTGGGTGGCCACGTGTCATCTAAGGACAGCTCAACCATGACCCGAACACCACTCCCCCGGTTTTGAAGTCGAGGATGAAGTGCTCGGCCTAGGTGTAGCACGGCAGAGTGCTTTGTTTCTCGACTGAGGAACTACAAGTTGAAGTCCTAGTTGTGCGTTGTCCACTTCATATTCCTCGGATCTTGGTGTAGCTTGTCGTCCACGCAATGTGGGTTGTGGCTGAGGAGTTCTTCGATCATCGGTTACGGAACTTCGAGAATTCTAACTTCAGAATTTGAACACCACTTCCCCAATTCCAGAGTCGATGAGAGGAGTGCTCAGTTGGGATACAACAAGGGCTCTTTTGGTCGAGGTCCGTCATTGGGCGTAATGAGGAGACTCAAGGGGTTGGTTGGACCGGCAGTCTTGGGCGGACCGTGGAGGTCCATAGATTTGGTCAGACTGGCGCTTCAGGGTGGACTGGTGCAGTTAATGCCTTTACCATTTCTTGTCAAGAACGTCGCTTTAGTTCCCAAGGCCTCGCACGTGCAGTGACAGTCACGTTGATTGGTCTTCCTGAGCTTCGTTAGAGCGGCGCTTGATGTCCACCATTGATCTGGCTTTGATTTGCGCTTTCAAGGGTTATAAGAAGGGCAGGAAGGGCATTTCACCTTCGCCATTTGCGAGAGGAACTGCTTAGATAGCTCGGCAAGAGCTTGTTGGCGTTGCTCGGCTTTTGCTCTAATTCCACGGCTTCAAGTTCGGTAAGATGTCTTCCCCATCTTCCCGTTCCTCTTCTTCTTCTTTTGGTTCTTCCAGTTCTAGTGGCTCAAACTATGAGTCTGAGGTTGGGGAATTTGAGGCGGTAAAGTTGGAGAGGTCTGCGGAGGTCGGGGAGGCCAAGGTTGGTCCTTCCAGAGTGGAGGTAGAACTTCCCGTGCGGGCTGGCTGTTGATTCGTGACCATCCCTTGCATTTGACCCCTGGGGACATGGCTCCGATCCGAGCCCTGTATGACATTCCCGAGGAGTTTGGGATGAAGTGTCCACGGGTCGGCGAGAGGCCAACGGATGCTCAGCCGGGCGAGGTATGCATGTACGAGAGCAGCTTGGAAGTCGGGCTAAGGTTTCCCTTGGACGAAGGGGTAGTTGGGGTGTTTGGATGGTACTGGGTGTTTCCGGTGCAATTGATGCCGAACTCTTTTAGATTTTTGTTCGGCTTTATGTTGTATTGCACCGTTCGTGACATCGAGTTGACCTTGGGTATGGTGAGCTATCTCCTCCAGCTGAAGCTTCACCAGCAGGGCTACTATTATTTCTCGGCTAGGAAAAACATCAAACTGTTGGTCGGGGCCCCATCCTCTATGAAGCACTGGAAGGAGGAGTTCTTCTTTGTGCACTGTCTTGGGGGCCTACCTTTCTCGGCTGCACTATAGAAGTCGAGGACAAAGGTGTAGCAGCCCAAGTGGCATAGGCTTATTGGGGAGGAGAGGTTGGCCCTGAGTATGATCCGTGAGATAGATGTGGTGGCATACACATGCTCTGAGATGTTGATGCTCGTCGGACTAATGCGCAGGGTGGTTTGTCTTGTTGCTTTGGTTTATTTGTCAAATCCTTCTCTCTTCGAACCTATACTTACTCTGTTATGATTCCGCAGTGCATGTGTGGAAATGGCTAGCGAAGAAGGGATTGCCCGTTGAATGAAGGAAAACCAGTAGAGGCGAAGGGGGGGGGTGCATTGTCCCAGCCTCGTCTGGAGGTGGTCTTGCCACTGAGGTCTTCCGAGTGGACATCCCGTCAACAGAAAAGGGCCTGGCAATGGGGTGATGATGAAGACGTGGTAGTAGTGGAACTGGAAGTTTATCGGGCTGCCGTTCTTCCTTCTCCACGGATGGAAGTGGGAGGCACCAGCTCGGCCTACCACATGCCACGGTGGATGGTTCGTCCCAAAGACAGGCTTGAGATGGCTGGGGTGCCAGAACAACTTCTCCGTGGGCTCATGATCATGACCATCAGTCGGGAAGTTGGGGAAACTAGAAGCGGTGCGTTAGAATGCTCACTCATCCGGGCTGCAACTCAAGTAAGTTCATACTTGTTTCTGTTGTTTTTAACTAAGTTTCTCCGTGCTGAAATCGTTTCTTGTCTGTAGAACGTGTACTTGACAATTGCTCTAGTGGACCGTCTTCGGGATCTACGGGGCGTGTATGAGAGAGAGCACTCTGAATAGTTAAACCTAAAGGCTCAATTGGTCGAGCTTTGGGTGGTTGGCGAGCACACTGCCGTGTTGGAAGCGGAGTTGGCCGAACTGAAGAACCAAATAGCCGAGCAAGCGGATGTCATTTGAAGCTTGAAGCACTAGATCGTCAAGCTGAAGGTGGAGAGAGAGCGGGTGAAGAATGAGGCTGCCGAAACGGCGGTGGCTCGGTTCAAGGGCTTGGTTGAATACCGGCAAGAGATGGACGAGTACGCCTCGAGCTCCTATAAGGTGGGGTTCAACGTCTTCCAGAGGAGGGCACTGCGTCACTGCCCAGAGTTGGCTAACGTCGCGTAGGCTTGGGATGCGTATGACGACGAGACCCTGCCCATCGTGGACAACCTTGTTGCTGATGAGAGCGACGGGTGACAGGCTTTAATCTATGTACTGGTTTCAATAAGGTTTCAATAAGTTAATGAAAACCTTGTTGCTGATGAGAGCGATGAGAGCTACGGATCCCCTCACCGAGGAATGAGCTTCCACGGAGTTCCCTTTGATGCCTTTTGTGGTTGTTGCCCCGTTTTTTGTAGTGGCTCGGTATGACAGGCTTTAATCTATGTACTGGTTTCAATAAGTTAATGAAAACATGTTTGCCTTTTGTTCTGGGCATGTGTGCTGCTTTCTCTTTTTGTCTTCTCTTCTTTTCGTGAATTCTTGGTCCTCAGCCTTATCTAAACCAAGGTTGGGAGTTGGCCGAGATCCTTTTGGTCTCCGGCTTGGGTGGCCGGAGTATGTTCCGAGCTCTCAATCTTTAGGGATACTCAGTTGTCGGTCTCGGGAGCTTTTTTGGCTCTTTGGGGGGCTGGTCGTTGCTTGGCTAGATCTGGTCTGGCTGTTAGTTGTGGATGTGTGAATTTTAATGACTGACCTTAGGCCCCGATGGGCGGGGGCGTTTTTCTCCACTTTAGGCTCAGGCCGATGACGGTTGAGGCGGTTTGCTTGGTCGGTAATGCGTTGCCAAGCTACTCGTCGCGGGCTCAGGCCATTCAAAGAKCAGTCGAGTCAATGTTGTGTGCCGAGCTGCACGTGTTGTGCGACATGCGTGATGTGTGCGTAATGTGTATCATGTGTTGTACGTGGTGCGTGTGTGCGGTGTGCTAGGCAATTTACATGTAGCTTGAACAAATTCTTTATTGATAGTGTGAACTATTGGTAGTACATTTGGACGTTCCTAGTGTTCCAACTCATTTGTATTGGTGGGCCATCAAGGTCTTCGAGTTTGTAGGTGCCGAGTCCAAGGACTCTAGTGATTCTGTATGGTCATTCCCAGTTTGGTTTGAGCTTGCCTTCTCCTAGCACGGGCACAATGACTTTGTGGAGGACGAGGTCACCTGTTTTGAACTCCCATCTTCAGACTTCAGAGTCGTAATATTTTTCCATCCTCTGCTGCTGTGCTACCATCCTGACGTGTGCTTGGTCCCGTGCTTCTTCTACTAGGTCTAACTCTGCGCGGAGGTCTTCATCGTTCTGGTCCTCATCGTAAAACTCGGTCTAGAGGATCGGTGAGCCTATTTCCACGGGTACCATGGCTTCGGCCCCATAAGTCAGGCTGAAGGGTCTCTCCGGTAGCCCGTCCATGGAGTATGCCTATACGCCTAGCACRGGCACTGGTCAAGTCGGGTTTTCAGGTCGTGCAATAAGGTTTGGTTGGTTACTTTGGTCTACCATTGCTCTGAGGTCAATGTATGGTGGTGGTTCAGTGGTCGATCTTCAGGCCAGTGCAAAGAGCTTCAAATTTTTGGTCGGTGAATTGCGTATTGTTGTCTGTGAAGAAGACCCGTAGAATACCGAATCGATAGACAATACACTGCTAGAAAAATTTTGGCATTGTGCGCGGTAATGCATGCTAGTGCTTCGGCTTCCACCCATTTCGTGAAGTAGTCTATTACCACCAAGAGGAACTTCTTCTGTGCAACCATGGTGAGAAAGGGGCCGAGGATGTCCATACCCCATTGCGTGAACGCCCATGGGCTGGTGATCGGCTTCAGGGGGACTGTTGGCTGATGGTGAAGGTTAGAGTGCCGCTGACAACTGTCACACTTTTGCACGAGCTGGGCTGCATCCTGCTTCATGGTCGGCCAATAGTATCTTTGTCGAAGTGCCTTGTGAGCTAGGGTTCAGGCGCTAGGGTGATCTCCACAGATGCCTTCGTGTATTTCTCTAAGGACATAGTCGGCCTTGCCAGGGGGAAGACATTTCAGGTACGGGCTGATCTATGCTGGAGCTTCTTGGCTTCTGCCTTATCTTCCGAAAGTGTGCCATCCTGGTGGTATTGAGTAATGGGGTCCATCCAGGATGGGCCGTGCTGTATCGGGAGGACGAGTAAGGCCATTGGTGCAATGCTCGACTGGGTCAGTGTGTTAATCCGCACTATCTAGTCTAGGTCTGTTTTCGATGAACTAGCTAACTTCGATAAGGCGTCTGCTCGGATGTTTTCGGCTCGGGGAATCTGCTGAATATTGAACTGTTCAAGCCTTTGGATGACCTCCTGCACTTTCTGTAGGTAACTCACCATTGTGGGTGTCCGTGTCTCAAACTGGCCGTGGATTTAGTTTACGACTAGCTGAGAGTCACTGAACGCTTCTATTCTTCGAGGTCTAGAGCAAGTCAAAGTCCAACGATCAGAGCCCCATACTCAGATTTGTTGTTGGAGGCTTTGAATTCAAACTTGAGGGCGTGCTCCAGTATCGCGCTGTCTGGGCCGAGGAGGATGAGGAAGGCCCCGCTGCCTTGTTTGTTTTATGAACTGTCCATGTGGAAAGTTACCTACAACTTGGGGGCTGGGTCCTGTGTAGTGAAGGTGCATTCTACAATGAAGTCGGGCAAAGACTGGGCTTTGATTGGGGGCCGAGGTGCGTAATCTATGTCAAATTCGCTCAGTTCCATGCTCCATTTGATCARGCGGCCTTATGCTTTTGGCCTTTAAAGTATTTGCTTGAGGAGCTGGTCGGTAAGCACCCGGATGCTGTGAGCTTGGAAATACGGTTTGAGCTTCCTTGCCGAGGTGACTAGCGCCAAGGTCATCTTTTCTAGATTCGAATATCGGGTCTCCATGCCGCTGAGCACTTTGTTGGTGTAGTAGATCGGTCTCTATACTTGGTCTTCCTCTTTGACTAGTACCTAGTTGACGACCTCATCCCTAGTTGAGAGGTAGAGCAACAACTCACCCCTCGGGCTCGGTTTGGTGAGGAGGGGCTGCGAGCTCATGTACTGCTTAAGATCTTGAAAAGACCGTTCGCATTCTTCAGTCCATTGGAAGTCCTTTGGTTGCTTGAGAGATTTAAAGAAAGGCAGGCACTGGTCTGTAGATTTAGACATGAATCTTCTAAGGGTGGCTATCCTATCGGTGAGATGCTGCACTTCCTTGTGGGTTCGAGGTGACTGCATGTCGAGGATGGCCTGTATTTTCTCTGGGTTGGCTTCGATTCCCCTTTATGTCACCATAAACCCTAGAAATTTGCCGGAGCCGACCTCGAAGGCGCATTTGGTCGGGTTCAGCGTCATCTTGTACTTCCTAAGGGTGCCGAAGACTTCTTTAAGGTTAGCTAGGTGATGCTTGGCCTTCCTGCTTTTCAAGAGCATGTCGTCCATGTATGCTTCCACGTTCTGGCCGAGCTAATCCTTAAAGACCTCGTTCACTAGCCATTAATAGGTAGCACTGGCGTTTTTTAGGCCGAAAGGCATCACCTTGTAGCAATATAATCTGCGGTCGATGACGAAGGTTGTTTTCTCCTGGTCGTCTGGGTGCATCTAGATCTAATTGTACCCTGAGAAAGCATCCATGAAGCTCAGGAGTTTGTGTCCTACCGTCGCGTCGATGAGCTGGTCAATCCTTGGCTAGGGAAAGCTGTCCTTAGGGCAGACTTTGTTTAGGTTGGTGAAGTCAATGCATATTCTCCACTTCCCTTTGGCCTTTTTCACCATCACCACGTTGGCCATCCAGTCAAATGAAGCCGATGTCRAGCAGTTTCTGGACCTCGTCAACGATCACCTACCATCGTTCTGTAGTGAAACTTCTCTTCTTTTGCCTGATGGATTGGTAGCATGGATCAACGTTTAATCGGTGGGTGATAACCTCGGGGTCAATCCCTAACATATCTCCTGCCGACCAAGCGAATACATTGACATGATCTTTCAGTAGTTGTATCAGTTCTTCCCAAAGGCGGTTGTCCAGGACAGAGCCAACCTGGACTGTCTTCTCAGGGTCTTCTTCATTGAGCGGCACCTGGATGAGGTCTTCAACAGGTTGGCCGCGTTGTGTCTTCACCTCATCTTGCAGATCATAGGCTTCAGCCATCAGTGTTTCCGCGATCGGGCATGGTCCTCGGCAAGAGAGCAAGTAGCATTGTCGTGCAGTTCTCTAGTCTCCACATGCTACCCCTATACCGTATTCAGTTAGCCGAGGATGGTGTTATATGATGAGGGGCAACAGACCATGATGAAATCCACCATGGCTGTTGTAGTAACATCACCGTCTCTGATCAAAAGGGGGAGGGTTATCCACCCGATTAGCAAGAGGGACTCCCCGGAGAAGCCCATCAAGGGAGTGTTGACGGGGGTGAGGCGGTCTTTGTCAATACCGAGCTTCTCAAAGGCTTCTTTGAAGAGGACGTCAGTGGAGTTTCCATTGTCAACTAAAATGCACCGCACTTCAAAGTTGGCAACCTCGGTTGTGATCACTAGAGCATCGTCGTGAGGGGTCTGGACTCCTCGGAGATCGTCGTTGTTGAAGGTGATTGGTTGGTCACGCTTCTTCTTGTGTCCCCGGTTTCCGATCTCTCATAGTTGCACATACTTCTTGCATCTTGAGCTGATCTCCCCTCCCACGGAGATCCCCCAAGATATCACATGGATCACGCCAGTAGGAGGATCTCGGGGTGGTGGCAGAGCATTTTCTATGCGCGGTTCTTCCTATGCTGGCTTCTCGTTCTTATCGACAAATCTGCCGAGGTACCCACGCCTGATTAGGTCCTCGATGTGGTTGTGGAGGTCGAAGCAGTTGTCCATGTCATGGCCATGGTCCCTATGGAACTTGCAATATTTGTCATGGTTCCTCTTATTGCCCTATGTCTTCATCTTTTTGGCCCACCGGACATAGCTGCGGTCGCGAATTTGCACCAGAACTTCAGATCGCGGTGTCGTCATGAAGTTTCAATAAGTCGGTGGGGGCATCCGTGGTCTGCGGTCGGGCCGACGGTCCTGCCTCTTATGGTCTCGATCTGATCTCTCTGACTTCCACTCCTCTGTGTCCCTTCTCTTCTTGTCTGGTCTTTTTTCTTCGTCCCGTATCTACACCTAGGCTTCTTCTGCGTTGATGTACTTCTGGGCATGGCTCATTAGCGCGACTAGTGACTAGCGTGTGTGGAGGGTTCTTGGAGATGGAGAAGTTGAATGGTGAGGGGCRGAGCCCGTGCTGTATGGCGGTGACAACCACAAACTGATTTAGGTTCCTGACCTATAATGCTTCTTTGTTGAATCTCGCTAGGTAGTTTCTGAGAGATTTTGTCTTCCTTTGCCGCACTTGCATAAGGCTGGCCAAAGTTTTCCAGTGCTTCTGGCTCGCTGTAAATTGTGCCTAGAACTAGGTCTTTGGCTGYTCCCACGATGCTATGGAGCGCGGGTGTTAGACGGTTATGCCCTTAGCTCCAATCAGATTGATGTACCTTTTGACATTTATTGTAAATAAATAAGGTACATAATTGATTCATGTCATTGTGGTTTGTTTTTGTGTAATACCCTTAAACTGGACACTTATGAGACTCGTGTTAGTTTAGAATCTTCACAGCCGTTGGATAGATCTAGGGAGATTTATCCTACCAAGGCTGACACTGATGTACTGCCAAGTTGATTGGGGTGGCTTGTCTCAGTTGCCAGGGTGAGACCTAAGGTACATGCAGTGTGGGTTTTCTTGAAGCCCTGAACTAAACCAAAATTCCAGTATTGCCCTGGACCTTGGAGATAGATGGGCAAAACTGGAATGTTACACCTGACCCCTAGACTCAATTATGGTACTGCAACAGGTGCCGGATTGGGCTGTCTTTAATATGCCAATCAGTGAGATCCTTAGAGGGGGTCAAAACCTGGGTATGTTGGGACAGTTCAAGAATTCATCTGAGTGGGTGATCATAGTGACAGGATCAGCCCCTTTGTCGGACAAAGTGAATGATCGGGGATGCACTCTCTCTGATGGAAACCTAAAACTGCCTGCAGTTGATTTCAACCGCTGAAATTTGTTTTTGCAAAATATATTTATATAAAGATACATATATATATTATGGTTTCAAAATGTTTGCAAAAGGTTTTAATTCCCGGGATCCATGTGAGTAGAGAGTGCAGCACTGTACCTTACAGTTGAGAGAGAGATCCTTTCTTGTCGGGTAGTGTTTGATCACTATGGGCTGAGAGGTTAAGTGTAAGACCATTGAGGGCAATACCTGATGGGCTAATCTTGCATCTGCCCATAGTCCTTGGGTTTTCATAAGGTGGCTGGACCCAAGGATCATTTAGTGTAAATATTGGGCCCATTAAGAGCCCATGGTGATGGACTCAGGGGTTCACTGTCTGCTATAGTGAATTCGGCCAGGCCTTGTAATAAAGGCTGGGCTGAACCCATGTGGCTGATGTGTAGATCAATGTTTGGGTCCCACGCCATTCAAAGAGAGCCAACTGGGCAGCAGGTTAAGAGGTTAAGTGAGCACATAAGCTTAATGGGCCTAAATCCCAATTTCAAATTGGGTTAATTAGATTAATTAAATAGGGGCGAATCTGGGTTTGGATCAGCAGATAAGGATAAGAGGATAAGTCTTATCGACTTAAAGAGTCCAGATCCAAATAAAGATTTGGATCAAGAAACTCCTAATTTGATTAGGATTGAGCTGATCTTGAACGGTAGATGAGATAAAGAATTATCCTTATCACTTAAAGAGTCTAGATCCAAATAAAGATTTGGATAAGGAAACTCCTAATCAGATTAGGAGGTTGTTTCTTTAAGGCTATAAATAAGAGAGCAGGGTGGACATGTAAAAACACCAGACAAGACACAACAGACTACAAAGTTCTTCCCTGTTCTTGCCGCCCCTACCCAGTTCGATCTCCACTTGTGGGAGTGATCAAGAATTGTTCTTGATATTGCTTCTTGGTAGAAGAAGCAATCTGAAGTCGTGCTCACCAGCCCTCTACTCCATTCTTGYTGAAGAATTCGGTTCTTGCTGAAGAGTCGTCCTACTGATCCTGCTTCACCACACACTGTGTCATCTTCAATGGAAGCGGGTTTTGGTTATCTCCTTGGGTGTGAACACCTTCATTGGGAGTTACTGCTGCTTCATATTAGGTATATCCCTCTCCTCCCTTTTTGGTTTCAGATCTGGTCCGATTTAGTTCAAGATTGATCCTTGAAAATGCAGTTTTCTAAAATAGGGAATGCGATTCCCAAATGAAAGAAAGAGAAATTTTTTGAAATTTCACCCTACCTTCCAGAAGGGTTCGGCCATCCATGTGATGGATCTCTCATCCCTTCAGTGGGGGTAGAGAGGAATACCATGTCAGGGCTGGGCCCTTAAGGGTGGCCACGAGAGCTTTGCACATCAGGCCCTCAGAAGATCCGTGCAATATCAACTAAGCTTTCAATGCCTCAATATGGTCAGTAGGATCGGTATTCCCATCATATTTGTCACCTCATCCATGATCTCTTGGATGAAGGGCGGCTCTCTTATAGGCTGTGCGGTTGGTTGCACGGGCTGATCTACAGGCGGTGCCGTGCTTCTCTGAACTTGGCTACACTCCAACTCCTCCAAACGTTGCTGGAGCTCTAGGATCTTGACATTCCTATTGTCTGGAGCCGCGACATGCGTTGCCCTCTCTTTTTTGGGCCGCGTAGGGCGGTCTTTTACTAAGTTCAACTCGATGACAGAGACCACTTGGGGCAGTGTCCACTTGCCGAGCCTTTCTTTACCGGGGATTCGTGTAGTCTGATGCATCCTACTATGATTGTCTGGTTTGTGGGAGCAGGCGGAAGAGGCAGACTTCCTTGCCATATCTTGCTTTCCTTGATGGGACCGCGCTCCCTTCTTGTCTGACCGACACGTTTTGGAGTCCTCGAGGCAAGGATCATCCGTCGTATGTGCCAGGGCGTGAGGGGGAACGACCTGGTTGGGTGTTGCTACGGAACCTAGTGTCTACATCATCTAAAAGATCTTGTCGACCTTTCCTTGCATTGCCTGGAATTGCACTGGGTCGACCGCGGTTGGAGGCTGTTGAGTTTCTTGGTGCGAAGGGCTGCGGTGGCGAGATTCCCGAGACGGGGATCAACCTATTGATTGCTCGAAATGATTTCTCAACATCTTGATCGTCTTCTTAATTGTGCGGTGAGAGAGCGATTTTAGGGAAGGCTTTTTGTGCATATCCCACAGATGGTGCCAATCTGATGTTGCTCGATTCATGGTGGTGCACGAACCGAGGGAAGCAGTCAGATAGTCCTTTCCAATAGGGTGGAGACGTGCTTCAAGGCCTGTGATCAAGAAAGGATGTGAGAGGCCCGAGGAGTTATCCCCTTGTAGATACTCCGACGCTTAAGTTAGTAGAAGATGGTGGATGGTCGGGCCGAGCAATAAGGGTGCTGGTTCGAGCAGAGTAACAGTATGGATGCTAGAAGTTTGAATCCCTTACCTTGAGTAGGAGATACCTTTTTATAGTCGGAGGTCCGTGTCCTGGTCGGATTGGGCTTTCGGGGTTGCCGGGATGAGGTTAACCACTGAGGTCTTTAGGATAGAGTCCTATTCCCTAGTGGAGTTGTCTTCATCCCTCCTATCCTTGGTCGWGCTTATCCGTGTGACATGTAGCTGACATGGCTGAGAGGATAAGATGGAGGGCTATGGTAATAGCGTAGCATAGTCACGGTCACAGAGTCGGTGTATGCTGTGAAGCTGGCCGGGCCGTGCTGACGTGGCCAAGGTGACCGGACGATGATTGAGCGGCCACGTATCGTCTAAGGCCAGCTCAACCATGACCCGAACACCACTCCCCCAATTTTGAAGTCGAGGAATGAAGTGTTCGACTGAGGTGTAGTGCGGCAGGGGGTGCTTTCTCGGTTGAGGAACTCCAAGTTGAAGTCCTAGTTTAGCGGTGTCCACTTCGTATTCCTCGGTGCTTGGCGGAGCTTGTCATCCGCATAATGTGGGTTGTGGCTAAGGAGTTCTTCGATCGTCGGCTACAAAACTTCGAGAATTCTAACTTCGGAATCCGAACACCACTCCCCCAATTCCAGAGTTGATGAGAGGAGTGCTCGGATGAGGCATTGCACGGTCGTTTACCCCAGCCAGGTGTCAAGGAGCTAAGCTGGGCTTTGAAGTTTGGGCTTCTCTGATGCTCGGCCGTGTTGTGTCATGGAAGGGCTCTTCATTCTTTAGCTAAGGAACTTGCATTCAAATTTCTGAATCTGAACATTATGTTGTCTAGCTAATACATAGAGCCATATGGAAACCAGTCCAGAAGCAAGTAATGCAACATCTAGCACAAGTGGTAGCCAATGCCGTATTATCGAGTGGAAGCTCTTCTATTCCTTCAATCCAGAACATGATRCATTATCTCTCAATCAAGTTACAAAGTGACAACTATTTGTTGTGGAGAGCACAGTTTCTACCTATTCCTCGTCATCATCATTTGATGGAGTTGGTAGAAGGTAAGAAGAAACCACCACCACAGGAGATTCAGAACCCGAACGGTACTAGATTTGTTCCAAATCTAGAATTTGAAAAGTGGAGTGATCTTGACCAACTCGTGTTAAGTTGTTGATCTCCTCTCTTACTAAAGGCGTCATGGCACAAGTGGTAGGTTTATTAACCTCTACAGAAGTGAGGAGTCCTGGGAACATTAGCAAAGAGCTATTTCACTCACTCCAGGTTGAGAATTAAGAAATGATCCTTATCCATCTCGGCCTATGTACAATGAGCAAGATCGATTGCAGATAGCCTATCTACTATCTCTGAACCAATATCAGAGTCTAATCTTGTTCTTTTTTATTCTATTTGGTCATGGTAGTGAATATGAATTGGTTGTTACTATTATTACTAATCATCTTGACATTGATAGCCTTGGTATACAAGACATTCTTGGATTGCTTTTCAACCATGAAAATTGGCTTAAGGAGCAATCTCGTTTTTGATAGTCTGTTAATGCTAATTTTGCTTGTACAAAAAATAAAAGCTTTCAATAGCAAGGGAAACCCTCTTAGTAGTTTGCTCCCAACTTCAATAATAGCCACGATAGGGGTAGGGGTCGAGGACCCTTCTTGTTTAATCATTTTCCTAGTGGTGATCGTGGAAACAAAAATCCTGGTGTAGTCTATCAGATATGCAATAAGAGTGGACACAATGCTCTATAGTGTCACAAGGCTAGGTATGTCTTTGGTTTTCAGAATGATAGTCTATTACTAATCATCCAATGACATTTTATGGAGGTTTGAGTACTCCTCAGTATCAGTTTGTAAATCCACATAACGGGAGTCAATCGTTTGACCTGACTTGGTACTCGGACTCAAGCGTTACACATCACACGACTCCAGATGTAGACAGTTTGTAGAACCGGTCAGAGTATATGGGTTACGATCAAGCTAAAGTCAATAATAGGCAAGTTTGCACATTCTTCATACCAAGTCTTCTTTACAGTTCAATCAATATGCATTTGCTTTAAATGATACCTACCATGTTCCTTATATTTTCAAGAATATGCTTTTAGTAAGTTGATTTACTAGAGATAATGATGTGTATYTTGGATTCCATTATGATTGTTGTTTTGCGAAGGATTATACGAGGAGAATGATTATAAGGGGCCAGTAGAGATGGTCTATATTGCTTCCCGTCTTTAGCTACTATTTCAAATTCATCTCCTCAAGCATTAATTGGTGAGTGAACAACAGTTCAAGGCTAGCATTTGTGGTTTGGACATGCAACACTTTGAATCGTAAGGCAGGTTATTTCCAAATATGGTCTTCCTTTTAGTTCAGTTGGGTCTGGTAGTTCAGTTTGTGAGTCCTATCAAATGGGTAAGAGTCGTAGGGTGTCTTTACAGTTGTCTTCTTTTCAGTCCAAGCATCCATTAGAATTAATTTTTTCAAATGTGTAGGGACCAACCCCTATTAAATCCAATAGTGGACATTGTTATCATGTTTTGTTTTTTGGTGATTATTCAAAAATTTCTTGGATTTATCCTGTGGCTTGAAAATTAGATGTGTTTGATATTTTCTTAACATTTAAGAGACATGTATAAGTTTTTTTTTTTTAATGCCAAAATCCGATCCTTCTAATCTGATTAGGGAGGAGAATTTCAAAAATTGTCACAATATTTGGATTCACAGGATATCACTCATCGAGTAACCTACCCTCCTCACACTCATGAGTAGAACAGTACAATAGAACAAATGTACAAACAAATCATAGAATTGACCCTTTCTTTGTTGGCCTCTTTTTGGGTAGACATGATTGAGACAACAATTATTTGATCAATAAACTTCCAACTTTCACTCTCATTGGTCGTTCTCCCTATGAGATATTGTTTCAGCATACTCTAGATTATTCTTTGTTGAAGTGTTTTAGATGTGCTTGCTATCCCTTTTTCAAGCCATACAACAATCATAAATTTATGTTCAGATCACTGCAATGTATATTTTTTGGGTGCAGTCACACTCACACAAGGTATCATTGCTTTCATCCATCTTCTGGAAAATTATTTGTGGTATGGCACATCATATTTGACAAATCTTTATTTCTAAATGTTCGTAAGACTTCTCCATCTTCGTTGGCTATCCCCGCCATTGAGACTTTTATTTGAGCTCTTTTTCTACAATTCGGACCTACTATCACTCTCTCTCCTCCAACAAATGATAGTTCCTCCATTGCTAATGTTGTTTCCTCATTGTTTGTTGAACCCAATCATTCTAGTTCTATCTCTGATTTTGGCACATCCGAACCTGCTCTTGTTTGGTATCGTAATCTCCAAGAAATCCTTGATAATGCGTTAAATGTACTTCCATCAGCTCGCACCCAATCTATGGTTACTCATTCCATGGATGGCACGTTACTAGTTCGCTCTAACCATGTTTCAAGGTACCCTCTTCCTTTAGCTGTTGTTTCTTTACTTCTCTAGAAACTGAACCCTGACCATATACTAAGGCCACCAAATCCTCTCAATGTCATGATGCCATGCAAAAGGAATATTATGCCTTAATCAACAACGGCCACAAAATCCTCTCAATGGCATGAACCCCATATGAATGTAGTTGGTACTAAGTGGGGATTTAAAATTTAWAAAAAAATCTAATAGTACGCTCAATTGTTACAAAGCACGATTAGTGGCTCAAGATTTTCATCAAATTCTAGGCTTGGATTTGTTTAATACATTTAGTCTAGTTGTAAAGCCAGTGACTATTCRTACCATTCTAGCTCTTTCTCTATCTCATAAATGGCTAGTTCGACAGTTGGACATAAATAATGCATTTTTGCATGGTTAATTGGATGAGGATATTTATGTATGACAACCAAGGGGACTTGAAGATCCCTCTCAACCTGACCATGTTTGCAAGTTTCGCAAAGCACTTTATGGCCTAAAACAAGCCCTTAGGCCTAGTGTTCTCACCTTAGTGGTGCTCTCCATCAGATGGGCTTTTAGAATTCCATAGCCAATACTTCTCTATTTACTTATGATAATGATGGTACTAAGTTATTCATGCTCATTTACGTTGATGATATTATTCTCACTAGGAATTCTACTACTACAACTGATCATTGTCTTGCTTCATTGTCCACTGTTTTTCCTTTGAAAGATTTGGGTACTATGCATTACTTTCTGGGTATTAAGGCATAGTTTACTTCTATTGGCCTGTTTTTATCTTAACAAAGATATATTGTTGACCTACCGTGCCACACTCATCTTGATGGATCCAAACTAGTCTCCAATCCCGAAACTATCCAATCTCTCTTGTACTCCTCTCTTTGATCCTACTGAATATTGGAGTGTCGTCAGTGCTCTCCAATATGTTACCTTAACGAGACATGACATCTCCTTTGCAGCTAACAAGGTATGCCAATTTTTACATTGTCCGAAAAATAAGCATTGGAGTGCAGTAAAATGGATACTTCGATATCTCGGAGCTACTATTGAAATTGGCATTCAATTTCATGCCTCTCTTGAAATTGGTTTAACCAGTTATTCTGTTGCTAATTGGGCAAGCTGCCTGGATGATAGACAGTCTACTAGAGGATTCTTTGTTTATCTTGGCCCCAATCTTATTGCTTGGAGTTCCAAGAAGCAAACATACTATTGCTCACTTGAGTATAGAATCAAAGTATTGTACACTAGCCAATTCTATCACTGAAGTACTTTAGATCCAGTTTCTTCTTGTTGATTTGGGCAATCCTGTCTCACCTCCCATTGCCTTGTGCAACAATGCGACAACATTAGTGCTACCTAATTGGCTGCTAAGCCTATGTTTCATGCTTGTAGGAAACATGTTGAGGTTGATTATCATTTTCTTAGAGACTTGTCTATCTGGAAGAAACTTCAGATCCAGTATATTCCTTATAGTGACCAAATTGTCGATGTATTCACCAAGCCATTGTCGTCCTCTCGTTATGAGCTCCTTCGATCCAAGCTTCATGTCACCCTGTTCAGCTTGAGGGGGCATGTTAACACTAGTAGAGCTAGCTTAGGATAACACTTAGAGAATTCTAAGTTTATCCTACTTCTCTTAGAAGTCCTTTGTTTATCACAACTCCTAGTGAGTTTTTTTGTTGTCTTGTTATCTTATCTTTCTTAAACTTATCATGTAATCTATTCTCACAATTGTACTCTATCACAAATTGTTAAAATAATCTATATAAACTGAATAAACATTTAYAGAGTTGGTTTTCGAAGACCCACCTTAGTACATACAGGGAGAGGATGATGCAGTATAGAAGGAAGCTAATAAGTTCTATGCAAGTTGGGACCATTCTAAGACAAATAAGAAGCAGAGATGGCACCACCAACCCAACTTAGTAAATATTTACCGATATAGCATTATCATAGAATTTCTAACTTAGTTCGTTTTTACCAAGTTGGTACCATTGTAGAGTTTCTATCTTAATTCATAATTACCAAGTTAGCATCATAGCGAGATTTCGAATTTATATTCAATTAGGAGTTTCATTTTGAAGAGTTTTAGTAGGATTCTATTATGGAGTATTTTCTTAGATTAGGATTGTTTAATTAAGATTTTCTTTTTGAAGAGTTTTAGTAAGATTCTGTTATGGAGTGTTTTCATAGATTAGGAAACTTTTTTTGTAGGAGCCATAAGTATGTATGCCTATAGAAAGAATAGCTAGGGGAAGGTTAAGACAGTTTTTTATATTGAATTTTCTCTTAATTATTCAATGAAGATTTCTTCTTCATGGTAGTTCAATTTCTACTCTTTTCTTTGAAGTTTTTTTCAACGTGTTTTATTTCTGTACTGCACCATAGAGTTTATTCTCCATTCTATTTGTTTTATTATTTCTGTTATTTGTTATAACTGATTAGATGTCTTGGGCTATAGTGGAGATCCTGTCTTCGTGATAGACGGCTACCTAGCTCATGTTTATATTTTGGGATTTTTTATAAAATTTTGTAACTTATAAGTGAGAGTACATGGAGAATGTATGACAATAGCTTTGTGCAAATGCATCAAAGGTCCGTTAATATGGATTACCCGGATAACAAATTGTCAAATTCTTATTAAAGGCAGATTGATTTGGAGTAAGGAATTTGAGAAATTTCCCATGGCTAAGTCGAATTTCAAAGCCTGTCTGTCACATGAAATGAAAGTGGAGCAACAAATGCATATTAAACAAAAAGGCACACCAACTTTATACTTTATACTTCATACACATTTTATATGAACTGGCTACCAAAGAAGGCATTTTCTTATATCTTAAGAGAAATATATTCATTTGGAGTAAGGAATAACTGGCAATGAAGCAATGTATCTACATTTCCAACCCATCTCTTTTACTCGTGTATTTGTAACATCGTGACTCGACAGAGATCGGGAAAGAGATGATACCATGACGAGGAGTTGCAGTAGTTCTAGCAACTCATCTTTCGTTTCTTCATTTTCTTCATGGCTTTTGTTTGTTTCAGTTGCACTTCTTACGGGAATTACTGTTTGTACACTCACTACCGAGACCTCCTTTTGGCTTTCTTTGTCTTCTACGTGGACTTGGAGCTCTGCTTTTCACGTCTTCCCATCATCACCATCTTCTTCTTCTTCGAAAAGGGATGAGTCATTAGCAGGAGAAGAAGCTTTGCCTAATTCTTCCAGCGATAATGGTTTTTTGCCGAGTGTGATCCCAAAACAAACGGATCTTCTTCCACTATCATCAGTAAGAAGAAAGATGCAATGTTAATTGTATAGTTTCTTTTCTTTCGTTCTTCAAAACAAAAACACAATTTAGCTAGATCGATATTTTGTTTTTCTCCGAATTTTAATCCTTAAAACTACATGTATGAACCTGGATATATACAGAAAAAACATGAAGCTTCAGAGGACTTGGCGATGAGAGGTTCTGAGGTTGGTGTTAAGAGATATAGCAAATTAATGAGGCTGGAAGCAGGTCTCGCTAGAGCCCGTGCTTCCATAAGAATGGCATCTGCTCAGAGTCGGAACCAAACATCAACGCATGATGACGACGATCCTGATTATGTTCCTCGCGGCCCAATTTATAGAAACGCTTTTGTATTTCACCGGTATTAATTCAATTAATTAATTCCATCAATCTAGCTTGTTTAACATATCCTGATAGAACTGTTATTGGTTAATGTTTGTTTTGCAGGAGTTACTTGGAGATGGAGAAGATATTCAAAATATTTGTCTATGAAGAAGGAGATCCACCACTGTTTCACAATGGGCCTTGCAGGAGCATATATTCAACAGAAGGAAGGTTCATTAACGAGATGGAAAAAGCAGGAAACCATTATCGGACCAGAGACCCTGATGAAGCTCACGTTTATTTCCTACCCTTCAGTGTTGTAATGATGGTTCAGTTTCTCTATGTCCCTGATTCCCATGAGATTGATTCCATTGGGCGGACGGTGGTCGACTACATAAACATCCTTTCAGCCAAGTATCCCTACTGGAATAGAAGCCTCGGCGCAGATCATTTCATGCTTTCCTGCCATGACTGGGTAATTATAATAATATTCTTTGCACCGCCATACTTGTAACTACTGTGACATGCTTAATATAATAAAGGGTTGGTGGGCCTTGGGTTTGGATTGAAATTGATCAACTAGGCTTTGTTACCCAAGAACTTGGATCAGGCCCAACTTTCTGGCCTAGGCCCAAGTCTAGGCTGCTAGAAACCAGAGGCTTAAATTTGAAGCCCTGGCCTAGGACTCATCAGTGTCTTGTCTACGTGCACCCCAATGTTTTAAAAACCGACCCACTTTTGTTTTCGAGTCATGGGTCACCGGTTTGATCCATTGTGTGAGTGTGTGTATATATATATGTTTGTATAAATATATATTTTATCAATAAATAGTATATAATTATATTTTATATATAATACATATTATTTTATATTTAATTTTTTATTTATAAAAATATTAAAAATTATGATTCTAGGTTGAAAAAGGGGTTTTTTTACGAAAATAGCAAAACAAGGGATGCATAAATCTAGAAAATTGTCTAAAAATAAAAAAGAAAATTCACCCCAATTGAACATCAAAATTAAAATGTTTTCTTTTATTTATTTATTGGACACTTCTCTTCTCTTTAGGCTATGTTTAGTTTGAAGGAATAGGGAAAGGAAAGAAAAGGGAAACATGTAAAAACCTTTTATAGGTTTTCCCGTCTTTTCCTTCAAACCAAACACAGCCTTAGTGCTGAGTCTCAGGAACATGGCTTTTCGCGACTGGGCTAGCCTAGGTTGAGCTACCAAATTGGCAATCGCAGAGTGCTGAGGCTTGTGTACGTAATTGTGTTGGGTTACAGGGACCACGCACATCTGCCTACGTCCGTGAGTTATTCGACAACTCCATACGGGTTTTGTGCAATGCAAATACGTCAGAAGGATTCAATCCTTTGAAAGATGCATCGTTCCCAGAAATTCACCTTAGGACCGGAGAAATCACAGGGCTTCTGGGTGGTCTATCCCCCTCTCGTCGTCCTTTGCTTGCATTCTTTGCCGGACGTTTGCATGGGAACATACGACTACTTCTTCTACAAGAGTGGAAAGACAGAGATAAGGATGTCCAAGTCTACGATGAGCTCCCAGATGGAATGTCGTACAACGAGATGTTGAAGAAGAGTAAGTACTGCTTATGCCCAAGTGGGTATGAAGTGGCTAGCCCAAGAATTGTTGAGGCCATCTACGCAGAATGTGTTCCAGTGCTAATATCAGATCATTACGTCCCCCCATTTAGTGATGTTCTGAATTGGAACTCCTTTTCAGTACAAATTGCAGTCAGTGACATCCCCAACATCAAGACAATTCTATCGAGCATTTCGCAGACTCAGTATATAAGAATGCAGAGGAGAGTAAAGCAGGTGCAGAGGCATTTCGTGGTGAACGGACCGCCACAGAGATTTGACGTCTTTCACATGATTCTTCACTCAATTTGGCTCAGAAGGCTTAATATTCACATTCGCGACTAACTCTTCTTCTTCTTCTTCTTCATAATAACAGATATTTGACGTCTTTTACATGATTCTTCACTCAATTTGGCTTTGAAGGCTCAATATTCTTTATGGCGCGGCCAACTCATTATTGTTTGATTTGTTTATATTTGTTAAACGATAGGAGTTTGACAAGCTTGAATTTGTCTATAATTGTGTTTGAGCTGCAGTGATCGCCACTCTCTCTAAGCTATGATATGATTCTTTGCTACTACACGTTATTGCTTGATCATCAATCGTGATGATGTGTTGATGCTTGAAAATGGAATAGGCCAAATCAAACTCGCGAGAGAGAGGTCGACTTCAGAACAAAAATACTTAGTTCACACAGAACTTGGATTTGGAAATAATTGTTTCTCTTGAATTTTTGTAATGGATCAACGTGCATATATATAATGTACAAAAGAATTTAAATTTAAAATTTAAAATACAACATAATCCCACAAATCTCGCTGATTTGTTAACCCAACATCATGATTATTAATAGAAAGGATTACGTGTATCATTTTCTTTCCTCAACACGACGCCACAAACTAAGGGTCCGTTTGGTTCTTAGTGGAATTGAAATCGAAATGGTCTATCGACTATTCCCACAGTTTGTTTGGTTCAAACAGGAATGAAAATTAAAATCAATTRGAATGGGAATGGAATTCTGATTCTACCTAACCAAACTGTTGGAATAGGAAATTCGGAATGACCCATTCTGATTTCAATTTCAGACTTTTATTACAAACCAAACAGGCCCTAAGTGTGCTCTTGTTTACTTTGAGGGTGTTTGGTTTCATTTATGTTTATTGAATAAATGTTTTGTACTTGTGTGACTGCAAAACTGAGAAAAGCAATTAACGAGGGCGTTTATGACACATAGGCGCCATTAGGCACCATGTCARCAAAATGGGAGAGATGCACAGAAACCAAAGTTTGTTTTTTACAAACTTCAATACACACAAATGCAATTAATGAGGCATTCGCTGATGGAGCGCCTTGTGGCACTATCAATAAACGCTTACTCAATAAACATAAATGGAATCAAATATATACTTTGTCTCTAAGACACAAAAAGGCGTTTCTTTAGAGCCCTTTGTTAAATATGTCAGCTGTTTGGTCCACTGTTGATATATAACGAACAATTAGATTGCGAGTGGCAACTTTGTTACGAACGAAATGGAAATCAATATCTAAATATTTCGTTCAAGAGTGAAAAATAGGATTAAACGTTAAATGTGGCAAAGAGACTGTCACACCAAGTGGTGGAGAGGGGAGAAAAACACAAGTTAACGGAGAAGGGATTCAACCCATGTGATCTCTGCCTTTTGCTTCTTAGAACACCAAGGCACCAAGTTGGGCCCAAAGAAGATAGCATAACCTGTGATGGTTTTGCGGTCTTCAGGATCACCAGCACACTCCGAGTCGGAGTAACCTGTGAGTTTGAATGAAGAAGACTGAATAAGTAGATCATGATCCGCTGTATTCTTAAGCAAACACACATGAGTAGGCTTGTCAGGATCAATGAAGCTTTGGGGTTGAGTCAACCTCTTTTGCAATGTCGCATTGAGAAAGGCAATTGAAACATTGAGATTCTAATTAGTCCAATTTATGCACTTTGCAAAAGATAGAACCAATTTAATAATGGTGGGTGTGGGTTTCACCGTTAGGCTAAATGTTTCCTTGTAATCAATGCCTTCTTTTTAGTGGAAGMGATGGGTTTGGCCCACCTAATCCATGTTCTTAAAAATCCATCCATACCCCCCCATTCTAGAAGTAAGGTTTTCTATGGGTCGCATGATCCATAAGGTTTAGGGTGGGGTTGGGTTGAGGGTATCCATTGGGTCGGTTGTGTCAAGGGAAGGGGCGAAACTCAGGGAGAAATGGGTTAGGAGTCTCGAATGTATCTGTTCACCTAGTTGAGGGGAGGTCTTCGTCGTTGAACTTCGAAGTTTGCTTTTCACCCCCGCTGTTCTCAGTAGCCGATGGCAGAAAGGTGGAAGGTTTTCCGCTCTATTCACCCCCGCTTGTCACCTAGATCTCTCTTTGCTCTTTCTACTATGGCAAAAAGGCGGAAGGTTTTTTGCTATTGCAGTGATAAATGGCAGGTTCAAGATTAGATCCACAATAGATTTGGTTCAAACCCAGATTTGTGTTAATCGTCTTCCTCTATTGAAGATAGGGTGATGGCAGATCTAGGGGGTGTAAACGGAGCGAATTCGAATCGAATCAGGCTTGATTTGAATTCGAAGCCGATTAAAAATATAAACATTCAAATTCGATTCGATATTTGATGGTTTTTGAAAACACTAAATCGAATTTGAATTCGTTTATATAATCGAATATTCGATTTCGATTCGAATTCGACAATTTTTTAATGTCAATCTATCCCAACTTCACCGGACGAATAAGAAGAAACCCAGTTCAAAATTTTTTCTCATTCTCTATTGATCCAACCTCAGAGAAACAAAAAGAAAATACAAATAAAAAAAGTTTTTGAATAATAGCCATCGATTTGGTATTGCTATGTTGGCGTGCTCTGCAACAAGCATAGAGAGATCGCTATTGGTGTATTCTACAATGGAGAGATTATTGATCTCCATATTCAGCTCCACAAAATGAATAGAGAGAGAAAGAGAATGAAATTCAATAATAAAGAATCAAAAAGGTTTAAACTTGTAAAACTGTAACAAGCCATAAAAGGCGGAAAAGAAATGCAGCCACGAACTGAAGAAGAACTGAAAAGAAACACAGGCTTGAATCGAAGAAGAAGAAGAAAGTGAATAGTAAAGTTAAAATGATTCAAATGCAAATAGCGGGAGGTAATAAATGAGACAAGCACCRATATTAAAATAATATTTAAAATGTGGGAGATAATTAATGCGGCATGCTTTTTATTCAAGAAATCATCATAAGAAATAGTAAAATAATACTAACAGGTGGGAGATAATTAATGAGACATGCATCTTATTCAAGAAACCAGCATAAAAAGTATTTAAAAAAATAGTAAAAAATGAAAGATAATTAATGAGACATGCCTCTTATTCGAAAAGTCATCATAGCCTCTGAAATAGTTTGTCCTTATTCAACTTTTTCTATTAAAATAATATTAAAAAAAGTTTTTCAAAAGCCATCATTCGTGTACTTTAATAAAATGATAAAATAATATGTTTATTTAATATAAATATAATTATAATCATCATTTATTATAATTATAATTTATATAGTTACAATCTTTATAATCGAATATCGAATCTCGAATACGAATTCGGATTTTCGAATACCATTTACATCCCTAGGCAGATCTGGTTTCACAAACATATATCCACTGCTTGTAATTTGGATTTCCCCATCAATCGAAAAGGAAGAGAGGGTGGAGTTCGTAGGATTATTCCAAGATTAAGCATGTTCAATTTCTTTTTGGATACTCAAGAACTCAAGAATCAGATATTTTTTCTCTAACTTTCTTACATTTTCCTATATATTTTTGAAAAGTCCTATCAATTTAAAAAAAATGATAAAAAATTCTATAAAAAAATTTCCTACGTTTTTATCTTTTGTTTTCTTGTATTAAACAAATTAAAAAAAAAATCTATCAATTTCTGAAATTTTCCTATGCTTTTTTACCTTTGGTTATTTATTTTCAATTTTTTACCTTTGGTTTTCTTGTCTTTCCTGTAATTTTTTGTTTTTTTTTGTATTTTTAGTGTTTTCTATAATTTGCAATGTTTCATAACTTCTGTTGTCYTTTTTTTTTGCAATTTAGACATTTCCTATACTTTTGTTATTCTTTTGCAATTTTGTGTTTTTTCTGTAAATTTTTTATAATTTCTTTAGTTTTTATGCAATTTCTATTTTTCTATTTTATACTTTTCTACATTTTTGCATTATATATATATATATATAAAAGGATCAGATGATCAATATGGATGGATTGATACTCAATCCACACCCAACCCATCCCAACACTTACCAATTGCCACGTGCCATTTTGTATCAAAGCATTGCACTCCTCTGCCATAGCATTGTGCCACTCAGCATGCTTAGAGGCTTGGGTGAAAGAGAGAGGTTCAAAAGGAAGTGGGGAGTCCAATGGGTGTTTGGTGATAGTATAAGCTTTTGGTTTCCAAATAACAGTTTTGGAACGGGTTTGCATGGGGTGGGTATTTGTAGTAGAGGGGGTAACAACAGGTAGACCATAAGTATGTGGATTGAGTGGGCTGTTTGATGCGAGAAAAGTGTGTTCAAATTGTTGAAGGAGATGCATTTGGATGGTTCAGTACGTGGGATTGGTTTAGGAGAGGTATGTAGATTGGGTGGTATGCAATTAATTATGTGCACTGCTGTCTTGAAAGCATGAATCAAAATTTAGTAGGGAGATGAACATGAGATAATAGAGCTAGTCCTGTCTCCACAGTGTGAGGATGCTTGCTTGTGCATCGTTTTGTTCATGTGTGTGAGGTATGACAAAATCTTATAGGTAATTGGAGAGAGTTTATTAATACTCTCCTCCCAAATCAGATTGTAGGCTTTTAATCAGATTCGACAACACTTYTGAATTGAGCAAATATTGAAAGAACGTCTATTTTGCATTGAAGAGGAAATAACTAAGCATATTTTCTGAAATCGTCCATAAGGCGCAGTCTGGAAAAGAGTACAAATACAAATATATATGGTGCAAATATATACAAAATAATATAAAATACAAGGTTTTACATTGTATTTCTTCCAAACTGAGCCTATACAAAATATAATACCAAAGCCACCATGAGATGGGTGCAGGTCCCCAAACGTYTAATTAGATAAGTTCAAGAGGTGAAGAATTAAATGCAAGGTTCAAAGTATCGATATGATATGTGTTTCGGCCATATCGTATCAGAACTTAGAAATGGGGCATATTGGACCATATCTTTTTCAAAAGATATGATACAATATGTCTAATATGGGGCATATCATATCGATACTTTGAAACATGATTAAATGGCATAAGAGTGAGGTGATGAGACTTGCCTCTTTAACATGCTTCATAAGTAATGTTTTCGAACTGCCATTGACCTGGATGGTTGGACTGTTCAGCCCAGAAATTGTCCAAACAACCGGTTTTGTTTTACCCTAAATCTGGTCTTTGGCCAAAAACCGTTGAATTGATTAGCGACCCACTGACCAGGCGATCAAACTATCGACCCATTCAATGGTTTTTGACTATTTTCTATTTTATTTTATTTTATTTTATTTATTTTTATTAAAATGGATCATTTATTTGCACCGCACAATCAAATCGTCAACTTAGAAACCAATGGCCAGGGTCGGTTTTTAAAACTTTGCAAATAAGGGCCGTTGACTTATTAAAGGTGATAGGAAGACCAGCCKATTATTACTTTGTGAACCAGCCCCATGTTGTGGTTTACCAAGTTGGTGGAGCCAAATATCAAGTTGTGTTCCTCTCCCATAAAAGCTGAACTGCGTGGAGATTTATTGGTGATGAATTTTTCATTGACCAACTAGCACAAACCATCCTTACTCTCCCCTCGATTAGTGGTATCCCTGTAGTTCGATCCTTGATGATAAAGAAATCACGATGAAATTCCACCACAACATCATTATCTTTAGCTAATTGATAAACAGATTACAGGTTCTTCTTAATAGAGGGGACATGTAAAATTTCATTCATATTCAGTATCTTGCCATTGGAAAGAAAATGAAAAGAAACAATATGGGCTATACCTGTACCATCTCCGACTTGAGCTTTTTCTAGCCTGTGTATTCTGAGTGAATGGATAAGTTTGATAGATCTACTATAACATGATTTGACACACCTGAGTCAGGATTCCAGATGTTTGAGAATAGTCCTGAATGAGTAGTAGTCATAATGTAGTGAAATATCGATGTGCAGGTTGTGAACAGAGATTTGACAGATAATGCGTGGCTAAAGGTATCTTTGATATCCACCATGAAATTATTGATGCATGTTGGAGTAAGAATTTCCTTTGCCTTGGTATTGCACTTTTCCCCTGTGTTGCCGGGATTATAATGTTCTTGTGATTAAGGCTCAATTTGGAAGGAGTATAAATACAAATATGTAAAGTGAAAAACCCTATATTTTGTATTATTTTCTATCTGTTTATATTGTATATATTTGTATTTGTATTTTTCTCAAACTGAGACCAAGGCTCAGTTTGGAAGGAGTACAAATGCAAATATATAGAGTGCAAAACATTATATTTTGTATTATTTTGTTTGTATCTGCACTGTACATATTTGCATTTATACTCCTTCCAAATTGAGCCTAAGGCTATGTTTGGTTTGAAGGAAAAAGTAAGGAAAGGAAGGAAAACCTATACATTTCCCTACTTTTTCTTTCAAACCAAACACAGCCTAAAGGAATTTCCTTTACCTCAGTTTTGCCCTTGACCTTGTTAATCGATCTTGTTCTGTTGTTGTTGGTTGAAGTTTCTTGTCACTGCATTTGCAGATGGGAGTTTGAAGATCTGACCGGGTATAAGTAAGTTCTGCAAGTCTAATGTCTTGACTCAAAAGCAGGTCATGTAAGGCTCTATTTGGTTCACAGGAACAGGGGTTTGGACTTGGAATTGAAATGAATCTATCCTGATTCCAACTGTTTGTTTGGGTAGAATCAGAATCTCATTTTCATTCCTTTTGGAATGACATTCCCCCATTTGAGAGAATGATTATTCCCTGCTATTTTCTTGGGAATGAAATCTCATTCTTGCTAATTCTATTTCCCATTCCCATTCTTATATGAACCAAACAAATAATGGGAATAAACGACTCCGATTCTGATTTCAACTGCAAACCAAATGGACCCTAAGTCTTCAAAAGTAACAGGTTTAGTTCTGGTGTTTATTGCTGTAACAAAGGGACTATATTTGAAACCTAGACTGCTTAGTACTGAAAGGACCACGTCAACATTTGGTAATGGTTGATCAAGTGCAGCTAGAGCATCTGCTCAGTAACCGAGTTGGATCCTTTCTATATTGTATTCAATTGGTACCTCAGTTGCTGAACTCTTGCAAATGAGCTAGAGGCAAAGGTGCTTGTAACTTGTAAGATGACCTAGGCCTCATGAGAGGACTCAACACTCATAACACTTCAAAGAGTGATGGGATTCAGTCACTGCAAGGCCCGCTCAAACAACCATCATAGCCTTGCATTAGGAATATCTCCCCATGAAATAAAAGCATAAAAGTACAGAGATGTTCCCGGTACAAGGCTGAAAAGGCTGTTCGAACGCTGCTCGAACAGTATTCAAACGGGCCTTGCAGTGACTGAAGCCGATCTCCTTCAAAGAGACTATCATCCAACTCAGAATTATTTGATTGGGTTTTATTGGATTAGTAAGGATTACGTGTATGATTTACTTTCTTCAACAAGTTGAACAATAATAAACCCCTGCGTTGTAGGATGACTTTATTTCAATGACTTATGAGCTAAAATGTGCATGTGAGGCGCCAATATTAACTTTGTTTCCAGGGTATCCAAAGAGATCAAATCAATCTTCCCATAATGTTCCACTGTATATCTCTGCCGTGTACTGATAACATCTCCTAATGTTGATATCATCATTTTTTATATTATCATGGAGAAGTATTTTCAATACACGGCAGGGATGTGCGTGGGACGTTACGGGGGCAATCTTGTGGGGGCTGATTTGAACTCCCTACATTCACTCCTCCATCCATTTATCTCTCTCCATAAGCCACGGTATCGGATGCTCTACGTCACATCATGTTAATGCAATGGTCTTAACGCAATGTATTCCGTTCTCTATGTGACTATGTCCACTCAAAATGTTAAAAGAAAGAAAGGGCAAATAGATAAACGGCACGATGCCAAGCGATGGTCTGGGTAAATTACAAAGATGCCCTTGTATTATGGATCAGTGACAAAACCCTCACTTTTTTTTTTTCGCGATAAAGGCCCCCCTGAATTTTGGCCATTAGGTAACACTGTTGAAGGCTAAATCTTGAACAATGGTTTGGGATTCATTAGAAGGGGAAAAGAAAAAAAAGAGAGAGAAAGATGGGATGAGAAATGTCCCCGGGTTGGACGGAGCCCAATCGGCCGAGCACTGGATTCTACTACAATCCCAGCCAAAGGGGTCTCCGTTGACAGTTCACGCAGGCAAAATCGTTTTCCAAAGCTTGGAGCGCAACTCAAGTTGTCCAAGTAGCTTCAATGGGGGACTCAGAATCAAACACAGAGGAATGGAGAGATCCTACTTTGCAAACGTCAGGGTTACTCCTGTTCTTAACGTTTCAATCTGTTTGCTTTGAGGCTCATAAAAGTCAGGCTCTGTATTCAAATTCGGTCAATTGTGGTGCTTGTTTTGCTACTGCTACCAGTGATGTTTTAAGAATTCCCTTTTCCAAGTAAGGCAACATACGACTTAAATAGGAGCGTGCAGATTGCAGGGATCCACTGAGACTGGTCTAATCGTCATGTACACTAAGACATGGCAGCAAACAGAGAGAGATCCCCGGCCTTCTCCCATTGGTGGGGTAAGAAGCACAATGTAGTATGGGGCCAAGTCCTTTGCACAAGGCCGATTTGCATAAAAGCATCATAAATTGAGAAATCCATTGCACATTGTTGTAGCACAGTTTTTGTTGTTAAATGGGTTAAGTCCCATCAGATGATTAGATTTCGGTGTCGTGGAATCCTTTCCTCTTTAACTAACTTCATAACATTGATGTTTTTATCAGTAGTTTTCATTAATTAAGGTCACATTTGGTCACATAGTGGTATGTTTCTAGTGTTCCAATGAACAGAATGATTCTTTCTTTAACCTGTTTTTTAATAATGAAGTGGCTAATTGAACTTTCAAGAGAGGAAATGGACCAACTAGCAGACCGATGCCTGTAAGGTCATAATAGAGGAGTTTAATATAAAAGAACAAAAGAAACAGAGTCGGATTGATTACTTGGTCCTCTCTTCTGATATTTATCTGTTCAATAAGAAAACCAAAAGATCAGTGTCCATATCAGAGGAGTTCAGACCTTTTCTCCATTCCCAGGACGTACAATTCAATTATGTTAATGAGCTCTACCTCCTTCCTTCCTAGAGTGAAGGAATGGCTCCTTCCTAAGTGGGTGGCTAGCCAACTACGCCTCACATCTTTGAGAGGATCTTAAACTTCCAGTTATGTGATATGTCTGCATTGAAAGAAGAATACTGCAAATGGAATTGAAACAAGAGGCTTAGTGGAGTCAGTAATGCCTGAGAGAGAGAGAGAGACCATGGCTTCTCGTTTTTATGGTTTTGCACTTCAGTCAGTTCTCTCATTTTGCTCACCTCCGCCTCAACTTCCCCTCAACACTTTGGCACTTGGCCAGCGCATTCAACTTGTGATAACCTCATTTAACTCTGATCAACAACCCAAGTGCATCTGCCTCTAGCTCAATGTTAGTTCTACAATGAGCGCTTTTCCTCTGAAGAAGACGCTTGCATTGCATATGTCAAATCTTTGCAGATTTGAAGTTAATCTCTTTACTTGCCCAGCTACTAGTATTAGAAAAGTACCATCACTCTTCGTCTTAAAGCCCACCAAGGTAGAAAAGTCCAGGGACCCACTACTTCAATGTATTTGTTGATTAAGAATTTCGCTTCATGCTTTAGCAAATGTATTTTGTGCAATGAAGTTTCTTAACGGTTACAAAACCAAAGATCAGGAAAAAAACAACAAAGAGGAGAAGAAATAGACGATTGAATGCAAACAGACCACCAATGAGTAATCTTAGAATTATTGTATTGGGTTTGGGTTGATAATTTAAGGCTCCATTTGGTTTGTAGGAAGATGTGGGTGGGATGGGATGGGATGGAAAAGTATAAAAATTTAACTTTTCAGTGTTTGGTTTTATTGGGGTGGGATGGGATAGGAAAGTGTAAAAGATGGCATTGTTCACCTTCCTCCTTCGTTTGAGACGAACAGAAGCACGGCTACCCCTTCAAATAGAAGACACCACGATATTGTAAAACCCCTTCTTCCTCAGGAATTTCACGAATAGAGGCACGGTTGTTCGTGGCTATTTCAGTAGAATGGGAAATAGAATATATTCGATTGTGGTTGTTTCAAACAATATCTCTCCGATTAAAATACAATGATCCTATATCTTTTCTTCTGCTAATATTGTAACTCCTTCTTTATGAGAAATTTTTGTCCTTTGCATCGTTTTAACCGATGTTAATTTTGGGAATCAATCAACTTTTAAGTAGAGTATCTGGGTTGCTTTTCACATTAAAACCCTGAATAAAGGAAAAATAAGGAAAATAGTCTAGCGGTTTAGAAGAGATGATTCTAGGTGACATTGGGCTACGAAATTGAGGTAAGTACATTTCTGGGTAGGACGATGAAGACTATACAGACCTCTGCGAAATTGAGGTCTATACAGACCTCAGTAGGACGGCGATGAAGACTACGAAATCGAGGTTTGTACAGACCTCAGTAGGATATGAAGACTACAAAATTGAGATCTAAATGTTTTCTAGGTAGGATGATGAAGACTGCGAAATTGAGGCCTATACGTTTATGGGGAATCGTCTTCATCGTCGTGCCAAGACTCCGACTCTAATTAACCTATTGATGAATTAGAGTCGGAGTCTTGGCACGACGATGAAGACGATTCCCCGGTTCATCCTTCCTCAAAACATGCGCACTCTCGCTAGCTCCTAACTCCCTTCATCCGAGCCGAAACCTCTCGTTGAGTCCGTCATAGTTTGAAGAGGAAGAAGAGAGAAGACGAAGGGAGAGAAGATGAGGGAGAAGAGACAACAAGAAGACGGAGTTGCACTGAGAAAGGGAGAATCGACAGAGACAGGAACAACAAAGAGAAGAGGAAGACAAACCCAGGGATAGAGATAAGGGACTATGGCCTATTCGTCATTGCCGAGAAAGGCAGAAAAGGAGGAAGACGGAGTCRCACTGTTTCTCTCCTTCCTCTTCGTCGTCGCTGATTCGCTTTTCACGGCCTTCCCTCCTATACTCGTCATGATAGTAAGTGGTAAAAGTGATTTCCCAGTTTTTCCACCAGGGTTGCACTGTTTTGGTGTGACCCCGATTCCATGATTTTGGGATTTGTCATCCCACGTCTTTTCCATCCCATCCTTCCTTTTCTCTCAAACCAAATAAAAGAAAAGGAAATATTCCCTTTTTCTCATCCCCATCCCACAAACCAAACAGAGTCTAATAAAAAAAAGGGCGATAAAAAGAAAATACAAAAAGTTTTGATGGATATTTTGGTGATTTAACGAACATTCCATTATCTGACTTTAACGGTTAAGGGGTACTTGTTGTAATTTACCCTTCATTTTATCACATTCCCCTCGCTTGCATGTTGCGTTGGGTTTCCAACCTGATCGGTAGACTATAAAGACTGGCGAATACCGAGAGTGATATGACGAACGTCTACAATTAGCAGAGGGTTCACTTTTGCTAAGTGCGGATAGGGCAGGACATAACTGTAATTAGACAAGTTTCTACGATTAAAACTTTAAAAGCACCTTTACCATCTCCCCTCTCCGGCTCTCCCTACTGGTTACTGCTTGAGGATTTAGGATTGTACAGTCAATATTACTTCTTCACCCTATCACAATGGAAGCAGACGAAACAACAGAGGAAGAAGAAAACGAAGACATGTTTACTGGGTTAGGTGGGGAGAAAGAGAAATGGATAAAGCACTACTCAACCTCACATAGAATCTTATTGGTTGGTGAAGGAGACTTTTCCTTCTCTCTTTGTTTGGCTAAAGTTTTCGGTTCTGCAACGAACATGGTCGCTACATCTCTAGATAATCAAGGTAAGCATATACATCTCCATCTCTAGATAATATCATTTATACAAGTTTCTGGGTTTTCTATTCTTTGCCTTTTCCTTCTCCCTGTGATTGATTTTAACCTCTAGTTCTATTATTACTTGTAACTATATATAGATTCACTGGAGCGTAAATATAGTTATGCCATTGGGAATGTGAGAGAGCTAGAAGAGATGGGTTGTGTTGTCCTGTATGGAATTGACGCAACCAAAATGAGCCACCATTTCTTTCTCAGGACTCAGAGATTTGATCGAATCGTCTACAACTTCCCTCACGTGGGGTTTCTCTACCCTGAAGCTAGTTACTTCCAGATAGAGTAAGTCATTGGATGTTCTTTGTGAGCCCAGATTTCTTACTCACTTTTCCTGCCCACTCCCTACCCGCCCTGAGTTGCAGCCACACATCTCTTAATTCATAATAGAGATGTATGGCTCTAATTCACGGCGGGTAGGAAATCCCGAGTGGTTCTGAGGTTATGATGCATCATTCTTACCTACTATGAAGAGTGAATAGATTCAAAAGCAAAACAGAAGATCTGAAGATTAATGGAGTTAAGAATTGATTTTTTTTTTTCGATTGTGATGGACAGATTGAACAAGAAGCTGGTGAAGGGGTTTCTGGAGAACGCCAAGATACTAATAAGGGAAAAGGGGGAAATACATTTGACCCATAAGACCACCGATCCCTATGACAAATGGGATGTTGTTAAGAAAGCGGAGAAAAGAGGCCTGGTTCTACAAGAGAGTGTTCCCTTCTGCAAAGAGGATTACCCAGGTTATAGCAACAAGAGGGCACATGGTACCTCCCCAGATGCTCCATTTTATTTGGGAGAGAGTAGCACGTTCAAGTTCAAACTGAAAGTCTAAAAATCCAATAGACAGACTGAATTATTAAGTTTGAGGCCACATGTTTGTTTGTGTGTCTGTTTAAGAATTCAGAAGTTATGGCTATGCTTGGTTCAGCTCTCTTTCTTTTTCATTCTTATTCAASATGAAATTGTAAAATGAATAAGAATGGTAAAAACGAGTAGAATGAGAAAATATTGTTATGAACCAAACATTTTTTTTTTCTAAACAATGAATTCTTTTCAAATTGACAAGTGTCTTATATTACTCATTTTCATTTAAGAAAAATGTGCTAATCATCATAAACCGCTGGCTTTAAGTCTCCAAACTCATTGACATGGATGTTTACTTGTTGGCATAAGTTCTCACAGCAATCCGTTAATAAACATTTATGATGGTTTTTGTAGACCGTTTATGACCATTAACATAGAGTTTCTTTAAAGAATGAAATTGAGCAAGATGAGGTATGATTATTTTTCATGTGGTAGGCTACTTCAATTTTTATGCTATGGGCTAATTTTCATTCTAAAATGAAGTTTATGGCAAGAATTTTGTAACTAGACACTCTAATGTTATTCCTTTTGCCCATTTTTACCCAGAATGAGAAAGAATTAAAAGAGAAAAACAATAAGACTTAGAGCAGTGAATCAAACATAGCCTGGGTTGAAATTTGATAAGAGTGCCACTTTTGCTCCATTGCAGTTGTTCTAGCAATTAACATCACAACTTAGGTTTCCTTTATAAATTCACAAAATGGCACAACCTAACACCATGGTCCATGCAAAGCCCATCTATCTGCCAAAAGCTCCTGTTTATTGACAGTTCATTTATGATTTAAACTTAGATACCATTTGGCAAGTTTCTTTACAAAGATTTTCCCAAAGCTCAGATTAGCCAAAGCCCAGAAGATGTATTGAATTTAGGGGTCTTGTTTTTTAAAGATAAAGGCCATTTGGCAAGTGTCTTCGACTTTTGGTCCTCCAAACTTGCCAAAACCCAAAAATCCACGTGGAAAAGACTTGCAAGGACTCCATGGCGCAATGCGTGCTACTATTGCTCTTCCCAAATAATTAATACATTTTTATTCCTTCGAGGTAAAGATTTAGCTGGGCTTATAATTCTACTAATTTTGTTGAAAGTCTGCCTGTAGCATTTACTCACTTCAAACATAAATTTCTTTTTGAAGATCATATTCCATTTGCCCCATTTCCCGGGATGTTAAAGTTGAGTGTACACTGTACAGGGACTGGCTTCAATCAGGAAAAGCCCATTCCAACGTCTCGTTAGATAAGCATAATGAGTGAGCACATAATAGTTGTGTGATATATGTTCGGATTAATTTATCTTTTATTTTATTATTCATTATTTTATTATCTTTATCAAAATAATTAAAAATAAAAATAATAAAAAAAGTTATCTAAGCTCAACTCGGTTTTGAATACTGTATCCGTCCGTGAAGATAGAAATGGCAGCAGAAAACAATCGAAGTGCTCCACTTCCACTTGTTGGTAACTTCCCCTGTACATCGAATTACTATTCCATATAATATCAAATCAGATTTGAAGTTGTAAAATCAAATTAGATTCTTAAAAAACTAAAAGTTTAATGGAGGGTTTCCATCACTTTTTCAATTGTTGCCACTTTAATAAAGTAATCACGATTCATGTCTCCCACTAAACAGACTTTTTCCCTTTTAAACAAAGACATTTCTTTTCTTTTTATGAAAGTCCAAAGGCAAATTCATTCTTTGATCATTGAATTCATTTCAGGAGATATTACATCAAGAAGAAAAGAGGGAGTGGAGGACCATATATATATGTTTTGTTACAAGATAAAGCAAACTAGCCGGTAAATGAGTGGCTTCATTTAGGGGTGGTAAATGGGTGGGTTGGGTTGGATAAGGATTGAATATCAAATTATCAATCTATCTATATTGATTCACCAATCCACCATGACTCATCATCAATGCTTCTTATAGGTTCATAACCCACCCTAACCCTAGGTCACCCTAACCCACCCATATTGACCCACTTGACCCACCCATATTGACTCTTGCCCACCCTCACCTATTAGGGGTGCTCACAATCTGGTTGGGGTATTTCTTCAAACCGAACCGACCTGGTCGGTTTTTTAAATATTCAAACTGAAAACCAAACCGTCGGTGGACCGGTTAACCACGATTCGATTTTTTGGGTTTTTTTTTATGCACTTAAAATATAAAAAAAAACAATATTGTCAGTGGTTGCCGTCGTGCCGGACTAGTTGGTGCCAGTGGTTGCTGGCGGAGCCGTAGAGAGGAGAGGTGAGAGAGAGAGAGAAGGATCCCAGATGCTTCAAAACCACTGCCCACTGGTAGTCGACAGACGCTTCAAGCCTTCAACACTACTGATGAGGGCAGATTTGACCCTCTAGTGACATTATGACACTTGGCACCTCAGAACAACTAGGGACCACTTTGACAACAACTTGCCTTTGCTAACTTGATGGTATCCCACCAGGCGTAGCCTGGCACAGGCGCGACCTGGCAGCCTGGCTCTAGCACGAGCTAGCAGCCTGGTCCTGGCGCGACCTGGCCCTGGCACGAGTTGGCAGCCTGGCCCTGGCGCAACTTGGCCCTAGCACGAGCTGGCAGCCTGGCCTTGGCGCGACCTGGCCCTAGAACGAGCTGGCGGCTTGGCCTAGGCACCGACCTGGTGGCCTGACACAGGCGCTAACCTGACAACCCCGAGGAGCTCACCACCGTACCCCGCATTTCATGGGATTGTGACTTGTAACGACTATATTAGCTTACCCACTCCCCGAGTCAGGCGGAAATGGGCAACCTTACTAGTTGGTGGCTTTATCCCCACCAAACACGAAAGCAGGTCCCATCACAGCGGGAATCTAGGAACTGCTCCACCTAACCCACGAGGACTCCAGTAGATAAAGACCTCACCCCCCAGGGGCGAAAGGAGGATGGGTAACCTCTGCTCTCTAGCTCTCTCTAGCTCTCTCTCATTCTCTAAGGTTATTTTTCAGCTCATAACCAAGTGCTGACTTAGCCATCGGAGTGACCTCGCCGGGTAAACAACCTAGGGTCCTCTGACATCTAGTTCCTTGCAGGCCTCAAAAAGAGCAACAAAGCTCATCAAGGTAGCTCACCACCAGGGAGCTCGGTATCAAGGTAGCTCACCACCAGGCAGCCCATTAAGGTAGCTCACCACCAGGCAGTTCATCAAGGTAGCTCACCACTAGGCAGCCCATCAAGGTAGCTCACCACCAGGCAACTCATCAAGGTAGCTCACCTCCAAGCAGTTCATCAAGGTAGTTCACTACCAGCCAGTTCGCCACCAGGTAGCTCACCACA
>NW_010729084.1:7641410-7677782 GCF_000365185.1 Nelumbo nucifera
TCACTATAACGTAAAACCCTAAATCACCTTCCCGCCTCTTTTCTCCTCCATTTTTGGAACTTCAACTTTACTTCATCGCAAGAATAACTTGTCTTATTCTTCAAAATTTATCTGCTGGAAGAGAACTTCTGTCTTGCTCGTGAAGAATAAGAATAACTTATGTCTTGTAAATTTCTTAGCAAGGTTCTCTATGGACAGACAGAGAACAGAACTTTGTTTTTGTTCGAACAGGAAGAGGAGTTCGTGCGCGGGAGAAAGAAATTTTTTCCTCCATAAGTTTCTTCACGCCGGTCCATTATAAGATTAAGCCGGTTTAATTCCAGTTCACGAAAAATCCGCCGAATGTACATTAAAACCGCCGCGCCAGTTTTTAAAACGAATGTAGGCGGCGGTCTATGAAAAATCGCCGATAGATATACCTATAGCGACGGTCGAAAGACCGCCGACTCAAAACGCCGGCTTTGATCGTTTTTCTTGTAATGCATCTTCCACCTAGGCCTGCACCTATTGTTCTTTGTGATAATGTTGGTGCAGATATATTTAAAAAGAGTTTACCTCATTCCAGATTCAGTACTCTTCGTGACAAGCTGCACTTGTGTACCACACTTCAGCTTGAGGGGGCATGTAAACAAGATAAGACTCACGATGATTTAGGATAAGGCTCAACAATCCCAATCATGCCAGACACCACAAACTCAATGTAACTGACTCTGTTTTGAGTCCTATTCTTATCTCATTACTGTTRTATTCAAACTCATTATAAATACAAGTGATATATGGGTCTCTCAACACACTATTGAGCCCTTTCTTCAACTCTATTATTTTACTTACGTTTTGTTTTTTGTTTCACATGGTTTGGTGAATGAACTTCTTCCACCGGCAAAAAAGGCAGTTGGTGAGATAACTGGTAGGAGTGTCCCCGGTCTTGATATTAAGTGGGACCCGCACCACACTGCTCGGCTAGCATCATAGTAAAGGAATAGGTGATCAGACTTTGTGGTGTAGAACATCACGAGTAGGAAGTAGTTGAATAATACACTTCCACAAAAAAAGCTTGATATTAGGGCTAGGGCTCGTTTTCTTTTTGGTAAGTTATTTACCAGGTAAATGCACTTACCTGGGTAAGTAAGCAGGTAAGTGCATTTACCCATGTTATTTTATTTCCTAGGTAAATAAGATAATAACTGTTTTAGCCATAAAAATCCATTATTAAAAGGGATAATTTTGTCCTATCAAAGTGTTGGCAACTTTCCCAGGTGGAAAAGTTACTCATCTGGGAGATAAATATCATTTACGCTCAAGGAGAATAAATTTTCCATGGACCCCACATAAACGGAAAGAAAGAACATAGATTTCTTGGTTAATGGGAACCAAGATCCCATTGACCAACTTTCCCCCCTCTCAAAATCCAAGAAACAAACAAACAAACAAACCATAGGAGGTAACCTCCCATATCTCCAAAATTGCCTCCAAGACCAAGTGGAAATGATAATAGCTGCGTTGGAGCTTGAGGCATCACTCTCATTTAGAAATTTAAGCTCTAATGAGGTGTAGGAGCCCTCAGGGGTACAATGTCAAACAAGGCAATTATATGAAATAGTAGCAAGATGCGGTAATGTTATTCAACACACTTGTTGGAGTAGATTAGTATCACATAATGTAGATAAAAGGTGGTGGTTCCAAATCATGTGAAGTAGTTCCACATCACATAATGTAAACTTGCTAGTTTATATCCTGACGTATATATTTTGTGAAAATAGTGATCTGGGAACATTTTTTTAATAAATTTAGGCTTATTCAAAGTGAAAAGAAAAGAAAGAATTTTTAGTTTTGTTGAAATGTAAGGATGTTTTGTGTTATTAACTGATAATTAGGGTGAATTAGAAAGTGCCCAAATGATTCCCTTTCTCTCTCTCTCTTTTGTTTTTTTCTACGTAGAGAGAATGGTGTGATTGTAGTATCATGGAGTGATAGTTTTGTCTGTGTGGCACCATGAGCCACATACAGTACTAGAGGTGTAGGCCATAGCTCATGGACTCTCAAGAAAATTTGTTTAGTTAATGGGCAAATCCATCTAGGAGAATGCTGAGCATATCACAAACACAACTCTCCATGGTGGATTGGYGATAACCAATTGTCATTGTTTTTGAATTGCCGTTGATCTGGACGGTCGAACTGTTCAATCCGAGAACCATTTAGGCGACTGGTTCTGCTTCACCCTTAACCTAGTTCTTGATAAAAAAACCGTTGATTTGATCAGCGACTTGTTGACCTAGACTGTCATACCATTGACTTGTTCAATGGTTTTTGGCTATTTTTATTTTAATTACATTTTTATTTAATTTTTTAATTTTTTTAATTTGGAACGGGCTATCTGTTTCAATCGAACAGTCAAACCGTCAACCTGGAAATCGGTGGCCAGAAAGGTTCCAATTTTAGGTTGGTTTTTAAAACCTTGCCTATTTAACCCAAATGCTTTAAATGAATGGATGGGTCCACAGTCCACTCACCTTCTACCATACAAAACACAAGGAAGGAAATGGCAAAGGAAGAGGTTGATTGCAGCATGTTGATAGCTCGCAAGCTAACTACCATAGTCATGCTTTGATATGCATAAGTTGATGGCTTTCAACTCTATGCATGATTCCTTCAATAACCTTTTGGTCAGAGCAGTAGCACCACTAATTTATGTATTTAGATTGCGAGTGTCCACGGTGTCTATAAATATACCAATTTCCTAACTTAGATGCTCAGGTTGTGAAGTATACCTTGTCTACTCCTAATGGGGCGTTTGTTTTTTGGATTTTGAAAGGGGGGGAAAGTTGGACCAAGAAACCTATGTTATGTTTTTTAGATTTATGTGGGGACCAGGGAATGTTTATTTTCCTATGTATCACTTACCCGGTTAAGTGATACCCTTCTCCCAGGTGGATAAATAGCTTTCCCACTTGGGGGAAAGCTACCAACACTTGGATGGGACAAAAATTCCCTTTTAATAATAGATTTTTATGGATAAAATGGTAATTGTTTTATTTACCTAGTGTAGGTATATAGTGTCCATTCAAACCCTCAGGGAACATTAAACACTGAATTGATACCACGTCCCTACATATGAAAAGCCTGCAGCCAACTTCCCTGCTACGGTGAACCGGTGATGCACCACAGGCCTGTGATGAACCAACAGCATGCATCGCAGAATCCTGAAAACCCACGGTTCATTGCATGCCCGCAACGAGCCCACTCGTAACCTGAGCCAAGGGAAACCTGGGCCGAGCCCATGGTGAGGCACGCACGTGCTCAGACCCTCAATAAACCCATGGCTCGTTAAAGGACGCGGCGAAGCACCACGTAGGGCTAACAAGACATCGCCCGCCAGGCAGTGACGTCACTAGTGCCACGTTGATTAAGTAAGGCACGTAAGAGGTGGTAGCAACGTGAGTAATGAGGGCTCCTGCGTGAAAATAAAGCCGATCCTCAGGAAGATCTACACGTGACACGTGGCAAAATCCCAATGGTACACTTAATGATTGGCAGGAAACACAATATCCCCTTTCCTAACAGGAGATGAGCATCTTTATCTCCTACCTTTTAGGATCTCGGGATCTCCCCCATAAATAGAGATCCTCCTCGTATTGAAACTCACTCAGCATTCGAGCACCCTTTCCCTTGGACTCTTTACTCTACCCAGCACCCTATTATGAGAGCCAATCTCCCCTAATTCCTAGTCTTTCTCTATCTTTCAAAGAGACCATTCCCCAACCAAACCTTACCCTACCTACAGTAGAATCTCTGGTTCGTCTTTGATCATAGAGAATGGCCACACAAAGGATCAACCTTACATCCATCCCCAAAGAGAAGAGCAACGTCCTGGAAAACACCAACCTGGGAATATAGGATCAACCCAAAATGGAGACACCTATCCAAGCTGACATCAAAATCCTCTCAAACAAAATATATGAGTTCGAGGCATGCTTCAAAACCTGGTTCAGAAAACTCGAACAGATGTGCAAGGAGACAAGGGGTTCCCTCCAAATCCTGCTCCAACGTTCGATCCAAGCCAAACAAACCCCCTTCACCCCTGCCGTCACTCTTGACAACATTCTTAACCCCAGCCACCATGCCTCCAACCCAATTCCCGCTATCCCAGAGCAGTCCAATAGGGCTGACCCAACACCAACCCAAACAGGCCACTAACCTGTCAACCAATCCTAAGCTTTCCCCTGCACCAACCCGATGACAAAAACTTCGTTCAGTCGGAACGAGCTAAGAGAATACGTCTAGGGGTTGGTGGTGGAAAGCCACAACCGAGTGCAAGATTCGACCGTCTTGCAAAAGCCATATTCTGATCGCATCTTATACAAGCCCTACCATGCTGGGTACACTCCTCCACAAGAGCACATCAGCAAATTCGAGGACACCCTTGGTTCATTCGCTCTACACAGGGACCTCAAAGTATGCAAGTTCTCAAAATCCTTGACCGGCCCGATGTACACATGGTTTGTGAACCTCACTGCTGGAAGCATTGATTCGTGGGGTGAATTGGCTAAAAAATTCCTATCGAAGTGGTTCACCCTGGAGAGAAAGTTGGCGACGGCTGACCTAAGGAACGTGGAACAAGGACCGGGAAAGAATCTCTTGACCTATGTCATGAGATTCCAGAAGCTAACACACTTTGTATTCGATGAACATGCCATAGAGAAGAGTTTCGTCAATAGTGTGTACAGGGCACACATAGTGGAGGTAGAGACGTTCAGCTAACTGTGGAGGTGTGTAGAAGTGATGGCACACACAGTCAAAGACACCTCCCCGTACAATAGGAATGAAGCGTATGCAATTGATCGGAGACCCAGAAACAATGGAGGAGCCAGATAGGGGCCGTACCAGCGTGACAACGCCCCAGGAAAAAGAAGTAACTTACCAGTCCCTCCCCCTTTCTCCTGCACAAGGAAGGAGGTGATCATGATAATGAACAAACTAGTTGAGGACAAAATCATCAATTTACCACCACCACCACCAGGAGTAGATCCAGAGAAAGACAGGCACGGCGAAAGGTGGTGCAACTTCCACCAATCACCGCACCATGACTTAATGGATTGTTTCACTTTAAGGAGGTTATTTGTATAGAAAGTAAAACTCGATGAGTAGGGAGGCAATATCAACGTCGTAGGAGCAGCCAACAAATACCAGTCTAACGCCCTAATAGAAAAGYTGGAACAGAGTCAGGAACTACAATAGTTCTTTAACAAGCAAGGGGCAAACACGTTAACACAGAAGCTGGCCACCAGAGCACTAGCGGGAGTCTTCAAGCACCTGTTATAGCCCTACAGTTACGACCATAGTAGCGGAGAGTTCATGGTAGATGATATGTTAGCCGTTACAACCCTACAGTTACGACCATCACAACAGACCATTGTACATCTTAGCAAAGATAGGCGGTTCCGAAATGAGGAGATCAATGATCGACGCTCTATCTACCTCATTTCCATCCACACTTTGAAACTGATGAGCGTACAGAAGAGGATATCAAAGGGCTGCCATTAGAGGTGATAGATTTCAATGGGAACGCATCCATCACAGAGGGGTCCATTAAACTGCAAATCACAATCGGCCCATTCTATATCACATAGGAGTTCTAGGTGATCCTAGGGAGGACTTCTTACCATGTCCTCTTGGGATACCCCCTAATACATGCCTTGGCCCTTATCCCCTCAACATACCACCAGTGCATCAAAGCCAAACACAGGGGACGATCAATCAGGATCCCAGCCACTAGGGCCCCCTTCGATAAGTCAAAGACACACCTGCAGGATGCTATTTACTACACAGAACTGGCGGATGAAGGGGAAACAAGATAGCCAAGGTTGAAGGGATGAAGCTACCAATGCGTACGGGTGATGAGAACCAATGGAAAGGACTATTACACTATCGTCACAGATTGTGATGATGTTGAACTACTCGCAAACAAAAAGGCCATCCCTGAGGTATGAGTTTTTTTTTTAGTTTTTGGATTTTTGGTTGCTTTGCTTTGTAAATTGTCTACCAAGATTGTTCTTCAGGAAAGCACATTATGAACTACAATCCCATTCCGAATATATCTGTGTAACCCTTAGCAAATACACATACATATTACCTCTTTTCTGCAAAGAAAGTCATCATTATCTTCTAACAAAGACTAAGTAATGTTTTAACCAACACTATTTTATCACACCATTCTCGCAAACCGATGTCGCTACAGTAATGCCATCGGACAATAAATCAATTCCTAAGCATGATACAAAGGAGTTGAAGGAAGACATCTTAGAGTACTGCGATGAAGTCAGAGCACCTCCTAAGTGCATGACAGATTCCGTCGACGTGGTAGAGGAACCTTTAGAAGAAATCAACCTAGTAGTTGACGGAACAAAGAGAAGACCGCTATACATATCCGCCAAACTAGGATCTGAGGACAAAGAAAAGCTTATCGCACTACTGAAAGAGTTCCAGGATGTTTTTGCCTGGTCATATGACCAGATGTCGGGACTAGAGCTAGATCTCATCAGACACTCACTGTGCATAGATCCCAAGTTCTGGCCAGTGAAGTAACCACAAAGGATTTTCAAGCCGAAAATAACCTTGAAGATTAAAGAAGTGGAGCATCTCCTGAAAATAGGTTTCGTCAAGCCAATAGCACACCCCTAGTGGCTAGCCAACATAGTATCGGTAAAGAAGAAGAAAGGGCAGCTCAAGTGCTATGTCGACTTTAGGGACCTAAACAAGGCATGTCCAAAGGATTAGTTCCCTCTGCCTAATATGGAAGTCTTGATAAATTCAACCACAGAACATGAGCTTTTCTCCTTCTTAGATGCTTACAGTGGATACAATCAGATCTTCATGGACCCTGCTGATGCACCCCACACAGCCTTTAGGACATTGATAGGGAATTTTGATTACAAGATGATACCCTTTGGCCTGAAGAATACTGGAGCCATATACTAGTGTCTTCCACGACATGATACATAAGGAAATCGAATGTTATGTGGATGACATAGTGGTCAAAGCGAAGAATAAGGAGGACCACCCTGAAGTTTTGAGGAAMGTATTCACCCGATGCAGGGCTTTTAAGCTAAGGCTCAACCCATTGAAATGCGCATTTGGAGTACAATTAGGCAAGTTCTTGGATTATAGAGTAGACCAAGCAGGGATACACCTAGATGAGAGCAAGGTGAAGGGTGTCCTAGACCTCCCACCCCYGGCCAGCGAATCTCAATTGAAAACCTTCTTAGCAAAGTATCATACCTGAGGAGATTCATTCCAAGCCTTGCACATGCAACGTTGCCATTAATGAAACTAGTCAAGAAGTCTGTAGAGTTCAAGTAGATCAAGGAGCACCAGCAGGCATTCGAAAAGTTAAAAGCAGCCATGGCTAAGGCCCCAACCATGTTACTACCCAAGGACGGGTGCGAATTCAGGATATACATCGTAGCAAGCTCAGAGGCCATAGGATGCCTATTGGCATAGGAGGAGGATGATAGAGTGGAATTTCCAATATATTATGCCAGCAGGACCCTTAAGCCAGCTGAGAAGAATTATGCTCATATGGAACAACAGTGTTTAGTGCTGGTTTTCGCCACACAAAAATTCAGGCACTACATCCTAGGTCAAAGAGTCAAACTCATCGCACGGAATGACCCAATAAAATTCTTCATGGATAGACCTCCTCTTTCTAGCAGACTCATCAAGTGGATGATGTAGCTAGTGAATATATGATAGAATACACTCAGCCCAAAGCTATTAAATGCCAAGCAGCAACAGACCTTTTAGCCACCTTCCCTTCAAGTGGCGACTTTCCCATATCAGAAGAAATACCGGGAGATGTACCCATGATTATTGTAGCTGAAAGTAGTAAGTGGGTTTTGACTTTCGACGAAAGTAGCACCAGCACCTCAACTGGCACCGACATCACCCTAACCTCACCCAACGGATAAACGTTCACCTATTCTTTCAAGCTCTAGTTCCCTTGTTCTCAAAATATAGCAAAGTATGAGGCCCTAGTCCTAGGTCTGATCAAAGCAATAGTCTGGCACAAAGAAAATCAAGGTGATCAACGACTCCAAATTGGTGATTGGCTAGCTCGATGGAAGTACAACAACGAAGGAATTAACTATCCTACCATACAAAACCCTGATCTAGAAGTTAGTCCACAACTTAGAGGTGGTAGCACAACAGTGAAGGCTAACAAGACATCGCCCGCTAGGCGGTGACATCACTAGTGTCACGTCGATTAAGTAAGGCATGCAAGATGTGGTAGCACATGTGGATAATGAGGGCTCCTGAGTGAAAGGAAAGCCAATCCTCAAGAAGATCCCTACGAGACACATAGCGAAACCCCAATGGTGCACTTAATGATTGACAACAAACACAATATCCTCTTTCCTAATCGGAGACGGGCATCTTTATCTCCTACCTTTTAGGATCTCGGGATCTCCCCCATAAATAGAGATCCTCCTCGTATTGAAACTCACTCAGCATTCGATCACCCTTTGCCTCAGGCTCTTTACTCTACCCAACACCCTAGCATGATAGCCTATCTCCCCCAATTCCTGGTCTTTCTCTGTCTTTCAAAGAGACCATTCCCCAACCAAGCCTTACCCTACCTATGCTTAGGAAATAAAAGAACATCGGTAAATGCACTTACCTGGATAAGTAACTTATCGAAAAGCGAACAGAGCCTAAGAAAAGAGAAAGGGGGATTGGGATTGAGCAAAATAGAAAAGAATCCCATTGAAAATGAAGAGAAAATAATAAAAGAATTTTGAAGAGAGAGAGAGAGAGAGAGACCAACAGCTAGCTTCTTACCAATTTAGATTTTTAGGCCTTGTCAAGCTAAAGAAAGTGGAAGCCGACAACTATAGCCTACTTGTGAGCCCTCCAAGAAATTAAGTTGGGCCTAAAATAGACTACAAACCTGTTAGTTCGACTTTCTATAATTTGGGCAGCTAGCCTAGTCTACATCACTAAAAGTTGAGAGTGTGAGATGAGTTTCCACTTGAAGATGAGGACCCATACCGGTAGTGCCTTTTAGGCAATAAAGAATTCATTGTCCAATGTACATTTGTAGGGTACTGAAGAAACTGACAAGCTTGATTGACAACCAAATCAATATCTGGATGGGTCGTGGTGGCATACTGAAGTGCTCTAACAATACTTTGTGATATTCATCGAAAGATTGGGAAGATGAGTACCATTAAATTTTGAAATCTTTTCATTGAGTGCAATTAGTGTAGACACCGGCTTAACTCCATCTAAGTTGCATCAGCAAAGAAAGTCATAAATGTACTTGTGTTGTGAAAGGATAATACTAGTGGAAGAATGACACACTTCTAGCCCAAAAAAAATGAAAGGGGCCAAGATCTGTGATGAAAAAAGTATCAACAAGAAAGGAAAAGAGTTGAGATAGAACTTGAGAGTTATTATAAGTCACAATTATATCATCAACATAGACCAAAAAGAAAATGATAGCACTCTTAAATTTATAGATGAACCAAGAAGAATCTCCATTAGAAGCAAACAAGGCAAGGGAAAGCAATTTCGTACTTAACTTTTGGAACCAAGTCCAAGGGGCTTGTTACAATCAATAGACATGATTAGGAAAGGAAGGATGCTCAAAACCCCAAGGTTTTTGGAACTAGAATTCTTCTTGTAAGTTACCATGCGGGAAGGTATTGGAGACATCCAATCATTTGATTTCCTAGTTAAATTTGAGAGCAAGAGAAAGGATTAGCTGAATGGTGACTAGTTTGACTATAGGGCTGAAAGTATCTCCAGCATCAATACCAGGTTGCTGAGAGTATCCTTGTTCTACCAAACATGCTTTGCACCTTTGAATGGAGTCATCAAGATTTTGCTTTAAGACGATGCACCCATTTGCTGCCTTTAACATTCATACCTGGGTGATAGGGAACCAATGTCCATGTGTTGTTCTTAAGGAGGGCATCGAACTTAGAGCTCATCATTTCTTTCCATTCTAGATATTTGGAGGTTTGACTGAAGCATCTAGGTTCAATAGAGAGTCAATTGTACACATACGCTACTAATTAGCTAGGGTCTCTAAAGAGGATTCTTAGGAGAGATTAGGGGTGATGATGGCAATGATGGAGAAGGTGATAGTGAAGATTGCATTAGAGAGGGAGAGACTGGTAAGAGAGGTTGTAGTGYTGGAGCAGAGATGGTCACACCATTGGAGGAGGAAACCTATACTAAAGTAACAAAAGTCACAAAGGGAAAAAGTTTCTCATTAAAGATAATATCCCTACTTATAAAGATACAACCAGTGGATAAATGCAAACACCTATACCCCCTTTATGATGAACTGTAGTAAAGAAAAACACATTAAGAAGAATGAAACTCAAACTTATATTTATTATATGGTCATAAAAATGGATAACAGGCACACCCAAATGCCTTTAAATGAGAATAGTCAGGGGAATGACCAAGTGATTTCTTATAAGGCGAAATGTTAGACAACATTGGTGTAAGTATCCTATTAATGAGAAAAGTAGTAGTTTGAGCATCATCCCTAGTAGAAGATAGGCATATGAGCATGAGATAATAAAGTAAGAGTGGTTTCAACAATATGATGATGTTTACATTCAGGGGCCCCATTTTGTGCATAAGTGTAAGGGTAGGATACCTGATGAATAATACCATGTTGTGCAAGATAAGAAGAAAGTGAATGATATTCACCACCCTAGTCGGAATGAAATTGCTTTATTTTAAAGGAGAACAAATTTTAAACTTGTAATTTAAACTAAATGAAAGTAGGCAAAGCATTAGACTTAATTGCAATAGGGAAAACCAAATAAATTTACTACAGTCATCCATGAACAAAACATAAAATGTGTAACCATAAACAAATGGTTCAGGGGAAGGACTCCAAATATCTGAATAAATTAAATCTAATGGATGATGAGAGGATATGGAAATGCTTATATGGAAGCCAATGTTTTTTTGAAACCTGGCAAACGTGACAAAAAAGAAGAAAAAGAACCACTAACTAGAAGCTGAAAAGTGAATAAAACATGTTAAACAACCCTAAATGTTGGATGACCCAATCTTTAATGCCAACAATAGATTAATGCATTTTCTCCAATGTAGGATGAATACTAAGAACTACAGGAGGATGCATTGGGAGTAAATAATTGATAAAGTCCACGTTTATTGAAGTCTTAAAGAAGGAGGTTCCCCAGGGACTAATCCTTTACAAGAAAGAAAGTAGGGTAAAACTCAAAGTAACAATCATTATCATTAGCAAATTAACTTATAGAAAGAAGATTTTTGGCAATATCAAGAACATGAAAAATGGATTTTAGGTTGAATGTCCAAGGATCGATCCTTAACAAGAAATAAAAGTAGGGTAAAACTCAAAGTAGCAATCATTATCTTGAGCAAATTGACTTATAGAAAGAAGATTTTGAGCAATATCAAGAACATGAGAAATTGATTTCAAGTTGAATAGCCAATTATTATAAGTAAAGGAAGAATTACCAACATGAGCAATGGAAAAACTTGTTTTATTCCGAATGCATATTTGATCTGAGCCATTGTATTTTGTATGTGTCTACAGATTATTTATATCTAGTGTGAGATGATTTGTTACGYCAATATCCAGATACTGGGCCAAATCAAAAGTACTAGGAGTACCCATGCTTGATAGGTGTAAGGAGGGCAAAATGCACATTTTTAGGTCTGAAATTTGTTGTATGGTCAATTAGGATGTTGATGAAAGTTTTGGTAAGATTTGAATTGGGAGAAGTGTTGTGATAGAGACTTTGATTTTTAAGAGTAGTAGGTGACGAGAGTGGTTGATTTGGAATCTTTTTGTAAGGAGGGTAAAATGGATATTTTTAAGTCTGAATTTTTTTGGGTGGGCAATAAGGATGYTAATGAAGGTTTTGGTGAGGTTTGGGTGTCTTGGAAGAGGTGTCATGATCGAGATCTATGATTTTGAGAGTAGTAGGTGGCGGTAGGGCTATCAATGGGTTGGGTTTGGGTTAGAACCAACCGGAACCAGAACTGGCCCAACATGAAATGTTGAGGACTCGGACCTGATAGGGTTTGTAATTTTTGGATTCGAAACCGAACCGATTGGTTCCTAGGACAATTGGATCTGACCTGACAGATTTGATTATAATAAATAAAAAATAAATATTTATGTTTAATATATAATTTATTTAATATATTATACAATATATATATATATATCGGGTTGGGTATGAATTGGTTCTGGACTAGGTGGAACCGGTTCCGAACCAATAGTAATCGGGATCCCTATATAAGGACCCGAAACCGACCCATTGGTTCTAAATCCTAGAACCAAAACCGACCCAATCAGTTCAAGTCCATCGGGTCTGTCGGGTCAGACCCGACCCATTAACAACCATAGGTGGCGGAAGTAGTTGATTTAGAATCTTTCTAGATGAAGGGAAAAATGGRTATTTTTGGGTCTGAAATTGGATGGATAATAGATCAAGAGGTTGAAAATGTTTTGGTGAGGTTTGAGTGTATTGGGAGAGGTGTCATAATCGAGATCTAAGATTTTAAGAATAACGAACAATAAAAGAAGTCGATTCAAAATCTTTTTGTAAGGAATGCAAAGTGGACATTTTTAGGTCTAAAATTTGTTGGGTGGTCAATTAGGATAATGAAGTTTTTGGTAAGATTTGAGTGTATTGGGAGTGTTTTCATGATTGAGATATAAGATTTTGAGAGTAGTAGGTAATAAGAGTGATTGATTTGGAATCCTTCTAGATAAGGGAAAAAATTGGTATTTTTGGGATTGAAATTTGGTGGATGGGTATCTTACAATCTTTGGAGTCTAATGGGATTGTCTAATGTCTCTTTAGGTGTGGGAATCATGAGAATCTAGGTTGTGGGTACCTCGGCTAATGGGAGAGCTCAGAAAAAATCTTAATTTGATGGATGGCTAAATGAGGGAATTTTAGGTTGGACTTTGGTGAAACGGTATGGATTTGAATTACAAGGCTGTTGGGAGGCTTTGATCATGTCAGGGACGTATGGATTGCAAGTTTTAAGCTTAAGAAGTATTGTAGTATTAGATTCGTCAAAATAGAATCTTTGATGGATGAATGGAAAAATCAAGGCACGTAGGGCTGAAATTTGGTGTGATTGGTTATTCAAGTGTTTTTTTTTCATGTGATGGAGTCTGATCATGTGGCAGGTGTGGTGATGTGGCACAATTTTTGATTGAACTAAGTATTAATTGATTAAACTTGTTCCGAGTTATAAATTTTGGATCGATGATTTATTTAGTTGAGTCATTTAGATCTAGAATCATCTTGGCTAGGCAAGAAGTCAATTCATCCACTATACCTTCAATCTCATGTAGACTGAATATAGAAATGAATTGTGCTTTCCATGAAAGGTAATTGTCACCATTTAATTTTATTGGAAGAAAGTGTGAAATGTTTGGCATTGTGATGGAGCCTAGACTAGATCAGGATGTAGAGGAAGAAGTAGTAAAAGGGGAAAGAGTGGAACCAATGTTGGAGGATGATAATGCCATGGCTCTGATATTATCAAACAATAAGAGAGAGAGAGAGATAGAGAGAGAGAGGGGGGGGGGAGAGTTGGAAGAAATAGTGATGGTCGGTGTGGTGTATGGATTTCATTAATATGTATATTCATAGTACATTGTTAGAGTCTAAGTAAAACAATGACAATAGAATAAGAGTTATGACCGAACTCAATCAACTAGCTGGGTTTATCTCTATCACTAAAAGTTGGATAGGAATCCAATTAGAGGTGTAAATTGGGCCATGTCGTAACCCATCACGATTATATAGGCCATGCCAAGCTTGGGGTTTCAGGTCAGTGGGCCAAGCTAGCATGGCCCGCACTGTCATACCGTGCCGCCTGTGGCCTACGAGCTGGCCCGGCTCGGCCCATGGCATGGCTCATATWTATTTTATATATTTATATATAATATATAATATATTATATAAATTATAATATACAATAATATATCGTATATAATATATTAATAAAATAAACCATTTTTTCAATTTTATTATACTATTTTATTTAATTATTGTATATATAAGCAATTCATATAAAATTAAATTTTAAGTTTTTTTCAACTTAATAAATAAATAACTTTGGCCTGATCCATGGCCGGCCTGGCCCAAGGCTTGGCCCACGGATCAACCCGACCCGTTGCCCGGCCTTACACGGGCCCACGCGAGCTCGGGCCGTGGGTCGTGCCGGACCAAACCTGAAATATCCCATGGGAGGGAGACACACCTTGGGACAGCCCGCGAGCCGGCACAACCTGGCCTACACTTTGCACGGGCTACACGCGAGTTGTGTCGTACCATCCTAACACGACCCATTTTACACCTCTAAATCCAACTTCTTATTGTTAACAATCGTACATGATTACATAATTCCTATTTTTTGCTTTTTCTTAACTTGGTGGTGCATGAACAAGTAGTTTGTAGTGAAAGGGATCCTTATTTCATAGAATCTTGTTCTTCGATAGCATTGTGAACTCTTCCAAAGACATTAAGATTCATCTTTACAAGGGAATAGTCAATCATACTATGTGTAGTGATGAAGAGGTCAATAATCTTTTCGATAAGATTGATCTAGAGGAGGTTTGAGTGCAATGCAGATGATTAACGATTGTTATCAATCTAAATACCTCAAGGAGGTTGATTGCTACAAGAAAAAATGGAACAAATGGCAAAGAAAGTTACTTTAACAACTATGGAATGAGTGTTGCTTTTTGTTTCTATACTTATTCTCTTGCCTATGCATCTACCTAGTTAGCTAGCCATGTTTAATTTGTGTATTTGTGGCTCATGTTGTTGCAAGAAGTTCTATGTTATATGTTACTAAGGTAATGAGCTCTAGAGAAAAAATTTCCTTTGTGTAGCTTGTATAACTCTTCGGTTATTACTTTATTTGTATGCTGAGTAGGATTTTACAAAAAAATATAATAAATATGCTAAGTGGGTAAGTGGAGAAATGATATTTTCTTACCAAGTTAGTTCATGAGTCAAATGGTTGTATAGATTTTTTGYTGTGGATGTGTCTTATTTTTCAACCATTGGATTAGGTTATAATCTAACAATAGGTGTGGCCCCTCCTTTAGGTTAAGGTGAGCTTTATATATAAAGGTTTCTTTTTTATGTAGGGTTTAAGAGAGATAAGAAGAAAAAGAGGTTGAGAGGAGGAGAACTGCTCTTGGTCTAAGAGTGAGTTCTTTTCTTTAGTTTTGTTCCTCAAGTTTAGATAGGAAAGGGAGAATAGGTGTAGAAGAGTTAAAGGTTGGTTAGGGTTGAATCATGAGGTATCTATACTATTTCTCCTTTTCTTTTATAATGAATAATGGTTTTCATTTCTCTCGTAGATGTAAGCGGTAATAGGGGTAAACATAGGTTAATTTGGTTCAAATAGGATAAACCCCTAGACCTTGAAATTGGCTTGAGGGTCAATTTATTTGGAACCATAACAAATTGGTTAGGATCAGTTCAAGACCAAATCAAGGTTGGTTCCATTTGGTTTAAGGTAGAACTTACCTATTTGCTCACCCCTAAGCAATAAGGCTGAACCACGTAAATCCTTTGTGTTATTAGTGGTTCTTTCTTCTATTTGTCTTTACTTGGATTTTTTTATATTTGTTACTATTAGATTCTCTTAGTTGCTATTTCATTTTAAATACTTTATAATTTTATCTTGTGAGTGGTCATTGTAAGGCCAACAAAGTCGTATCAAAACTTCTAGGTTAGTATTTATAAGAGTGTTTGTAAAATTGATTAAGAGATAATAGCAACAAAAGATAAAAGTACTCAATTCTAGATTGAGAGGTTTGATGGTAAAGGTAGCTTTACCCTATGGAAGAATAGGATGAAAGGCATCTTAGTTCGACAAGACTTTGTTAGAGCATTGAGGGGAAATGATGGATAGCCAGAAGATATGTAGGACATCTAGTTGATGTATGTTAGTACAATTTGGTTGCTCCTTGATGATAACGTGGTGTTTAATGTTATGGAGGAAGATTCTCCACAAGAGTTATGAGAGAAATTAGAAAAAACTCTATTTGGAGAAAAGCTTAACCAGAAAGTTATTTCTAAAGTGGAAATTGTATGGGATGAAAACGAAAAAAAGCGAGAATCACCTAAACACCTAAATGTGTTTAATCAATCTATATTTGTTCATTCATCACCTATGATCCCCTAAGTCACTCTTTAGTATTTATTAAATTTTACAAGTTGAATAATTACGCAATTTAGTTTGTCATAACACAAAATCAATCTTAATGAAACTTCTTATATGGAATAAACAATTGTTACGTAGTATAACTTACTATCAATGAAATGGGTTACAATTAATGCATTCCAAAGCAATAGGATAGAAGCCAAATTAATGTATAGGGGTTGTACTTAATTGCCATCACCCACTAACCAAGATAGTTACCTGGAAATTCTCTAATTAGGAAGTTGYGGATCCAAGACCTTTGGTCAATGGGAGCAGACATTATCATAACATCAACTTTGTCATAATATTTGAGCAATTAAAATAAAAATGAGATTAAAATATTTTCACTCTAAACATTTTATGACAAATAGATACATCTCACAATTTCCCTTGACGAGCTTTCATATTTTGGAAGCGTTGCATGATTAACTCATTATCAATGCTATTAAATACCTCTTTCAATATATGTGACCAAGCAATCATCTAATTATTTCCTTTTTGATTACATAGTCGGATTTTCACTATCTTCATTATAAAAAATACCCTTTCTACTATAGTTATGGAAATAGGTAAAATCAATGCTAATTTCACAAGAAAATAAACCAATGGATAAACAAAATTCCTTCTTGTCTCAACTAAATTCTTTGAAAGCCAATAATTCTTATCAAATTTAAAAATTCAATAACATTGCRTATATCAATAATGTAAGTCTTCAATTGATTATCAAGTGTGATAAGATCAATTGGAGAAAATTCACATGGGTAAAATTGAGCAAGGAGAATCAAGTTTTGCTTATTAAAAGTAAAGAGAGCATTATTTAGATTTAATCATGCTACATAAAGAAGATAGTCGGTATTTACCTCAGTGAATTGATCATTGAGCTCTTAAAGTTGTATATCTATAACAATGTAAAATAACTCAACATGATAGTGGCATAAATTTATAATCTATTAAGCTTTGCGTCGTGATCTCCCATTAACTGCAAATGTTTCATCTATATTAGGGATGTCAATATCATGATTGCCATAAAATAATGAAACTTCATTCAATAAATCTTTTCAACCGTTATCTTGCATCATTTGTAATCGTTCATTAGAAACCTTAACTTGTTTCATAGCATTAAGGATATCTTAATATTTACTTTGCAATGTTGTGATAATTAGTTTGTGATTTTCAAGACATTTTTCATTAAATGTAAAGTAAATAAAAAATTAAATGATTGGACTAGATCTAAAAGGTCCTTCAACTCTTTGTTATGAATTTGAACCATCTTCTATAATAATCTCAAGTACATCGATCTAAAATGCCTTTAGCTATAGCTCTTTGTTATGAATTTGAACCATCTTCTACAATAATCTCAAATACATAAATCACTGAAAAAAARTATGAGTTAAACTCATTAGTGTACCATAATGTGAACCTCATTAAATATTACAAGGTTGTTTTAAGCTAGTTTCTTGATTTAAACCCACTCACCACGAATTTCTCCATTTTCCAATGCTTCTCTAACTTTTGCAATTTGTTTCTTTTGGAGCATATCATGACATTTACATGAACCTCCAACAATGTTCAACAAATTAGTAGTTAAACTAAAAAGTGCAACAACTTAAATGTGATTTTTTACAACAACAACAAGTGTAAGTTGTAGTTGATAAGCAAAACAATGAATATAGAAAGTAGATAGGTTTTCTTTCAAAAATAAATTTTTAAGACCATTAAACTCTCCTTACATATTGTTAGCACCATCATAGCCTTGTCCATGAATTCTCGATATACTTAATTCATACTTACAAAATAATGATTCAATTGCTATCTTAAGGGATAAAGTAATAATATCATTAACATGTACAATACCAAGTAAATGCTCAACAACACTTCCTTTTTTGTCTACATAACATAAAACAATAGTCCTTTGTTTCTTATTTGATATATCATGTGACCCATTAACTATAATGGAAAATAACGTATCTCCAAGATCCTCAATTATTGCATTAGTACTTTCAATTGTAGCATATTAATAATATTTTTTTAATATTAGGAACAATTAATTAATGATTCTTAGGAGCATTTTCTAAAACCACATTGTTGTTTTCTTCATTATTTTTAACAAAAAAAAACCTGAAAAGTTAAAGAAAATTACCTTGATTAATAGAACTTTTTGATTCATCATGGCCACAAAAAACCAACCTTTGGCACAAAAGAAACTAGATGCAATTAATTGATGCTGTTAAGCGAGCCTGATACATGCTCTAAGCTTAATCTGATTAGTTAGACAAAGCAAATTCAACGTGTTGACTTTGGTTCATTAGATCTTAGAATTTCTTCCAAGCTTGGTTGTTAGCACTATTTGGACCTCCAACATGAATATAAAACCTTTCTTTCTTATTCCAATTTATAAACCCTCTGTAACAATTGAATCTCCACTCCTTTGCTTTCCAAGGTCAAGCTTAAAAAAATAACAATACAAGAAAAATTCAACATCAYTTGCTATTCAATACTCTAACCAATTGCTAAACTCATTAAACCAAGAATAATGAAATATTCTTAATACTTTTCCATTTTTTTTTTAGGGAAAATTATAATAGCAAGGTTTATAAGGTCCCTTTTGTAATTATGCTCTCCGTATCTTATCTCGATCATTTGGGTGGTAATCTAAAATTTTAGTTTGTAACCTTGGATCTACTAGAATATTTTTTAAGTTAATCTCAACTATATATTGTTTTGAACAATTTTGCATATCATCCCTATGATTAGCTTCTTAGGAAGATGATTATGGCTTTGATATTGATTTCTTTTTCAAAAATCTATCTATAACTGATAAAAACAATTAACTAAATGGCTTATTCAACTATAATCTCAATTGTAGGTTAAAACAATATCTAAATATAATTTATATAAAGGGCATAAAAGTAAAATAATCTGAAATATTTAATCCAAGGAAAATAATAAGCAATTAATTGTACAACATCAATTATAAATGTAAAACACAATCATTAAAAAATAAATCATAAAAGTAAAAATAATTTAAATAGCTAACAAGAAACATAAAACCAAAAGCAATTCATTTTTGTAAATCGGGTACCCTATTTGCACTCTCAATATGAAGTTTAGGTATCTAAAGTCATAGAAATTTATGGTATAAGGACATGCTACTCTAGCGCAATTTTGATGTCTACCCTTAAATTATTACTAATGTTAATGAATAGAAGGATTTTTATCAAACCAAAAATAGTTCACAAGGCCTTCATCTTGCTTGTTTCGGTACTTATTAATTCATACCCAAATTAGAATATGAACAAAACTTAGAAGAGTTAAAATGATTTGAAAGATGGCTTAAGATGGTCGGTTTAACTAGGGGGCCGTTTGGCAAGTTTTTTTTGAAAGATTTTTTGGAATCTCTAACAATCAAAAGATGTACAGAGCTTTTGCATCAAGATCTTGATAGCTTGAAGACCATTTGGTTAAGGCATTCCTTTTTGTGTGTCTTTCTGTGCAAAGACAAGTTGAAAAAAAAAAACTGAAACGCTTCACTTGGAGCTTCCCAAAAATAGTCCAAAATGGGCTTTGCATGTCTTTTGGCAGCTAAGATCTCTTGCAAATCAAACAGAAAAAGACCAAAACGTAGTATGCCAGGCTTCTAAATAGTTAGAGGTTTAGAAAGCTCTTAGGAGTTAATGATCAAAGAAAAAGCTCTTAGGGGTTAATGATCAAAGAAAAAGCTCTTAGGGGTTAGAAATAACATGTTATTTGTATTGTTATAAGAAAATTTTAGAAGCTTAACATAAACATCAAAAATAAAATAAAGGGAAAGTAGTGATACAATAAAGAGAAATTATAATAAAGAAAAAAAAGCAATAATGAATGACAAATAAGTAGCTACAATTTGTATTAAGTATAAAAAGATGCACATAACTTACTAGAGATCTTTAAGTAGGATGGTAGGACAAAAATTACCACTCCCAAGTTTATACAATCATTACAATTACTCTTAAATAGCTCCTTGATTGGCTAAAGCATCAACCATGCTATTAGCCAATCTTTGTACCCATTGAATTTTTTTTTTGAAAAATAAATGGAATTTTAATAATTAAAAGTGATAGTATTACAAGTAGACATCATTAAGTATATGTAGCTACAAATGTGTAGGGCTGATTAGGGGGGAACTAGGTCCAAGTAGACCAAACCAATGCCCATTGGAGACTTGTAGTGAATGTGCAAGGTACAACTTAGCTATAGGTCATATTCTCATTGTTTTTGTTTCTTGAAATCAGTGGTCATATTTTCATTGTGAATTGTGAAAAAGTGAAGATTTGTCTTGTTCTAAAAGGGGGAAAATTAAGCATTGCTATTCTCATTGTTTGTCTTTTTCTAATTAGTATTGCTATTCAAAAAGTGAGAAAGATTTTGTCTTGTTCCAATGGTTTCAATGTGTCCAATTATGCAAGCCACATCCCATTTGTTCATTATTCTTAATGTGTGCAAGCTATAAGTTATTAGTTTACTAGAAAAAGAAATAAGCCATTAACATTAAAGTTTAAGATTTAATAAAGAATAATAGAACTGACAAGATTGAATGACAATAGAGTATGAAAAAAAAAAAGAGAGGGAAACTAAACATACCTGTTGTTCATTACTTCTTTTTTCCTTGATTAAGCTTTCTTTTACACTTATTTTCTTTGGCAAATTAGCACCAGCAACAAGTGGAAAAATAAAACCCTTAAACATTTTCTTTGTTCAAGTTTCCTCAAGAGCACTCTTGTGCCCTACTTTTGTGTAATTATTTAAAACATCTATTTTAGCATAGCTATAGCCTAACCTACTAAGATTTCTAAAATTTCTATTTTGACTTCCAACTAATTTATTTGAGTGGGGAATCTCAATGGAGGCAATTGCCCACACTAAGCTCTACATAGATCCACCCATGCAATCATGAGGCATAAAATAAAAATTGTGAACCATAGTCTCTTTATGGTATGACTTGGCTAGTAAGGTTTCCATGCACCTGTTCTAGTCCACTCCATTCCCTCTTTATTGTGCTATGACTTGTATGTAATACTATAGGCTCTAAGAAAGAATCAAGGAAGAAGATAACCAAAAATATATTCATTCATAATTATAGATACAATGAAATGTGACTCCATAACTAACTTAACAAAAGTGAATGTAGCTTTCATGAGAGACAATAAACATGGACATTGGACCAAACAACCTAACCAACATAACTACTACTCTATTACTTCCCCTCAAGTTGTAGCATGAGGGTTGGAAATGCCCAACTTAGGAAGCAATGAAGTAGACCGATCATGAATAAAAATCTTAATAAGAAGGTCGTCAATTGAGTTTAGGTGGGTATGTAAGCCATAACAATGGCCTTGAACTAAAGATACTTACATATAAAATGGCAATCAATCTTAATGTATTTTGTGTGCTCATGAAACACAAGATTGCTTTTAATGTATTGGGAGGCCTTGTTGTCACAATACAAATGCATGGATTGATGATGCGGAAATCCAAGATCAGAAAAGAACTTCTTGTGCTAAATTAACTTTCTCATGGGTGCTACCACTATGCAATATCCGGCCTTGATAGTAGACCAAACCATAATAATTTGTTTCTTTGTCTTCTAAGATAACGAAGAATGACCCAAGTGTAATGAAATAATCAAAGGCCGACTTGCAGGTGAATGGGCAATAAGCCCAATCTAAATCATAAATAGGCCCATATTGAAAATCACAATCAGTAAAGAAATAACTTCTTGACACACATGATGGCATCCAAATGCTGTTGTTGAGAATCATTCATAAATTGGCTAAAAATATGAATAGAGTAGGTAATTTTTGGAAATGTAATTGTGAAGTAAATGAGGTGACTAACCATGCATTGATATTATTCTAGATGGGCTGGAACTTGCACAAGGTGATGTTGTTGCCCGATGGGAAACTAACTAGGCTTGAAACCCAATATACCATTGTCCTTAAGGATATCAAGGGTGTATTTAAACTGACTCAAAAAATGTTAGAGGTAGACATGGACACCCCTATCCCAAGAATATACTTGAGCATACCAATATCCTCAATAGAGAAACATCAACGAAGATAGTACATGAGAGCAGAAATGTGAGAAGAGTCATTATCAACAATCACAAGATCATCAACATATGCATGCACAACGAGAAAACTACCAAATTGGGTCATGATGAACAGAGTATGCATGGACTGTATGGTTTTGGTAATTAGAGCATAAATCACAGTATAATCAACTCCTTTATTTGGGTGCACCCTTTGGCAACCAAATACACTTCACAACACTTCATCATTTCATTGGGCTCAAAATTAACCTTGTACATTTAACAACAACCAATAGGGGTCTTGCCAGGTGGTAATGTAGTCAATATCCAAGTACAAGTCGTCTTAAGAGTGGCCAACTCAATACCATGGCATGACACTAGCTAGTAAGTATGTTTTTGGGCTTAAGCATATGAGGAGGGATCGACAGATGCATGAGAAGGTAGAGAGACATGGGCCAATCCTATCATGATAAAGTTATAATTGGGGTGTCGAGTACTACATGAGCCAAAGGTAGTGGTAGGTGTTATGGTGGATTAAAGGGCGGGACAAACAAAATTGTCCAGATGAGAGGGAGGTTGTTTATATATCAGGCTAAGCGTGGAATAAGCAGCAAGGAAATGGGTTGGACCTGATTGGTAGGAGGTGACATGGTTAGCATCTTAGCCCAGTGAATTAGGTTGGTTATTTAAGCCATCAAGGGTGTATGAGAAAGTGTGGGCTGAACTTCTACAGATGGGCCAGGTCAGTCTGAAGTTAGGGGGTCATTGTCCATGCCATCAAGAGTTGGAAGATGAATCACTGGGGATGATGTGGGGGCAACATTGGATGAGCCAACAACAAATGGAAATCAGTCTTCAAAGAAGATCACTTGAAAAAGAAAGGGATTATGGTCAACTTGGCTGGCTTCGGGGTGTGTGCATGTTGCCAAACAAATTGACAAAGGCAAAAATGATAATGGAAAACAACCATAGTGCTTCACTTCCGCTTGTTGAGAACTGTCCCTATATTTCAAATTCCTATTCTATATAATATCACATTAGATGCAAAATCCACCATATCTTGGGTTAGTGTGCTTTCCTATTCCATGAAACTCCACTCTAACATTATCTATACTATATATAAAAGTGTGAATGTAGTGTGGAAGTTTTTTTGGACTAAAATTACCCTCTATTTCTTTGTTTGAGAAAGCGTATAAAAGTCACTTTATTATATCTTTAATGTTAGCTTTAATGGCTACTAAAATGCCCATATTTGTGTATTTAATCCATCTCTAATTATAAGGGTTTAAAATGTAACTTCAATTATAATCTCCTCTAATTAAATCTTATACTTAAGGTATTAAATATCATTCTCTCTTATTAAATCCTATATTTTTAAGTTATTTTTAACTAATAAATGATACTAATTAGATATATGTCAATATTTTTAACAGTATAAATCCATATATTTTAAAATTGACTCAAAAACAAAACCATTCTCTATCCAAGTGGTGATTAAGCAATTCAACCATCCAAATCAAATTGATCAATCTATGAAGTCATAGTTAGGTAATAAAATTTTTAAAACATAAATAAATATAGAAAATTACAAAAAATGTAGAAAAATTACACATTTATGTAATCAAATTATTGCTATTGATAATGAAAATGAAATGCATAATTTAGAACTAGCCAAAAATGAAATATAAAAATTAATAATAAATAGTTCACCTTTTGGATTAAATGTATTAAACTTTAACATCATAAATAAATAATAAAAATTAAAAAAATACAAAAATAAAAAAATGCATAAGTTTTGCAGAAAAAACATTCATAAACATGTATAATATCATATATTTATCATATTAAACAAAAAGTAAGTGTAAAATTTTGAAATTAGTTTTACACACAAAAATACAAAAAAAAAACTATAATAAAAATGAACGCATCTATAATTCTATATTTACATTACTATTAAAAATATGAATAAAATTGTGAAATTTTCTTTTGACTAAAATACTCATTTTTTAACTTAGTTCGTATTTAATTGTGAGGTTTAAATTGTAAATTGAACTATTACTTTTCAACACATTCAATTCACTTTATTTAAATCTTACACTTTTGATAAATGAACAAAAAAAAATATACACAAAAAAAATAGAACATTAGAAAATGAAGAATCTAGCTAAGCAATAGGGGTGCAAATGGATTGGATCATGGTTTCATCCTTTTTGCTGAATTCTGATATCCCCAGTTCAAATCTATGGATCGGATCGGGTCGAATAATAGGATCCAATAAAAAACTGGACCGTTCTAATATATATATGTTATTTATTTATTTATTTATATGACATATATTATATATATGATATTTATTTATTTATAAATATATTACTTGTATTGCAGTTTTTATAAAAAAATGTATTTATAGGATGAAAATAGTTGAAAACATATTTGTATTTTTTGTATTTCTTTATTTAAATTGTTATATTTTAATTTTCTTTTAATATTTTATTATTTTTTAAATTAAATTGGAATGGATCAGATCCAAATATCTAACTTTCTCATTGGATTCGTATTCAAATCCATGTTTATGAGATGCAATCGGATCTACTATTATTAGTATTGGATCAGATTTGGGTATACCTTGATTCAAATTTGATCCAATCTGTTTGCATCCCTACCAATTTGTGGCAATTTGAATTGGATGTAGATTGCAATCTACATCCGATTAATAATAAAAAATATAAAATATAAAAACAAAAAATACATAAAAGTTTATAGAAAGTTTTGGATATGTTATTACTATCATTATCATCATCTAGAATTGTCATGTGCAAAGCACGTGCATGCTTACTAGTTTCCCCAAGTRTGGATTGTAATTAGGGAAAATTCCTGATTAGTACCCTATACTTTGCACCTAGTGACACTTTAGTTCTCGAACTTTAAAATGCGACAATTCAGTACTTGAACTTTAAGAACGTGTCAATTTAGTACCTGTCATTAACTAGTTGTTAAGTGGCATTTGAAAAAAACACAAATGCCCTTGAGTGYCATCTTAATTTTCTTTATCAACCATCCAAACATTGACAAAAAATTAACGATCCCAAATCATTGTCTCTTCTATTTAAAAATGTTGGGGTCACCAGAATGCCCACTAATACATGACCCCAACTTTCTTGAATAGAAGAGGCAAGGATTTGGGACTGTTAATTTTTTGTCAACATTTAGATGGTTTATAAAGAAAATTAGATGACACTTAAAGGGAATTTGTATCTTTTTCAAATGCTACCTAACAGCTGGTTTACAGCTAGTTAACGATAGGTTTGTAGCTGGTTAACAACAGGTACTGAATTGACACGTTTTGAAAGTTCGGGTACTGAATTGTCACATTTTAACATTCGGGGACTAAAGAGTCAGTATGCCCAAAGTACACGGTACTAATCAGGAATTTTCCCTTGTAATTACTACACCATATCTAAACAATATATATAACAAATCAATTCATGTCAGCATGCTTCTCTCTTCTCCCTTTCCCATTTCCTACTTCCTCAACTCTCTCTCTTCCTTCTCCATTACCCCTTTCCACCTCACATTATTCCACATCATCAAGGATTTCCTTGCTCCTATTAGTCCCCACTTCCCAATTACCTAAAATATCTCTCTCTAATCTTCCCTTGTTTTCTTCTAAATACTCCCTTAATTACTTTTATTCATTTACATGGGTCAATTAGAGAGAGATAATTTGAACTATTTACGGGTATAACATACAATATGGGTCCCATGTGTTGACATTACCCGTGCTAATATTGTTAAAATTAATTAATAATAATAGCTTACAAAACTATTTAGTTACTTAACTAATGTTTTCATAAAATTATTCATTTAATTTCCATTTAAAAATGATTAACATAATAGAAAATTTAAAATTGTTGTTATTTTAATTTTAACAATAATAGTTAAATTTAATTACAAAGATATTATACTTAATTTATAATAACAAATAATAACATTATTAAAAATTTTAAACAATAATAAACTTAGCATAATACATTAATTTAAATTACACATTATAACAATTTACTAAATAATTAAAATTTCATAAAAGTAAAAATTATTAATTTAAAATCGATTTAAATTCAATTTTAAAATAGTGAAAAATAAGTCAGATTCCATACAGGTTTGCTCTCATTGTAACTCGATTCTCCAACATTTCTACTCGAACCCAACTTAATGACATATAGTTTCCAAACCAAACCTAAACCTATAGTGGCTCAACCTGATGCCAACCAGCCTTTCATCTTTTCAATTGTATTTTCTATAATGTATTTGAAAACTGAAGTAAAGATGGCAATCTAACCTACCCCTATTGGGTCTTTGACTTGTCCGCCCTCTTTGTGATTTTTTTCACCATTGATCAGAACCCCCGCATCATAGGGTTTTGACTAATCTATCTATCTATCTATATATATATATAACAAAAAGAAGAAAGAGGGGAGGTGAGGGGAGCTCTCACCATATACCTCACATATACTTCCTCCTCCCCTCCTTTCTCATGTGGATGTTTATTTTTAAGTTAGATCATTAAAAATTTAACAAGTCAAAATTAAAACCCTTATGTGTCTTTATTGTCTCTCAGAAAATCCATACGTACTCTCTAATAAGACATCTCTCTCTCTCTCTCTCTCCATGATAGTCRGTGTTTGTAACATCTCATTTTCATTAAATCCCTCTTTTCCTCTTAAATCTCTATTAATCTCTTTTGGCTCTCTCTAATAACGTAAGGGTGTAAATTAGATGGATTGGATTAGGTTAGGGCCAACCTAAATATGAACCCCAGCTACCCAAACTAACGTCAAAATCCATATTAGTACATGGGGTAAACCAATCTTCTACTCTCTCCTTTTTTATTAATTTAATATATACTTGTTTCATGAATTAWTTTGGTTCAACAAATTAAATCTCTCTTTTCCTCTTAAATCTCTATTATTCCATTTTGGTTCTTTCTAATAAAGTAGGTCTGTAAATTAGATGGATTGGGTTAGGTTAAGGACCAACCTAAATATAAACCCTATCTTGGACCCAAACTAGTGTCAAAACCCAAATTTACAAATAAATGAATCTTCTTCTTATATAAAATTCTAAAGAAACCATTGCTCCTTTCCATGAGTTATCAAGTTTTTCTCGTTTTTGTTAGGGTATATTTCTTAAACTAACTATATGGTTTAGCTAATTGACTAACTCTACTCTTACTATTTACATATTGTCTTAAACTACCCCTACTATGTTTTTGACAATTAACATCACTCTTAAGTGCTATGGGAAAGAAACAAAATATCAAATTTTCTCTCCACTATTCCTTGAATTTTGAAAATAAAACCCAACTGATGAAAATTTTACCCTTCCTCTTCCCTTCCATCTTCCTTTCCCGCTGTAGGTTCTTTGATAGTCTAGAGGTCACAAAGAGTCATGCTGGAAGAAGATGCGACACTGTTGATGACAACAAAGGAGGTGCTGATCTGTACGACATCATTGCCGGCAAACGGAGAAGAAGCAGAAGTTCAAAGTGATCGTTACTTGGTGCCATTGCCACCATTTTCAAAAGGAGGATGAAAGCCGCTATGGCGACTCTAGCGCGACATGCGAGGCCATACACCCTTTACTTGAATATTATGCATGGCTTGAATGTGAGCGGGACCGGTCTATTCGCCGGAGTTCTGATGTTAACAGCTTTGTGATGGTGTCTCAGAGATGCAAAAGGTTGGTATCGAGGCATTACAGCCGAGTAGGTGTGGGCAAGTGCATTAGAACGACTCCCTTGATACGATGATGATGACAAAGATTGTCAGAGTGATGATTTTTTATGAATATATAGCCAAGGTAACTCCAAATATTAACATCCAAGATAGCAAAAAGAAACATGAGATAAAAGAAAACTACTTGAAAAATATTTTTTTAACAAAATTGAGATTTCAAATTAGTTGCAACATTTTAAATCTAAGTTGTAGCCTACTTCTTCAAATTTGCGAGCTCTTGCCTGATCAAACCACCTCTCATGATCTTTGCAAGCATGAGCTTAAGTTGTTCAAAGTCATTCAAGGAGGTGAAACAAAGGTTGTCGAGATGCCAAACTAGTTAACCTTGCAGAAAGTCGTCGATTCCTTCTTCTCTAGCACTTTTTATTCTTCCTTTTGGGACTAGGGGCAAATGCTTCTTATGAACCTCATTAATGTCAGCCCCAAACATCTTCTTCCTAGTAACCATCTTTTCCATCCCTTTTGTCTCTTTTAGTGCGTTTTGATCCTCTATTTTGTTTAATTTACTAAACATCTTTATTCTTTTTTTTTTCCTGATTACAACAATATTCAGGTCCCTCTGTACGAGGCTTGTGGAAGGATTGTGAACCCAATTTATGGATCAATTGGGTTGCTCTAGTTCAGAAACTGGTAGCTTCAACAACTAGGCACATGCTCTATTTCTGAAAATGCAGAAAGAAAAACACAAAGAAATGGAGAAGCTGGTTAAGGAAAGAAAAAGCGGATGAGGCTAGAAGAAGAAGAGTATGGATGGGAAAGGAAGGAGTTAGACAATCCGAAAATAGACAGAGCCAAAGCCATAGCCCATGGTAAGTGGATCATATCATATTGGAAAGGAAGATGGAAAGGAAGAGGGGAGAAAGGGAAAGATGGAGACAGTGACAGGACAGAGAGGAATTGGAAGGAAAAGGGGTTCTTGCCACCATCGCTCTGCTCTCTTCGTCTCAAGGTTGAGGACGATGAACAGTTCATAGGAAGGGTATTTTAGGAATTTAAAAAAATATTAGTTACATGATGTCACATGTGAACGGAGTGAGATGGCAAGTTAATGGCAAGGGAAGTTTTAGAAGATTGTTAGAAACAGTAAAGGTACGTTAAGACAATATGTAAATAGTAAGAGTGAGTTAGTCCATTAGCTAAACCATAAAGGTAGTTTAAGAAATTTGCCAGTTTTATTAATAAAACATAGTAAGAAATCACTTAACATGACTCTTTGGTTATCTTCAGTAGTTCAACTTTGAATTTGTTTTTTTTTAACTTGGTTATTGATCTCTTGCTAGGTACATTTTTTTTTTTTTTTGGCTTTATAGAATTATACAAGGGGGGCAGCCCATCCCCCAAACCCTTAATCCCCAACCCCCATCACAATAGGATTTGATTCCAAGTCTCCACTACAACTAGCCAAAGAACCTATCAACTAGGCCACCATCATTTGGTTCTCATGCTAAGTAGTTGATTTATGTACTTCTCTTAATATATAAGCTATATAAAAAGGAATAAGTTTGAATGTCTATCTCTTTCTCCCTCCCCTCCCCTCTTAATAGTCAATGTTTGTAATATCTTCCCTCCCCATTAAATCCCTCTTTTTCCTATTAATAAACCTCTCTGATCAATCCCTTTTGGCTATATATTATAAAGTAGAGGTGTAAATTATATGGATTGGTTAGGTTAAGGGCCCACCTAAATATGAACCCTAGGGTGGACTCAAATTAATGTTAAAACACAAATTTGCCCACTAGTACATGGGATTAACCAATTTTCTTATTGTAAAAAATTCTAAAGAAATCCTTTTTCATTTCCATGGGTTAATAGGTTTTTCTCTCTTTTTTTATTAATTTAATGTAGATTTGTTTCATAGATTGTTATGGTTCAATAATAAAATATAATAAGAAAGCACTTAACATGATCCTTTGGTTATTTTCGTCAGTTCAAATTTGAAATTGCTTTCTTAACTTGGTTTTTGATCTCATGCTAATAACATTTTTGTAGGGCTACACAATAGGGATAGTCTATCCCCCAAACCCTTAATCCCCAACCCCAGGTCCAACGGGATTTGATCTCAAGTCTCCACTACAACTAGCTAGAGAATCTATCAACTGAGTCACCATCAGTTGATTTTCATGCTAAGCAATTAATTTTTGTAATCCTCATAATATACAAGCTATAGAAAAAGGAATAAGTTTGAAGCTCAATAATTATATACCGCTAGTATATAATTATAGAGCATTACTGTAAGCTAATCCACAACATGTATTGGAGGTGATTCAATTCTAAAATGCTTAAATGGAATTGGACCCCCATTTAACCCTAAGTCCTTTGTCAACGTCGCATTACTTGCAACCGCAGCGACCCCTATGAAAATAGAACACATTGTCGTTTATTAAAATAAATTTTGATCAATACATATCAATTGATTTACAATAGCGTGCTTGAATTGAATTCGGATTAGCTGAACACAATGGCTGTGGAACCAATGATAATGTTCCACGCCATTAATAGATTCATGGGTCCCATTGTGAAAGGTGTGGGTCCCATGTATTTTATTACTGGCATGGAACATTATTATTGATTCCACAACCCACTGAATAGCCATCGCGTTCAACTAATCCTTATCCATTTGAATATAACTAAACATTGCTGAGTTGTTATGCGATCATAGGTATCGTGTTCGTGTTCTTCTCTTTGTCTCATAATCACATCAGCGCCCCATATGCACATCTCAGCATACATTAGAAACATTTCCTATACTTGCCACTGAAAAATGTTCACAACATACGATTAGGATATTCTGTGGGGTGCTGATGTAAACTCCTTTGTCTCTCTCAATTTAAAAAATATCGTCAGAATTGAAGGGGTTATAACTTGTAAGTTGTAAAACACGATGAGACGACAAACGAGGGGATGGGCTACCCCAGTTGTGTATACCTTAAAATAATAATATAATGGCCTTCCAAAACCAAAAGTTAAATGGTGGTTTACACTTTACATCACTTTTGCAATTGTTGTCACTTTAATAAAGTAATCACCATTCATGTCTCCCACTAAACATATATCTTTTTTTTWTTATTATTTTTTTTTTCTGTTTTGTATTCATCAATCATTATTAAACAAAGACTTGCTAATTGATATCCTCGACACAGATATTGAGATAATAGTGATTTGGGGCTTTCAGAAAAAAGATATTAGTGATTTGGGAACTTATTTTTTAGGTTTATTCATGGCGAAAAGACGAAGAAACCAATTTTTATTCTGTTAAAATGTAAAGTTGTTTTCGTAATTACGAATGATGATGGGCGATTTAGTATGTGTCCAGATCATTCTCTTTTTCTTTTATTTGGTAGAGAGATATGGTGTGATTATAATTAAAAAAAAAAAAAAAGAAGTGAGATGACGTGATTATGGTATCACAGAGTGATAATTGTGTCTGTTTGATTGATAGAGTTCACGAACTATGGCCTATTAACTTAACAAATCTGTACCTATACCGATCTAACAGCCTTCTTCAACCTTGTATTTGAAATATTTTCTAATGAAATAAATGCAAGGCAGTAAAGGGTGTTCGAATGGGCTTTGCCTTGATTAAAGCCGAACTCCTTTACCACTGTACGTGTTTCATGGTGCCAAAACTTTTCTCACGTTCTTATTTATAAGGGCTATGCAAGTTCACATCGTCCATCTGTCCTGTCCAATTCTATTCGAACATGTCACCAATTCTAAATTAATTGGAAACTGATGGACTTTTGATTTTACGGCAGATGAAGGCCAAAGTTTTATAAAAAATAATTAAACTATGCCTACCTCTCCTTTCCGTTATTCTCCTTCCCTCCCTCTCCACCGCCCCTTCACATTCACTGCCTTTGAAACCCATTTACCGACACTGCAACTGAGCTGCTTCCCGCAATGACCGCTGTCATCCTTGCCATTGATACCCTTGCCTGAGTTATGTTTGACATAATTAGATATGATTAGATCTGGCAGTTGGTTTGGATGGGTCAGGTTTGGGTTGGGTCAAGACACTACGGGTTGATTTTGAGTTGGTTGGACTTTGGGTTGGATCGGCAAATACTAGACTCTAACCCTAAATGTTCARGTTAAGGTTGACTCACGGATCAATTCGGGTCATTCATAAAAATAACAGAAAATTTATAAAATGAAGAAAAATACATGAAAAATGTCAAATTAAAGGAATTAACCTTAAAATTCCAAACATAAAATAAAAAAGCTTAAACATTCAACAATTCAAAGAATAAACGATAGAGTAAATATTAAATAGTAAAAATGAAAAAGAAATACTTCTAAGAATACATAAATAGTCCCAATTAAACCTAACAATTGAGTCAACAGATTGACCTATGACCTAACCTAGTTTTTTCTGAATTGGATTGGATCGGGTTATTCTTGAATTCAGGTAGCTAAATATGAAACCCTAACCCTGTTTTCTCGAATCGGATTGAATCGAATTTATACATTAGATCAACTTTTTACCAGCCCAAATCAGCCTAAATCAACCTATTCTTCAGAACAAGCTTTCACTCTTGGCTTCATCCGTAGTGATATGAGTGGCTGAATTCAAAGTACATAGTGACATGTGATGAATAGGCACAATGTTAACACGTTATGCTAATAGTTAAAAAACATATAAATTGCATACTTGCTGGCAGTTGATTTGATCAAATTCATCCTAACTCTGATACACATTGGGTTCATCTTCATTGCTGGAATACTCCCTTCCTAGCTACTCCCCAGTAAATTAAATACAGGCAAGTCGGTGATAGAAAGTGTTGTTTAGGGATGTGATCCGATCAGACCCGGTTGAAAGAAGTGGCAAAGTGTTAATTACACCACATTAACAAGCCTACAATCACCAAATAATTGTGGTAGAAGTATTTGTTGTTATCGTTGTTATTTGGTCAATGACATAATCCTTCATTGCCACTCTTTAGTTTTTTATTTCTATGATAAGGATTATTAACTAAGCCTAGTTAATCCATTAAATGGAATTCATCCATGTGTCAAAATATTGATATACCTGATATATCGGTAGAGGTGCATTGATAGTTTTTTTTTTTTTTTTTTCAATTTCTTTGGGACTGTTTTGTGGTCTGCTCACCTCTTAAACTGGTCAAAACCCCAATACGCCTTCTGTTGAGGCATATTGGGAAACTCTCGATATGATAGCCTATACGTATCAATATTTTGAATCTTGATTTAATCATCCAAAAGTCACAGAAATGCAAAATCACAGTTGTATTTCAAACAGAACCAGGCGTTGCAGTCTAGAGCTAGTTTATGTTTGCTATTGCTGGCCCAATGTTTCCAAATCTGATTCTAAGAGGCCGGTTTAAAATCTCTTCATCCCCTGAATCAGTCAAAACCCTGATACATTCTCTCTAAGAATATCTCAAAAAACTTCCAAATATAATATATATCAATATTTTAAACTTTGTGTGAACGTGGGTAAGAAAATGAGATGGGCTCCGGGTTCCCAACAGAACGTGCCCCACAGGCCACAGCCGATCCCTCCGGTGTACAGTGTGTATCCACTTAATGGAACATTTACACGACCAAGAAAACGCCAAAGGAAGTAATAGTAATTTACTGAGAAAGGCAGATATGCAGGTGTGATGGATGATAGGTTGGTCAAATCAGCCTCTCACAAGATAGATTCCCACAAGATCCCACAGCACATGGATGATAATATCAACAATGATGAGAAATCATTGGAAGATGTTCACAATATACGGCGGAGATGTTCTGTGGTACATTGTCGGAAACTTACTTGTGGGGGCTGATTTCAACTCGCGACATACCTACCATTATATCAATATTTTAATATGTGTGAGTGTGTGACGGCTTTGGGTAAATATAATCAACGATGATCCATGTTTTTGGGAGCTACCCTGAATTAGTTTTATGGATTGCGCGCATGTGTCAATAAGTAGCGTAGCAATTTCATAGTTGGGACGCTCAAGCCTGAAGCTAACCGTGAAGTGTTATAACCAAGAGCAGAGCTCAGAGCTCTTGTCTGTCATCACCAGTTTGGAGGGAGAGAAGGAGGGGAAGATGGGGCACTCAACAAAGGGACGAGCACAAGACTCGCTATCTCCTGCTTGTCTTGGATCAACGTCAACAACAGCAACGAAAAACAATTCAACATGGTGGCAGTTGCAGAGACACAGCTGATGATGACGATGCTGCTGCTGGGCGTTGCACCTTCACAGCTAAGACCCTTGTCAAAGCCATGTATGACTTAGAGTCCAGAACAAGAAGGAGCTACACCGAGAAATTTCATAACATCCCTAAAGAAAACTTTGTCATGATGATGCTGTTGGACGGCTGCTTTGTGATCCAGTTGATGCGCTTCTACCACTTGGTTATCAAAGGGGTATTGACTGTTTACTTACTTCTTTAAGAATTTAATTAATTTTCATATATATATATATATATTATTAAATGTTGGTACACATTTTCAGAAGTCGTTAAATGAACTCTCTCGAAGATCAGTAAAGATAATCTATTTTCAATGTTTTTGTTTCATTCCAATGTAACTCGTTGCATCTTCCAAATCTAGTTAATTCYCAARGTCTRTCRATTCTTCTCCCAAGGTAATTAATGTCAGCCCAAGTCCAATGTAAGTCGGTTCATCTTCAACCGACTTCATCTAGTATAAATAGACCTCTGTACTGGTTCGATACATCAGAGAAAAATACCAGAATACTACAAAACCTTTCTCTCGTTCAACCAAGTTTTATTCTGTTTTTCTATCTTATTTTTTTTTTACAGTATTTGATGTTACTATCATTATCAACCATTAGTGGTATCAGAGCACGTTCGATCAAATCTCTTGGGCGTGAGTTCTAAACAATGTGTGTAGAAGTCAATCGTTCCACCCTTTCTCTTCCAATCTTCAATGGAGAAAACTATGACTTCTGGTCTATCAAAATGAAGACCTATTTTCGGTCACAAGGTTTATGAAGAATCGTTGATGAAGGATTCTGCATTGCTGAAGACACCTCTACTCTTTCAGCAAGTCAAAAGAAGATCTATGAAGAAAATCAATAAAAGGATTGTCAAGCACTATTCTGCTTACAGCAAACAATGGCTGAGGAGATATTTCCTCGAATCATGGGCGCATCAACTGCAAAAGAAGCATGGGATACACTGCAAGAGGAATTCTAAGGATCTGTCAAGGTACGCACTGTTAAATTGCAAAAGTTCAGAAGGGATTTTGAAAATCTTAAGATGAAGGATAATGAGACTGCAAAAGATTACTATTCTAGAATAAAAGGAATAGTAAATCAAATGAGAGCCTATGGGGAGACTATTTCTAACAAGAAAATAGTCGAAAAAATTCTAATCTCTTGCACAGAGAGATATGATCCAATAATTTCGGTGATAGAAGAAACAAAGGATCTAGAAACACTATCACCAATAGTAAATCAAATGAGAGCCTATGGAGTATCCGAAAGAAAAAACAGAACTGTTATAGAGACTGCAAGAGCCATGCTCATGGAAAAAGGTCTTCCCAAAATTTTCTGGGCAGAGGCAGTAAGCACTGCTGTCTATCTGCTCAATAGATGTCCTACTAAAGCTGTGCAAGATAGGACACCAATTGAAGCTTGGAGTGGGCAAAAACCATCAGCAAAGCATCTCAAAGTTTTCGGATGCATATGCTACACACATGTCCCACAAGAGAAAAGAGGCAAATTGGATGAGAAGACTGAGAAAGGAATTTTCTTAGGCTATAGCACTCAATCAAAAGCCTATCGTGATCAAATCAGTACGCCAACACAATCAGAACCGGAACAAGCTTCATAGTCTACTCCGGACTCACCACCAAGGCGAACTAAATCCTTAACAGAAATATAATGAGACATGCAACTTGATGATCATAGAACCAGAAAACTTTGAAGAAGCTTTTAAGGAAGAAAAATGGAGAAAAGCTATGAATGAAGAGATAAAAATGATTGAAAAAAATGAGACTTGGGAACTTGTAGATCATCCACAAGACAAAGACACTATTGGAGTTAAGTGGGTCTACAAGACAAAACTTAACTCAGATGGCTCAATCCAGAAGCTTAAAGCAAGGCTAGTTGTCAAAGGATACTCACAACAATACGGTATCGACTACAATGAGACATTTGCTCCAGTTGCTCGCCTTGACACAATCAGGGCATTGATAGCACTTGTTGCACAGAAGAAATGGAAAACTTTTCAACTTGATGTGAAATTTGCATTCCTCAATGGCTATCT
>NW_010729084.1:7693954-7710914 GCF_000365185.1 Nelumbo nucifera
CGCCTTAGGCATTACAAGTACTTAGCCTATGCCAATGAGGTGACTAGGTCTTATACGGTGCCGAGGTCTTTTGTTAGCTCGGCGTTGTAGCCCTTAGGCTGGGGGAGCGACTTATAGTCCACTCTCCTAGAGTTCACCCGTGCCGAAGAGGCGATGGGGTCTTATAGTGCCGAGGTCCTTTGTTTGCTCGGCGTTTTGGCCCTTAGGCAGGGGGAGCGACTTATAGTCCACTCTCCTAGAGTTCACCCATGCTGAAGAGGCGACGGGGTCTTATAGTGCCGAGGTCCTTTGTTAGCTCGGCGTTTTGGCCCTTAGGCTGGGGGAGCGACTTATAGTCCACTCTCCTAGAGTTCACCCATGCCGAAGAGGCAACGGGGTCTTATAGTGCCGAAGTCCTTTGTTAGCTCGGCGTTTTGGCCCTTAGGTTGGGGGAGTGACTTATAGTCCACTCTCCTAGAGTTCGCCCATGCCGAAGAGGCGACTGGGTCTTATAGTGCCAAGGTGCTTAGTTAGCTCGGCATTTTTTGGCCCTTAGGCTGGAGGAGCGACTTATAGTCCACTCTCCTTGGTAATTAAGGTAATATTGCCTTAGGTTGACAATATTCCATGCCCGAGGTATCCGCTTCCCTTCTAGGGTTTCGAGCTCATACGTTCCTTCCCCAAGCACCCGCTTTACTCGGTAGGGTCCTTCCCAATTTGGCCTGAGCTTACCAACACTGGGCTCAGGTACCATGACTTCACGAAGAACCAGGTCTCCGACGCAGAGGTTCCGCTTCTTGACCCTGGCGTTATAGTACCGAGCTACCCTCTGTTGGTAGGTCGTGGTCTTAATGTATGCGAGGTCCCGTACCTCATCAAGTAGGTCGAGGTTGGTGTGTAGCTCATCTTCGTTTGCTTCGTCATTGTACACTTCCAAACGTAGCGTGGGAACCTCGATCTCGGCTGGGATGACTGCCTCGGTGCCGTAAGTGAGGTTGAAGGGGGCCTCGCCTGTTAAGGTCTTCACCGTGGTTCGATAAGCCCATAGTACCCTAGGCAGCTCATCTACCCACAGTCCCTTAGCTCGATCTAGGCGTGCCTTCAGTCCTTGGAGAATGGCTCTGTTTGTGACCTCCACTTGGCCATTCGCTTGAGGGTGCACCACCGAGGTAAAATTTTGTTGTATTCCCATATCTTTGCACCAGTTCTAGAATTTAATGTCCTCGAACTGCTTGTCGTTATCAGAGATGAGTATTCGGGGTAATCCGAAATGACAAACTATATTCTTCCAAAAGAAGTTCTGCACATTCCGCGTTGTGATCGTTGCGAGAGGTTCGGCCTCCACCCACTTAGTGAAATAATCAACTGCTACCACTAAGAACCTCCTCTGTCCTGTCACTGGTGGAAATGGTCTGAGTATATTGATCCCCCATTGTGCGAAAGGCCATGGGTTGGTGAGGTACTTTATGCCGACAGCGGGCTGGTGGTGGATGTTGGCGTGCTTTTGACATTTGTCACATTTTCTGACGAACTCAATCACATCTGCCTTCAACGTTGGACAATAATACCCCTGTCGTAGCGCTTTCTGGGCGAGGGCCCTGCCCCCCAAGTGTCCGCCGCATAAGCCCTCATGAGTGTCGCGGAGCACGAGCTCGGCTTCAGAGGGTCGTAAGTAGCGTAGATAAGGGAGCGTGTAAGATCTTTGGTACAGCCATCTGTCTATTATGACGTATTTGGCTGCTTGGCGCTCTACCCTTCTAGCAGCATTACGATCTACAGGGAGGGTCCCGTGTAGCAGGAACCTCGCGAGTGGGTCAATCCAGCTCGGCTCTACTTGTATGACAAGAGCATCCTCCTTTGGCCCCCTGAGGATGCTAGGCCGAGGCAAGTTCTCTATGTACACGGTTCTCATGGYGTTGTCGCTTGTGCTGGCTAATAGGGATAGGGCATCGGCCTCAGTGTTCTCGGATCTCGGGATCTGCTTGATGAAGTAGGACTAGAAGTTGAGCAGGGCCTCTCTGACTTTGGCTAAGTAGGCGACCATGGTYGGCTCRCGAGCTTCRTAYTYGCYAGTGACCTGGTTGACCACGAGCTGGGAGTCGCTGCAGATAACGATATGCTTAGCTTTCACTTCGCTTGCTAAGGCCAGCTCGACTATCAGTGCCTCGTACTCCGCTNATAACGATATGCTTAGCTTTCACTTCGCTTGCTAAGGCCAGCTCGACTATCAGTGCCTCGTACTCCGCTTCATTGTTGGATGCAACAAACTCGAAGCGTAGCGCATACTCCAATTTCACACCGCTTGGCCCATACAGAACGATTCCAGCCCCGCTACCCTGCTAATTTGACGAGCCATCCACATGGAGGATCCAGGGCTCCTCATCCCAGGTCGGTTTTGGTCTAACCAGGAGAGAAGCCGCGCTGGTTGGAGCTTCCTCGCTGCGCTCGGGCACAACTAACTCAGGGACCTCAGTGCTGAAAGTGCATTCCGCAACAAAGTCAGCTAAGGCTTGGGCCTTAATGGCAGTTCGCGGTTTGTACTAGATGTCATACTCGCTGAGTTTGATTGCCCACTTCGTCAATCTATCGGAGACCTTGAGCTTGAGCAAGACTTGCCTCAGAGGCTTATTGGTGAGGACGACGATTGTATGAGCTTGGAAGTATGGCCGTAGTTTCTGAGTTGTAACAACTAGCACGTATGCCAAATTTTCGAACTTAGGATACCTCGTCTCTGCTTCCTGCAACACTTTTCTAACATAGTAGATGGGTCGTTGGACCCGATCTACTACTTTTGTCAGTACCGAGCTGATTACCTCATCACTCGCGGAGAGGTACAGCTCCAAAATGTCTCCCTCCTCGGGTCGGGTTAACACCGGGATACTAGCGATGTACCTTTTGAGCTCGTCAAAAGCGAGTTGGCACTCTTTGGTCCATTCAAAGTCTTTGCTTCTCTTAATTGCCTTAAAGAAAGGCAGGCAGTGATATGCCGATTTAGACATGAAGCGGCTCAGAGCGGCTATTCGACCATTCAACCTCTGAACCTCCTTCAATTTCCGGGGTGGTCTCATATCTAAGATGGCCTTGATTTTATCAGGGTTGGCCTCAATACCACGTCGGTTAAYGATGTAACCTAGGAATTTACCTGAGGTGACACCGAAAATGCACTTATTCGGGTTTAACTTCATATTAAATGTGCGCAAAATTTCAAAAATAGAGTGCAAATCTTTTATTAAATCACTTGAAAATTGGGTTTTGACGACCATGTCGTCTACATAACACTCTACTTTTTTGCCGATCAACAACTCAAACAGTCGATCTACAAGTCTTTGAAATGTTGCCCCAGCATTTTTCASTCCRAAGGGCATGACCTTGTAGCAGTACAGGTCGAACTTGGTTATGAAGGCCKTTTTTTCTTTGTTAGCAGGGTCCATTCTGATCTGGTTGTAGCCCGAATAGGCATCCAAGAAGCTCAGCAACTCATGCCCTGAGGTTGCGTCCACCAAACGGTCGATCTTGGGGAGTGGGAAGCAATCCTTCGGGCAAGCTCGGTTCAAGTCGGTATAATCGACACACATGCGCCATTTACCATTAGCCTTTTTTACCAGAACGGGGTTGGCTACCCAGCTCGGGTAATGGACTTTCCTAATGAAATTGGCTGCGAGGAGCTTTCCGACCTCCTCATCAACTGCTCTTCAACGCTTCGGGGCTAGGTTGCGTTTCGTCTATCTAACGGGCCTAAATACAGGATCAATGTTCAGTTTGTGAGTGATGATTTTAGGGTCTATGCCGGGCATCTCGGCCGCGGACCATGCAACAACATCTAAATTTTTAAGTAGAAAGCTTACCAATTGAGATCGTAGAGGCTCCTCGATTGAAGCGCCTATCTGGAGGGTCCGAGTTGGGTCATCTGTTGAAGCAGGCACGGAAGCCGTCTCTTCTATAGGTGCAGCTCGATCATCACAGTGCTCCACAGGTCGCTCCAGCTCGAGGTCATCTGCCACCTTGGCTTTTCCTTTGAGGGCGGCAACATAGCACTTGCGAGACTTGAGCTGATCGCCTCGCGCTACCCTAACTCCGAAGTCTGTGGGGAACTTCATGGCCAAATAATAGGTGGAGACCACCGCTCGTAGAGCATGGGTGATGGGCCGACCTATTATGGCGTTGTACGGGGAGGGAGTTGCGACCACCAAAAAGCTGTGCTCGAGCCTCACGATGCTAGGCTAGGTGCCGACCTCCATTGATACGAGGACTCTCCCCAGGGGCCTGACTTCCTCTTCGCTGAAGCTCACCAAGGGAGTGTTCGTGGGCTTGAGATCACTCTCCTGAAGCTGAAGCTTGTCGAAAGCGGACTTGAAGAGTATATCTGCCGAATTGCCAGAGTCAACGAGGACACGCTTCACCTCGAAATCATTGATTCTTATCTTTACAACGAGCGTGTCATCATGGGGGTACTGGACTCCGCGCGCGCCATCGTCGGTAAAGAAGATTGGTTCCTCTGTCTTTGGTCGCTTCGGGGGATTCCACTCTTCTCTTTTGATCTCGCGAGCCGAGGTCCTTGCCACGGTTGAGGTGCAGCCCGCGATGATCGACCTGTCGGTGATCATTTGGATTGTTCCCCGAACTGGCCTCTCTTCGGGCAGCTGCCTCTGCGGCTGCTCACTTTGCCTGTGGCTGGACTCTGGAGCATCTCTTCCTTGCTCCACCTGCCGCCCTGTTTTATTATCATTTTGTACAAAATTTCTTAAATATCCGCGACGGATGAGTTCTTTTATCTCATCACGGAGGTTTTTACAACTTTCGGTACTATGACCGTGATCTTTATGAAAATGACAATACAAGTTTTTATTTCTAACATTCAGATCTCCTCTCAGCCGAGGTGGCCACTTCACGTACGATGCGTTCTTGATCGCTATGAGGATCTCAGCTCGCTTTGCGTTTAATGGCGTGTAGTTCGGCCTTTCGGCTGGAGGAGCTCGGAAAGACTAGTCTGGCCTTCCTCCCCGAGCTGGCTCTTTCTTCTTCTTGTTGTCCTCGTGGGTCGAGGACTCACCTTCTCTTTTCCTCTTCTTAGGCAGATTCTCACGCTTCTGGTTCATCTCCTCCTCCGTTCCGATGAACAGGTCCATGAGCTTGAGGAATTCAGTTACGTCCTTAGATCTGTTGACAACCACGTGCCACTTGAACTCCTTGTGCATTATGCCTCTCTTTGCTGTTGTGAGCCTCACCGCGGGGTCTAGGTCAGGTATATGCAGGCATGCATCATTGAATCTCTTGATGTAGTTGTGGATGGACTCTCCTTCCCTTTGGACTATGCCGAGGAGGTTTTCTTGGGTCCTTGGGCATCTCTTGCTGGAGACAAAGTGGGAGGTGAAAACTTGCACAAACTGTGCCCAACTCTTGATCGTTCCCGGCGTGAGGTTCCTGTACCATGTGCAAGCTACTCCCTTGAACGTGGTGGAGAAGGCTACACACATACAGGACTCACTTGCCCCAGCTAAGTGCATCTGTGATTGAAAGGCATCTACGTGATCATTCGGGTCGAATGATCCATCATACTTGTCCAGGGGAGGTACCTTGAAGTCTTTGGGCATTGGGACGACCAGGAGTTCAGGAGCTAGAGGAGATGGTACAGAGAGGAGCGGAGTGGCCTTCACCACTCCCGAGCTCACCTCTTCTTTGGGGAGTTCGGGCAGGCACTGAGTTGTAGCCCGACGAGCTCGGCGGCGTCTCCGCTGCTTCTTCGTTGGCTCTGCATTGGTGTTGATGGCCTCTGTGTTGTCGGGCACAGTAAGCCCAGGGAGGGGCTCGGACTGCTGTCGATGGTTATGGGTTGAAGGGCCTTGTCTATAATCCGCAGTCAGGACCTCGAACTGGTTCTCGACGAGCAGGATCTTTAACTGTGAAGGCCAAGGTGATGCGGGCCTGGATGGCTGAGAGTCCCCCGACTTGATTACATGCTGCGAGGTGGGGGGAGTGGTTTGTCTTTCCCTCCCACAGGATGAGGCCTGACTCCCAAGAGGGTTCTGAGTTTGGGAGGTCTCTCCCCGGTGAGAGGGTTGCATGCCGCGACGGCGAGGCTTGGCCTGCTGCGCAGTGGGGTATTGAGGAGGAACTTGTTGCTGGTTCTATGGACAGTGATGGAAACTTCTACTGGTACTAGTGCTGATAGACTTGGTGCAACACTTGCTGCTGATACAGCTGAAACTGCTGAAACTGTTGCGTTTGAGTCTGCATAGCTCACATGCAGTGCACCAGGTCTTCAAGCTGGTTTTGGCCAGTCACCTGAGGAACAATGGAGGGTTCGGCGAAAGTCGCTCCTACCGTGGAGGGGAGTGGAGCATTCACAGGTGCCATTATCTGAGGCACGTTCAGAGTAGGAACTCCATCTATAGAGGGGGGGATGGTGAACTGTCCAATACATACTGCTGGGATCTGAACTTGCTCCCCGACGGCACTCATTTCTGCGCTGCGTCCGGCGTTGCTGGAGGAAGCCATGGAAACCAAAGTTGCAAAGTTTGGTGGAAGGCTTTACGAAGCGTTACCCACAGACTGTGCCAATTGATGGTGCGTGATCTGATCACTCCTAGCTGGCAGCGGCTGCACTCCTAGCTGGCGACGGATGAGATACCTGTGAAGATGAAGAAGGATCCCCGGGGAGCTCTCCCGGCAGGAATACTCCGATGCTTAAGTTAGTAGTAGGAAGAGAGTTGTAGAGCGGAGCAAAAATGAAAGGGCTAGAGTGTAGATCACGCAAGTTACCATTGCTCTTGGGGGTCGGAGCTCTTATATACTGATGTCCTGACAAATCAGGTATAACCGCCTCTGAAGCTCTGCCGCAGCCGTTACATGCCAGGGCTGAGCTGGTGGGCGCGGGCAACCGTTGCAAAGTACGGCCCTGCCAGACAAGGGACACCTCTCACGGTTGGCAGGCACGACGCCGCCTAGCGAGAGACGTTGGCATAGTCTCTAGATTTGGCAGGTATGATTGTCAGGCAAGAGATCTTCCTGTGAAATGTCGTGCTGCTCTGCCCCGAGCTACCTTGTACCGAGCTACCCTGTGCCGAGCTACTTCTACCCGAGGTGGCCTACTTGAGTTTGGTCGGGCAAGTTTATTCTTAAGAGGCTGCCGAGCTCAACTCGAAGTGCCTTGAGCTCGGGAGATTCCTGTCTTGGGAGAATCTTAGCTCGGGGCACTTCCTTGGAAGAATCTTAGCTCGGGGTAATCGGAGTGTCATCTTGTACTGAGTTGTCACGCTGGATCTTGGCGGACTGGTTGCGCTGGGTTGTCATGTTGAGTCACGTCCACGTGTCCCCTTATGATGAGGTCGRGCCAAATCACCCTCCATCAAATACTCTTCGAGAAGGGTATTTACAATTGTATAGGCAAATTTGGAAGGAGTAAAAATATAATATGTACAAAATATATAATTTTGCATTCTATATATTTGTATTTGTACTCCTTCCAAACTTTTACTACCTTTAGGAAGGAGTACAAATACGAATACGTAGAGTGAAAAACCTTGTATTTTGTATTATTTCGTATGTATTTGCATTGTACACATTTGTATTTATACTCCTTTCAAACCAAGCATTAATGTCTATAAAAAAAGGGAAGTTTATATGATTTATAAAAAAGGGCATAGAAGGATTTTATATTTTACCCTGTTTTACAAAGGCAGTTTTTGTGAGATAACTCATAGAAACAATCCAAGCATTGTTTCATAATATGCTTGATTGTCTTGTTTTGAAAATTGCTCTAATAAGGCTCAGATTAGGATGAGTGAAAATAGAAATATGTAATGTGAAATGCCATATCTAAGGTATTTGTATTTGTAGTCTTCCCAAACTATGTTTTTATAGGATTTTTTTGCAAACAAAAACTGTGCCCACATTGCATAAGAATGGGATCCCGCCATATAATAGAAACATCTCTCTATGAATTTAACATAAATTAGTTGGAACTCATGCAATGCTAGTAAATTTGAAGTCAAAAGGAGTTATTGGACATTTAGATTGAGTAGAGTGAATCTTAGTCCGATTGAGCCTTGGGCACTATGGCGATAAGCTAATTAAATTGATTTATTAATTAATATAGGCATTATAATAATTTTACACCAAATGTCAAGGGAGCTTTTCCTAGAGGTCAAATTATAGGAGAGGTTTAAGTAGTTTACCCCAGTGTTTTAAAAACCAACCCAGAGGCTGAACCATTTTTGCCTCCGGGTGTCATTAGTTCAACCGTTCAGGTTAAACAAGTCGGGCCATGCCACATTACCAACACATAAATTTATAGTGAAAGTGGGGTTTGTTATAGGCTTTTTGCGGTAGAGTGAAAGAGGCGAGATAGAGAAACACCGCGGGAGAAGAGGAAATTTGATGGATAGGGAATTTTTCACAATAAGCCTAGGGGTGATAATGACCAGGTTTTGCACCTATGGTAAGGGCTATGGCTTAAGGCCGGGCCAGATTCCAAGCTTGAAAGTTCAAACATAAGACCGGGCCTATTTCTATATATAATAGATGATATAATGTAAAATAAAATATGTAAGTATCCATTATCTATAATATGCATATTTAAATCAATGTTTTAAAAACTGACTTAGAGGTCGAACCATTTTTGCCTCTAGATCATGGGTCTCCAATTTGACCAATTCAGACCATAGCACATCAGTCATATGGAATCCAGACATATATATATCAGTGTGTATAGGTATGTATAAACATGTATTTTATCTATAAATAATATATAATTATGTTCTACATGTAATATATGTATTATTTTATATTCAAATTAGATTTTTTAATTCAGTTTTAAATTTTTTATTTATAAAAATACTAAAATTTTCAATTTGAGGCTAAAAAAAGGTTTTTTGGTGAAAATACGATGCCTTGCAACACAGATCTCAAAAGTAATCCAAAATAAAAAAAAATCACTTCAATTGGACATTGGAGTATAAAGTTATGGCCTCCCGAAGTTTGCATACACATTTAGTTTGTAACCCTAGACCTAGTCACTAGGTTGAACAAGTCAACGGTCCAACTRTTTGGGTCAAATGGTTTTTGACCGTCCACCGGGTTTTACTAAAATCGGACCCAAAATCTTGACCTGATGACAGTTTGAGCGATTCAATCGGTCGGGTCAACCATAGGTTGAAAACACTAGTTTACCCATTAATGTAAGGCTGTGTTTGGCAAATCTTTCCATGGTGTCTTCTGGCCTGTCAAAGCCTAAAATCCCAATTTTTTAGTTTTTTCCGTTTGGCAAAAGAAGACAAGAAGTCGAGAAGATGAGCCGCCCAAAAAGCTTGTGCAAGCCCGAAAATCCCCGAAAAGCTTGTCTAAGATATATCATACGTGTGCCAAGAGGCGCACGATTTAGAAAATAATAGGGGTTCTTCGAAGAAAACCCCCATTCCTCAACGTGCATGCTCCTCTTCAACGTAGGTATTTTCTTCCCTCCTCTTTCTTCATTTTCTTTCGCTTTCTTTTCTTCTTCTTCTTCTACTCCACCATAACCCATCCTCTTTTCATTTAAAAGGACCTACAAACAATATCTTTCTGTTCTCAGGTACAATCCAACTGCTTTCTTTGTTTTAATTGAAGTTTCTGTTGTTTGCTTTCCCCTATTTATTAATTCAATATCTGAAAACTTCAATTCGTTTCTGCTATCAATCTTTTCTTTGGTATATCTAAATTTTTTTGATCTTCTAATGTTTGCTCTACTACTAAAAGTCCAAAAATAGGTACCCACCTTCCAAGGTTTGCTTCTTTTGACAGGTCTCAATGGCTATTGAACCATTGTGATCTTGGTTCTAGAGAGATACATTTGGATACTTTTGTAATACATGATCCAATGTTTGCTTCCCATAAAGTTCACTTTACAGCTTTCTAGAAAATACAAACCTGCCTGATCGCAGCCTACTTTTTGTAATACGTGGGCATGACCTCAACTGAAATCTTTAGACAGTTGTTAACCTTTAAAACCTTCAAACCTCACTGAAATCTCCCACTCTCCAACCCCTAGAAAATCATATCTTTCACTTCCTCACAACACCTAATGTCAGGGACTCTAGATTTCTATGCTGTGATAAGATGCAATTCAGAGAAGTGTCAGAGAGATTCAAACACCAATCCATGCGCAAGTGTTTTAGACAATGACAAGAAGTGGCAATCCAAGAAGTGACAATCGCAGCACTGGGCTAATGAAAATATGGACTCATCTCCAACTTTATAACAACCCAGCAACTTTACAGTCCTCAAAGAAGAACAAGCCCCGGAAACACTTGAGACCCCAACATCCCCAGCATCGCTGCATTTGTTGACATCTAAAAACTTGATAGAATGACACCTATCAACAAGACTTGTCAATCCAGTGTTTGTTATGTTGTTGCATCCCTCTAGTTCCAGCTCTTCTAGGTTACAACAGTGCTTTGAAAGGGTTTGCAATAGCCCATCGGTTATGAATCTGCATCCTATAAGATGTAAGCTTCTCAAGTTGCAACAAGCCTCAGCAATGGCTTTTAGTCCCTTGTCTGTCAGCTTCCTGCAATTTGACACATCAAGGACTGGAGATATGAATGAAATCTCACTAGAATATGTTCTTCAAATGCACAATCCCACTCAAGCTCATTGGCTACTGAGTATGCCGACCATGAAATCCAATCAAGCTGACATGAGTCATTATTTCAGTTTTTTTGTTATGTATTAAATACTTTGGGTATTTAATATTTTATTGAGTTGCAAAGGCCAAGGGATTAAATCCATAAATTGCCACTAACCCAAGGTCAAGGTGTTTATAGTTTATTCCTTTCTTATGTTTGGAATTGGTAGAAAATTTTCTATTAGGTGTCACTTGTATGTCAGCTCTGTTTTCTAATTTATAATGGATGGTCTGAGAAGAAAATGAGAATTTGTGTTTGATTAAAGGGTTCAACTATGATAAATGGGCCCCACCACATTTTGGTTCCGGACATCAAATGGGAAAGATATACTTAAACTGCTATAGGTATATTTGCAGGACTGGTGGAGAGAATCARAACTTAAGTCTCCTAAAATCAATACCTCATGCATTCCCTTTTTAAATCACTAAAATAAAAATGTAATTCAATTGCTTTCTATTTCACTCGCCAAAATGTTTTCCCTCTTCAGTCAATATGCTTTCCATTTGATCAAACAAAGCATTCCACTTTATCTTAGAACTCTTTTGACATTAGGAAAGATAGTTCGGATGCAATTACAGTTCGAACTCTCTTCCTACTATGCCGCAATGTTGCATATACAGAAAAGGTAGTTATGTTTTTACCTCCAGTAATCTTTTGCATGACCACCATGTAAGCACCTGGCAGACATCCTTTGATGTCTTGTTAAAGAAGTTCCAACCACTGAAAAGCTATAGTTGCAGCTAGAAAACAAATGAAACATCCAAATCAGCTCAAGGTTTTTAGTCCTACCTCCTACAAGTCACCTGACAAGTTGCATTGTACATAAAACTATCCCTTTTGATGAATATGTAAGAATGGAAATGGATCTACCACAAACAAAACTATGTACAACAGGCTATGTAATCCAATTAGGTACTAGTTGTACAGATCGTTGTCATTTTTACTCTTGATTGAGCTATTCCAATTCCAACTATTTGGTTGGGCAGAATCGGAATCCCATTCCCATTCCTGCTGGAATGGCATTCCCCCATTTGAGGGAATGGCCATTCCATGCCCCTCCCTTGGGAATGAAATCCCATTCTTGCTGATTTCAATTCTCATTCCCATTCCTGTCTGAACCAAATAGACTATGAGAATGGATCATTCTGATTCTCATTCCGACTATGAACCAAATGGACCCTACTAATCCTAGCCATTGCAAAAAATATCAAACAAATTTGCGAAAAAGCATTCCTCACTTAAAAAAAGAAGCCTTCTTTTCCCTGAATTTTCTTGAAAAAATAGCTCGTCTAAATTGGAAAATAAGATATTCCAATTAGAATCAAAATGCAAAAAATCTCTTCACATCATTCTTGATCTTATTAAGTGGGTGAGCAAAAAATCTTTTCAACAACCCAATTTTGATGTGAAATGATTGTTTTTTATTTTATATGGAACAGAAGTCATTCCAAACCATACTACTCTCATTTTTCTTTTATTTTCTTGTAGCCATTCAGGGTCTCCATTTAGGCTTGTTTCTTTTTAGTTACTACATAATTTCATCACATGGTAGATTGTACTAGCTTTCTATTGACACTTGTGTATATGATATATATAGGTTTCTTCTTCATCTATCTTGTAGCCATTTAAAACATACAAAAGTATGTTTTTACATAATTTTGGAATGGCTTTTTTACCTTTTAGCTAGTCCTTGAACTTGATATATGCTTCTACTGATGCATGAATAATCGACCTACTTTTTTTTTTGTTAATCAATTTTTTCAGATGGCAAGTAATGTAGTAAAGCAATACTACAACATATGGTGATGCCAATGTTAGTCAAGCTAACTGGTTTAAATTTAGATGCAGGGGTGTTTCCCAGCTCCTTCAGCATCGGAATCAACTTTGGGTTCTCTCTCTCTCTCTCTCTCTCTCTCTACAAGTCTTCACTGTGACTTCACCTAATGGGAGAAAGTTGAAACCGTTGCATGTCTATTAGGATTGATGTTTTTGTTTTAGGTTTCAATGGAAAGGATAGCCTTGTATGTTCCCATTTTCGCTTAAGGGTTTGTTAAGGATTAGATTTCTTCCAATTTTCCATTTCTTGAAATGGCTGTATGAAGCTGGGTTCCCTCTGCCTTTCAATTTTTTTTTATATACTCTGTTTTGTGTATGATCTTAGGATGTTATTCTTGCATTCAGATAAGGTGGGCATGCAAATGGAATTGAAGTGGGTGACGTTAGGAAGATGTGCTTTGTTGCAAGTTGAAGGGGCTATAAGGGGTAGGGGCTAGTAGTTTTCCTTTCCTCATTTTAATATTTATTTATTCTGCTTTTATTATTTTCATTATATGTTTCTACTTTCTAGCTAGGATTCTGATTTATTTTGGTTAACATATGGCTTGATGGATTAGGTGTTTTGTTGTTTCCTACTCATTCTCTCTTCATTCTACACTCTACATCCAGAAATTGAGAGAGAGAGAATAAAAACAATACTAAATAACCTAAGAAAACATTCTACTTGTTGTTTGATGAGACAAGTCATAATAGAAACACCAAAATAGCATAAACCCATTAAAACTGGTGTGCTGTTGATGAGGCAAGTCATAATAGATACAGCAGAAAAGCAACAACCATTAATTCTGTTTCAAACCAAATTCTATGCATGTAGAAAATATAAGAGTACCCAGAACAAGAAACTTACACTCCTGAGGCACAGACGAAAGCAATAACTATGGAGAAATTGTATAATAGCTTTGCTTGTAGAGTTGCTGAGTTGCAGTTTTCTTCAATTCCCCACAAGGATTTCTTATCAGAGTCCCAGACAAACCCTACTTAAATTTAGTTTCTTGACATGAAGACTCCATTGTTATCCCAGGCAAACCCAGATGTGAGTTTGTGTGGGAATGAATTAGAACTCTAATATGATACACCGCCGACACCGATACTATTATCACCATCCGCCTGAAACTTGGCATAACATAACACTATTAGATGAACATGGTACACACTTTGTTTTCCTAATGCTTCTATTGTTGATTGATAGGAAGATCAAGCACTACAACATGTACATCCACTTGGGACCCACCAAGCTAACAAGCTAGAACGTTGTTCTCTTCTATGTGATGATTGACTAACTTATTGCCTTCAATTTTTGTAGGCTATCTACGTTGCTTGGCTTCATTGGAACTCCTCAATGGAGTTATGAATTCAAGTTTGATCAGAATTTTTAAGTTTGTTCYTTCATGTTGACCTATGGTTGTATCATAAAGGTGTGATACAACCTCAATTTTACAGTTTTATACAAACTTTGAAAATACCCATTATATTTAATTTGCTGAGTTTTTTATTTATTTATTTTTCCACTTTTTGACCTTCATTTTTTTGCAGATTATCTACGTTTCTTGGCTCCATTGGAACACCTTAATTGAGTTATGAATTCAATCTAAGGTACCTCTCCCTTACTCATTTTCTATCTTACTTTATTTGATTTAATACCCACCATATTAGCATTGTTAAATTATATTTACCGATTAATTTTCTAGGAGTTATTTATTTATTTTGCATCTCTTTCTTCCTTTTACCACCTTACTACTACTGCATTTTGGAGTTATGTTTTCTTAGTTATGCCTTTTAGGCGGGTATGCTTTCCTAACTTTTTTATATTTATAATCTAAACTAATACTTAACTTTGTTATTTAGTTTGYTATAGGCTTATAGCAAAGGAAAAACCATGACAAAGAAACCCCACCACCCAATACTCCCCCTAGAGAAATTGTAACTTGGGATGATGAGAATTGCTGATTACTAAATATTTCGTAATAGAAATGACAACTTGGATTATTAGCATTTTAATAGAGAATTCAGTCATTATTTTTTTTTTCTTTTTTCTTTTTGTAGATTAGAACAAGTGTTCAGTTCTTATAGGAGCATGAAATCTTACAATGGTTAAAATATAAAATCTAGAAATTCATTTTATAAGTTATCTCTTTTATGGGTCATCAAGCAAAGCACATGGGTAATGATCTTCTCTGTTTTCCAAGGTAACAAGATCTTTCCACATAAGTGCCAGGTCTTTGTTCTCCATAGGTTTTATGATCTTTCCTTGGCCCTGAAATCTCCTATGTAACAAGGTCTCTCTCTGTTGTTGTGATTTGTGTTGTGGGTGCCTTTTATTACCCATTAATTAGATTTAGTGTTCTTTAATTTCTTTCCAGAATTCATATATCTATAATATGTTTTTGGGATTTTCTATTTTGGTTTTCTCTTTGATATTACTTTTTATCTTTTGAAAATATCCAAGGTTGGATGGTCTTGATCAATATTCAACCATATTTGCTCTTGAGAGATAGTGAGGGACTTCTGGTCGATTTGGCAAGAAAGAAACTCAAGGATGTTCCAAAACAAAAGATGTCAAGAGGATAAAGTGTGGCAGAGAATTGTGGAGTAACCATACTCTGGTCTGTGGTACAACTGAATATTTACAGTTCCTTTTTGATTTTGCAAGCCTGTTTGTAATGGGATGGTGGTCTGAATGTGTTTTTTTTTTTTTTTTCTGCATTCTCCTTTGTTGTACATTTCGATCTTTTCTTTGAATGAATGGATACTTTACTTCTTCTTCAACACATTGCCTAATTTTGGTTCTTCTTGTTTCTCACATATGCTCAAATGCAGTTGCATCCAATAAGAGAAAATTCGAATGAGTTTCCAGACCTATCATCCGAGTGTGATTCTTTAAATACCTGCAGTGCAAGTCAAATTATAAGTAAAACATCCATATAAAACATTGCTCTTTGAACTAGACCGTCCAGTTATGATCTTGTGTTTTCTAATCTATATACAGTCCCATAATGACAACAAAGATGAAACAGAAAAACATCATTATTTTCTGGCTACACTTATAACTTGGTTGGAAGTTAGAACATAGAGAATAAAATCAATATTAACTTCTGAATTCTAACCACAGCTGTAGCATAGACAATAATAAAGCAACCATAACCATGAACAAAGGATAAAATGTAGCATAGACAATACAAAAGAAAAAACATGAATTTATCTTAGAAATTCTACCAGAATATGATAATTTAGGACTGAAAACTAAATGGCCTCGATAGGATAATTAAATGCACACCTTTGTGTAGAAACTTGGTTCATAACGGTGTGTAGGGTTGTTTTTCCGCTTACAATCTTTGGATTAATGAAAACAAGACTCTCTGAAGAAAATAAAGCCTCCAACCTTCAACCATTTGGCCATCCTTTCAGCTAGATTCTTGACCTTGCCAAGTGCCAACCATGATACTAAATGAAATAAAAAGCTAACTTAAATGACAACTGATGTAGAGCAATCTGGTCACTCCTAGCTGGCGGTGGCCTGGCTCCTAGTTGGCGAAGGACAACACATGAGACGGAGAAGCCAGTGAAGGATTCCCGGGGAGTTTGCCGGGCGGGAACACTCCGACGATCAAGTTAGAACTCTGGGAGAGAATTGCAGAGAATACAAGGAGAGATAAGAGTGCAGATAGCGCAAGATCAATTACCTTTTCTCTCTGAGAGTTGAAGTTCTTATATAATGGTGTCCTGTCAAATCTGACATAACCACCTCGGATTCTCTGTCGTAGCCATTACCTGCCATGGCTGCGCAGGTCACTGTTGCAGGGTATGACTCTGTCATACGGGGGACACCTCTCAGGTTTGGCAGGCATGACGCCGCCTGGCGAGAGATGTGGGTGCAGGGCCCCAGGTTTGGTAGATACGGTTGTCAGGGAAGATCTTCCTGTGATATGTCGAGTTGTCTTCCTTCGAGCTACCTTGCACCGAGCTACCCTATGCCGAGCTGGAGGTACCATACTGAGGTTATTCTACCTGAGGCGGCCTACTTAGGCTTGTCAGAAAAAATTTATTAGGAGGCTCTCGAGCTCACCCCGAAGTACCTTGAGCTCGGGTGATCCCTGTCTTGTAGTACCCTGGCTTGGGATGCCTATGGAAGAATCTTAGCTCGGGGTATTCCCTTCTTGAGGAGGCGGGGGCTCCCTTATTGTGGAGGAGCTCGGGGGCTCCTTTACTTGGGAGGAGCTTGGGGGCTCCCTTATTGTGGAGGAGCTCAGGGGCTCCTTTACTTGGGAGGAGCTCGGGAGCTCCCTTACTATGGAGGAGCTCGGGGGCTCCTTTACTTGGGAGGAACTCGGGATAATCGGAGTGTCACCCGATGCCGAGCTGCCACACTGGACCTTGGCGGATTGGCCGCGCTGAGCTGTCACTTATGCTGAGTCACGCCCACGTGTCCCCCTATGATGAGGTCGGGGCAAATCACCCTCCATCAATTGCCCCCCACTCCTCGAGCC
>NW_010729084.1:7720626-7764660 GCF_000365185.1 Nelumbo nucifera
AGAGCTTGAAGTTTGCAAAGTTTTGGTGGAAGGCTTTTTTTGAAGCGGTTCCCACAGACGACGCCAAATGATGTATTGTGATCCGGTCACTCCTARCTGGCGAAGGACAACACCTGAGAAGGAGAAGGCAGTGAAGGATTCCCGGGGAGTTTGCCCGGTGGGAACACTCCGACGATCAAGTTAGAACTCTGGGAGAGAATTGCAGAGAATACAAGGAGAGCTAAGAGTGCAGATAGCGCGAAATCAATTACCTTTTCTCTTTGAGGGTTGAAGTTCTTATATAATGGTGTCCTGTCAAATCTGACATAACCACCTCTGATTCTCTACCGCAGCCATTACCTGCTAGGGTTGCGCAAGTCACTGTTGCAGGGTACGACTCTGTCATACGGGGGACACCTCTCAGGTTTGGCAGGCACAATGCCACCTGGCGAAAGATGTGGGTGCAAGGCCCCAGGTTTGGCAGATACGGTTGTTAGGGAAGATCTTCTTGTGATACGACGAGTTGTCTTCCTTCAAACTACCTTGCACCGAGCTACCCTATGCCGAGCTGGAGGTACCATACTAAGGTTATTCTACCCGAGGCGGCCTACTTAGGCCTATCGGAACAAATTTATTAGGAGGCTCCCGAGCTCACCCCGAAGTGCCTTCAGCTCAAGAGATCCCTGTCTTGCAGTACCTTTGCTTGGGATGCCTGTGGAAGAATCTTAGCTCGGGGCGTTCCCTTCTTGAGGAGGAGCTCGGGGGCTCCCTTACTGTGGAGGAGCTCGGGGGCTCCTTTACTTAGGAGGAGCTCGGGATAATCGGAGTGTCACCCGGTTGCTGAGTCACACCCACGTGTCCCCCTATGATGAGGTCGGGACAAATTACCCTCCATCAACAACAAACTAATTCAAAAGAAAAAGCATTATATAGTGACAAAAAGTTATAAGCAAAATAAAAAGAGAGCTAAATTGGTAAAAGAAGCATCAAATCAACTAAATAAAATAATGCCAAGTTATTGAATATTTTACATATGAATTAATAAAAGAAAAATTTGCAGAGAAATGCAAAATAAAATTTGACAACCTATATATGGGATGGAATACCTGCAGTGGGTGGTTTAAGTTTTAGCTTTACCCATTATTAGCCATCTACATGTTAGCTTTCCGCTGTCTCACAAGGATGCTTGCACTCTCACCCAGGTACATGCCATCTAAATCCAATTCATTGACACCCCTTTCTGTTCATATTTCATATCGGTTATTAAAGGTTTTATTTGCGACATTAGCAATTAGTTGATACCCTTGAGAATAGTTTCAGGTGATAAAAGGCATTGTTCCACAAACAATATTGGTTGGTTCACAGGATGAATAGCGTGTTATTTTGAGAATTATATGTTTAATAACTTAATTTGTAACATAGTTCTCTTCTGATGCATATAAAATTTGTATTTTTTTTGGGAATTATATGTTAATGACTTTGTTAGAATGGTCTGTTCTCATACATATAAATTTTGTGTTTCTTCTCTTTTTATGTAATATATATCTTCCAATCCCACTACCACAATTTTTATTATTCTTTTTCTTTATTTTTCATTCTCCCAATTCACTCGGTATTCACTTCAATCCCACATCAAGGTTTTCATCCGTATCGAATTGATACAGGTCCGCCTTGTATCGGTTCGTTTCAGGTATGTATCGGCTGATACATACCCAAAACGGGCTGATATGCATTATGTATCAGCTGGATTTAATTTCCCTTTCCTTTTTAAACTTAAATTTAATTTATATCTTCTCTCTTATTAATATCAATTTTAATTAAGCCTTGAGACGTCACTAAATACTAATATAATTTAATTAAATACTCATTTAAGTTACCTTTAATTACAGCATTTAATATATCATTAAATGTTATTTAAGTCAAATAATTTATTAAAAAACATAAACTAAAGGTAAGAAGTTTTGAACCTAAGTCATTTGCTTGCAACACTAATTAATTAACCATTATGCCAATCTCAATTACTTATTAGAATAATATGTTTTTTTATACTTAAAGTAATCTTTTTTGTCTTGGTGGATGTTTCCCAACAAATGCTATAAATTTGATTATTAGTATTTATATAATAATAAGATGGATACAAGTTAAATTTATTTATTAAAAATTAAGGAATATATTAACTTGTATGCATAATAAATATCACCTAAATCTATATATAATAAATATTAACTAATAAATGACTTCAAAAAAATATTAACTAATAAATATTAGTATGTATACACATACATTTTAGTTCTTGTATTATTTTTCAATGGTTACTAATTATATCCCAATACTTCATATAAATCATTAAAGAATGTTTTTTTATATTTAAATAAATTAGTTATAATCACATAAAACTCATTTTTATTATTATTCATATTTTTTAAAGTTTTTTTGAATTTTCTAGTGTATCCATGCGTATTTTGATTTTTCGTTCGTATCTATACGTTTCCAAAACATATCTTGATACGTCTTTTAAAATTAGCTWTCTGATACACCTTGCATTTCCGATACTTTGAACCTTAGAGGACATAACCCTTGATCAATCTATGCTGGTTTCAGTTTCAGATGTGAGAACAGAAAAAGAAAATGATCAATAGAGTGTAGCGCCTCAGTCAATCAGCAATAGTGTTTAATTGCCTCTTTCCAAATATGTTAGATTTGAGGATAAGAAGTGACCACTTCTATAGATCGAATGGTGGTGTCTATGGCGGAAAAAAACTCGCAAGATGAAACACTGATTTGAATAGTATGTCCACCTTGTAGCTGCTCAGGTTCGAAGAGGAAGAGAAGGCTTCTATCTCCTCTCGTTCTTAGGGAAAAACAGAAAAGAAAAGAGGGTTTAAATGGAGAGTGTCATTATGGCGTAGCAAGGTCTATTGTATTTGGCTAGAACCTGGTTCGGATACCATTGTAGCACCCTGCAATAGTAACTAAAAACAAATCAAACAGTTGTGACACTTGCTTGATTCTTCTAACATGAAATCAAAGGATGTGTTTATGACCCAAGGAGGCAATCGTCCAAGTGAGGTTCTTTTTCTCTATGTATTTGTTGACAGACTAGAGGGTCATATTTATAATGCGACCTTTAGCACTCAACAATACAAAATTTTACCATTGGAATTTGGAAATCCTTACCCAAGATTTTACCAATCACCTAGACTTATTCGGTCTCTTAGATCAAGGGACAAGTGTCCCACAAATAGGATTAGTTGTTTAGATTTTTTCAACGACTTTGTCAAACATTGACCACACCAAGCAAATAAATAGCTGACATGGTCCTTATTTGTTTAACTATAAATAAGCCTAAGATAGAAGGCTATGCCACCCACCCGGTAATACCAACAAATCACAATACCAACTACCATTCTCTTGACTCTTAAAACCTTCAAGTCATATAGATCGGGAGAATTTGCATAATTTCTTTTTTATTTTATTTCCTTTCTATGGGGAAAGGGCCAGAGGGGCGGGGCGGAGCGGAGCCACGTGGGGTTCCACAGATATTAAGGATTGGAGTTCAAATCAGCCCCTACAATATTGCCCCCCACAACTCTCATAACACATCCCTGTCTGGAAATATTTCCTAMTGATGACATCATCATTTTTGAGATTATCATCAGGAAATCTTYTAAATATACTGTAGGAATATGCTGTGGGATGTTGTGGGGGGTTGATTTGGTCTCTTAAGATTGAGACCAGTCAGACCACTTGCACTCATATTGTAGCATCACTCCTTCGTTCAGAGTACATAAAATTTATAATTAATAAATAATAAATCCTTTGGAAAGTGGAACAAAGTTAGCATTTGGGATTTGGATGTCTCATGTTTGTTCGGTATTTCTGTATTTACAACCATATATGAAATTACTGAAACCAGTTCGGATCAGGTAGGCACGGATATTGTAAGCATGTTAAATGAGCACGATATTGTAAGCACGTTAAATGAGTACTTAAAACTTTTTTGACATCTGTTCCTTAAAATAACTCCAGAGTCATTCCTACGTGGGTACGTAACTTCAAGTTTTTATCATTTATCTTTAGGTTTCTAGCATAGAAGGGCAACTTTTAGGGTTTAATATCAATAAAAGTAATATATTTAAAAATTTTTCAAAAATAGTTTAACTTTTTAAAAATAATATCAATAAAGGGCAAAAACATTGTTCATCTTCTTCTTCTTGCCATTTGTTCACTAGAGCCGCCGTCCACCACCACCCGCCACCGCCGCCTCCACCCACCTCCGCCTCCGGCAACGTTGTTGAAGGTGGAGGCAGAGGTGGGCGGAGGTGGTAGCATTGGACAGAGAAACCACCAGCACCGCTGCCGCCACCTCTGCCTCCGGCCACCTCCAACAATGTTGTCGGAGGCGGAGGCGGCGACGGGCAGCAATGAACGGCAGTGGTGAGTGGTGGCAGGCGGTGGCTCTGGTGAAAGAAGAAGAAGATGAACAGTATTTTTGCCCATAATTGATATTATTTTTAAAAAGTTAACCTATTTTTGAAAATCTTTTAAATATATTACTTTTATTAATATTAAACCCCAAAAGTTTTACCCCTTTATCTTTTATCTTTTACCTGTTGTTTGCTATTTAACATGGACCCATGAGTTACACCTTATGCATATCAGCATTCGTGTTCATTCGTGATTTTGTGTGCAGCCAATTCGGACTACCCAAAACCAATTTTTCGGTGATCTTGTAGATAATAGTCATCATCTGATTAGCATCGTCCTAGCACTCTTTTAGTAATGAAGTTTTAAGTTTTCTTTCCCCCACCAAAAAAATAAATAAAAAATAAAAAATCTAGGACTTGTTTTAGTTTGTAACCAAATTAGCTTAACATTTTTAGTACAACATAATCTTTTTTTTATTTTAGATAACATAATCATTTTGAGTATATAATCATAATCCATTCAATCAATCTCTAGAGGAGGAGAAGATAATCGGTGGTCGTCAGTCTCGACTCTCTTGACTCGTTCCCACGTTATATTTCTTTTATGAATTGATTGATCTGGCTTTCAACCCATTACCCATACCTCATTTGTAGTGTTTGCTCGACTTATTTTAATAAATTAATCGCTTTTTTTTTTTTGGTATGAGATTATTAATCCAATTTGACAAAAAAGTTTCATTGTTAATTTATGAGAGAGAGAACAATGGAAAAGAAAAAAGAAGTCTTTCAATCAAAGTTTCAGACAATTCAACAGCTGCCAGTTTTCTTTGTTTCTTCCTTCCACTGAAAATTCCCCTCGGGGCTTGGTGTTTGGTTGTGTGGGGTCAAGACTCTAGAAGGAAAAAATAAATAAGTGAAAATACTTTCATTTCGAAGTAATTTCGCAGAATCGTTTCTATTCAAATTAATACTTTTTTAGGTGAGAGAAAGGAAGAGATATACAAGTCAGTGTCGACCCTGCTATCACGGAAATAACCTCGAACACTCCCTCCCCATGAATTTTTTTTCCTTGTATCTTCGCTCTTGGTTTTAGTTGGAAGCACTTCGTCTTAGTTTTCGTAAGTATTGCATCAGATCCTTGAACGGTTTTTCTGCTTTCTGCTGCTCTCTGTTAATGGTAATTACTTACTTATTTTTATATATTAAACCCTCTGTTTTCTTATTTAGATTTTTTTTCTTAGTCTCGTTTTGTTTGGAATAGATTGGATTGGAGATTCTAAGTATTGGAATCTGCTTTTTTTTTGCCTTGGAATATCATTGTAGATTTGTTTAATGTTGTATTGGGCTTTAATCCTTGGTTCTGGAGCACTACACTTCAATGTGATTCAGAGAATTTGACTAGTATTTTCTCCATGTCTATGATGTTCTCTTTTTAATGGAATCTCTCTATTATTAATTGGCTTAATTGGCTTCTGTTCTATGGGCAGGGGGGGGGGGAATTGTTTAGAAATTGAACTTTGAATTACATAAGAGAATCATTTTCATTCTCATGTTCTTTGTTCGAGGTTTGCTATTGCAGAAAAATTCATGAATTGAGGTCAATCTATCTTCAGGTTTGGTCGTGAATGGAAGGTTTGATCAGTGCTACATACCTGAAAGGCAGAATTAAAAGGTTCCTTGGTGTTAAATGGGAGGCAAACAGTCCAGAAGGGGTGGCCACTACCCTTCCTCGTATGATTATGGGCCTCCGCCAATTCCTAATGCTTCACCTTATTATCCCTCCTATTCTAGCAACTATGTTGAGCGTGATGTAAGAAGTCGACTACAGAAAAAGTATACAAGGATTCCTGACAATTACAATTCCATTGAACAGGTACAGTGATTCTTCTACATCATCTGTTCCTATTTCGTTTAACAGCCATAAGAACTCTTTTGAATCTTGAATTCAATAAAAGCTGGAACCATGTGAATGTTGATAAACTAAAAGTTGGCCTTATTCATTTATGTAGCCCTTGTGTGTACAACCAAGTCTTTTATTTCTTCTTGCTACTATTGCAGCTCGTTTAGCAAAAAGAGTCTTAAACTTTCACTTAAAAAGATTGAAATTTATTTGATTGTGGCATCTTGTTTCTATGATGCCCTGATATGGCAAGAGCAGGTCTTGGCAATGCATCAGACAGAATTATCAATGAAAATTGAAGTCTCTGACTCTGGCACAACATGACACTCTACATATATCTGGGTATTATGGTACATGTTTGTTCCTGCTATAAATATATAATGAACAAAAGGAGAAAAGGCAAAAAGAGCACAACACATTATTTTATTCTTATTAGTCATTTTTACAAACTGAGCACATTACATGATCTATTGTTCAAACTGTTGTGTTTCGTGCATTGAAAATGGTTCTTTCTGGGAGTTTTAGCAACAAAGATTATACCATCCAATAGTTTTCCCATTTCTCTGATATTTTACATTAGATAAAAATTTTTCCCCTCTTTTTTTTTTTTTTTTTTTTTTTGTTTTAGGTGACAGATGCTCTTGCCCAATCTGGTCTGGAATCTTCCAATCTCATTGTTGGAATTGATTTCACAAAGAGCAATGAATGGACAGGTGCAAGATCGTTCGACCGTAGGAGCCTGCATCACCTGGGAGACTCTCCAAACCCCTATGAACAGGCAATATCTATCATTGGAAGGACTCTTTCAGCTTTTGATGAGGACAACCTTATTCCTTGTTTTGGCTTTGGAGATGGTTAGGACTCACTGTAACAGAAATGACAGATTTATGCATCTCACCTACTATTATAGTTAACTATTATTTGATTTTATTGGATCTGAGCAACAATCATGCCCGTCTTGCAGCATCAACCCATGACCAAGAAGTTTTCAGCTTTTATCCAGACAATAGGCCCTGTAATGGCTTTGAGGAAGCACTGACACGTTATAGGGAATTAGTTCCACGGCTTCGCTTGGCAGGTTGGTGTAAATTTCTTTCAACTTTCTTTCTTGTTCATTTGATGTCAAATATTCTGATCAAGACTTCTACTCTTCTTTTCAATAGGGCCAACATCCTTTGCTCCGATAATTGAGACTGCAATTGGAATTGTGGATAATAGTGGTGGACAGTATCATGTTCTTATGATCATTGCAGATGGACAGGTCAGGCATTGTGCCATTTGTCTGCCCTATGCTATTTTTCAATTATGAATTACAAAGTAGGATTACTGGAGTTTCTCCTAGAGTCATTTTCCTAGATATTTGGAGTCACTTTTGGATAACTTGAGAAGATTTTAATTTCTGCTTTTGCAATGCTGTTGGTTTATATTTTGTTTGTCAATGAATTTTCATAATTGATGATCTTGATGATAATAAATGTGGTGCCTCAGGTTACAAGGAGCATTGATACAGAAATTGGCCAGTTGAGTCCACAGGAACATGATACAATTAATGCAATCGTCAAAGCAAGGTAATCTTATGCAACATTCATGCAGAGTTTTGTATAATCTAAGATAATCTGGGATTCCTTATGATTGCCTACTTCTCCTGTTTGTAGTGACTACCCGTTGTCAATTGTTTTGGTGGGTGTTGGTGATGGACCCTGGGACATGATGCGACAGTTTGACGACAATATTCCTGCTCGAGCATTTGACAACTTTCAGGTGATAAATCTAAACTAGGAGTCTAGGAATACTTATGACTCATTTAATTCAATTTCCATGGGCCATTACATGATTATGATTGTTCTGTGCAGTTTGTGAACTTCACAGAGCTCATGTCAAGAAATATTCCTGCCAGCAAAAAGGAAACAGAGTTTGCTGTGTCTGCCCTGATGGAAATACCTTCACAGTACAAAGCAACATTAGAGCTCCAGCTCCTGGGGTATAGTTACTGAATCCATTTTCTACTTTTGGTAGGACTGGACTTAGATTCCGATTGACAAACAAGTGATTCATTTCTTTGTCTTTGTGCAGTCGCAGGAAAGGGATCCAAGAGAGGATTCCTATACCTCCTCCAATTGTTGGTTACAATTCTGGAAATTCCAGTTCTAGGTACTCACGATCGAGCAGCTTTGAGTATGGTACTGGATATCACAACAATGCCTATACTCCAGCAGATAGTACTGGATATAACAGCACTTATACTCCTCCGGAAGAATATCCTTCACGTAATGTTGCAAGTCAACGCAACAACCAGGTGTGTAGGCTTATACAAGTGTACAAAAGGTTTTTCCATACTGCAAAATACTTCAGATAAAAGTGACTTAGAGGTTTGGATTTTCAAAGAATTTGTTTTGGCTATATAGGAATCAGCTATTGAACTGAAACTTGCATGTGAACTCATCAAAGTCCCTGACACTGTGACCTGATCTGTGATGTTTAAGACTATTGATGTTAAATTAGAAACCAAAAAGCCACCAAAGCATAAAAACAAGCAAGCACAGAGCAGACACAAGATTTAAAACGGTTCAGCAATTTGTGCCCATATAGGGGTCACATTGCTTGGTGCAATGGTAAAATATCAGGATGCAAGAATGAGAATACAGTTTTGAGTCTGAAGATGGCCATTTTTGGAGGGAAAAGAAAAGCCAAAGTGAGGTCTGTATCCAGTCTATCCGTCCCAATATCCCAGATAAACAGGGCTATAATTGGGTAATAGTCCTTGGCAATGTTTGCCGACTACACAAATGAAAATTTATCCTTGCCGAGAAACTGTCTCTTGCATACAAATTTACATGTTTCTTCAAAAACATGAAACTCATTTGTGTTTATTGAATTAGCTTTAGCTGTTTAGCTGGCTTTAGAGCTTTGGATCATATAACTAACTCTTTGTTTTAACTTCTGATTGTCACTTCTTTGCTTGACAGACTTGTCCTGTATGCTTCTGGAATGCCAAGGACCTTGCTTTTGGATGTGGCCATCAGGTAGGGCTGCTGCAGAATTTAGCACTTCGTTGCAAGATTTTGATTGCTTATCATTGGCTGCTCTTTTTTCTGCAGACATGCTATGATTGTGGAAGAGACTTGTTATCATGTCCTATTTGCCGGGCCCATATATCCACAAGGATAAAGCTTTACTAACTAATCTCCATAACAAAATTTAGYAACTTCTAGGGATGGGGTAGATTTACATCCAGAAGCAAGACTTYTTTTTTTTTGGTTCTTCTGTGTTCTGTAAATAGTAGTGTTCCTGTAAGGTGCCTGATCATCGTGATAGGTAAAAGAAGTACAACAATTTGTGTGACCTATACCCGGAATCAGTAAATTCTCTTGTAAAAATGTTTTCAAAGTAAGACAGGGTTCGTCCCTTCTTTTTCACTGGCAAAAGTTGTCACTTTTGATCTCTGCTACATAGCAGCACATACATGCTTTTTTATTTTTAAATCCAATAAGGATGGTATGGCAGAGCTATTTTTCCCCAACACAACTTATCTGGCACCTATAGCAACCCCAGGTCACTCGTAGAAAATTCGTTAGAGCTTTTGAATATTATTAGAGCCGGACATTCAATGAGACAGCCTTGGTTGTGAAGTAAGGAATCTTATTGTTTTGGACGAATATCTAAACCGTCTTATATATAGTTACCAAAAAAATAAAAAAGAAAATCTTCTTATTATGATTTCATGGCCGTATTTTGAATTCGTGAGTTTGCGAGTGTGCACTGCGCTGACTTATGTTCATAGGTTGATCCTCTGTTGTAAGAATGGTATCGAGACAGAAAAACAGACCAAGAATTTCTCATTCTTGTGTATAGTTTACATGTACAGAGATATATATATAGAGAGAGAGAGAGGTGATGAGTCACCGAATTTGCCCACGTGGCCACATGGCAGATTACAGCTGTCGGTTGGTTTTATGCCCAACTTGGACAAGAGAAAAAAAAACGCTCTGTGGAGACAACTTTGGTGAAGAGATTTGTTGGCTGTGAGGTGCTAGAAATATGAGTGGTTGTCAATTCGCCCCATTGGATGAGATCACGGATAAAGTGACAATCAATTTCAATGTATTTGGTGCACTCATGGAAGACGGTTGGCAGCAATGTGTAATGCGGCTTTGCTGTCACAGTGAAGAGTAGGAGGTGTGGAGAGATTGACTTGTAGTTCAGTAAGAATCCTCTTTAACTACACTAACTCAAAAGAAGTAATGGCCATGGCTCTATACTCTGCTTCGGCAGAGGAGCGAGAGACAATGTGTTGCTTCTTTGATTTCCATGATAGAGGAGAATTTCCAAGTAAAGTCAAATAGCCTGTGGTGGAGCAACAAGTCAAGGGGCAACTGGCCCAGTCAGAATCACAAAATCCATGGAGCTGGAGAGGACTGGAGGTTGAGAAGAAAATGCCATAGGTCATAGTGCCTTTGATGTAGCGTACCACTCGCAAAGTTGCATCAAAATGTTCTTGTTTGGGGTTTTGCATGAATCAACTTAAATAGTTCACAACAAAACAAATGTCTGGTCGTGTTGTTGTTAAGTAGATAAGGCAACCTATCAAACGACGATATTGGACTGGATTTGAATATGCTGGACTAGAGGTGTCGGTGAAACGTCTTTGAGGTTCCATGGGTGTAGGACAAGATTTGCAATCCATCATATTTGTSTATTGGATGATGTTAAGAGCATACTTCTGTTGATTGAGAAAGATGCCAGCACTTGATCTAGATACCTCTAGTCCAAGAAAAAAATTAAGTGGGCCAAAATCTTTGATCCGAAACAGATTATCTAGGTGTTGCTTAAGAGTGAAAATGCGAGTGGTGTCATTTCCTGCAATGATGACATCATTAACATATACCAAAACAACAACAAAGGAGCATCCCGACTTAAGTGTGAAGAAAAAATGATCAGATGGCGATTGCTTGTAACCCAAGGATGACAGTGACAATGTGAATTTCTCAAACCACATTCCAGAGGTTTGCTTGAGGCCATAGAGAGACTTGTTCAATTTACAAATATGGTTGGGAAAAGCATGCCCAAAGCCTTACGGAATGGTCATGTAGACTTCTTCATGGAGGTCTCCATGAAGGAAAGCATTGTTCACGTCTAGCTGATGGAAATCCCAACCTTTGATGGCTGCAACTACGAGTAAACATTGAATAGTGTCGATTTTAGCCACTAGAGCAAAGGTGTCATGATAATCAAGGCCTTCAATTTGAGTGTAACCTTTTGCAACAAGTCGCGCTTTGAAGCGCTCTATAGTACCATCAGCCTTGTATTTAGACCCACTTTGACCCAATGAGTTTCTTGCCAGGAGGTAGTGGTACAATGGACCAAGTGTTAGACAGTGTATGTCCTTAGCTCCAATCAGATTGATATACATTATGACATTTATTGTAAATGAATAAAGTACATATTTGATTTATGTTATAGTGGTGCGTTTCTGTGTAATACCCTTAAACTAGACACTTATGAGACTTGTGTTAGCTTAGAATGTTCACAACCGTTGGATAAGTCTGGGGAGATTTATCCTACTAAGGCACTGATACTGATGTGCCGCCAAGTGTTGGGGTGGCCTGTCTCAACTGCTAGGATGAGACCCGAGGTACATGCAATGTAGGTTTACTTGAAACCCTGAACCGGACCAGATTTCCAGTATTGCCTTGGACCTTGGTGATTAGTGGGCAAAACTAGAAAGTTACACCTGACCCCTAGACTCGATTATGATGCTACACTATGTGTCGGATTGGGCTGTCTTTGATATGCCAATCAGTGAGATCCTTAGCGGGGGTCAAAACCTAGGTATGTTGGGACAGTCCGAGAATTCATCTGAGTGGGTGATCATAGTAACAGGATCAGCCCCTTTGTCGGATAAAGGTAATGATCGGGGATGCACTTTCTCTGATGGAAACCAAGACTACCGGCAGCCGATTTCAATCGTTGAAATTTGTTTTGCAAAATATATTTATATACGGATGTACATATATATTATGGTTTCAAAATGTTTGCAAAAGGTTTTAATTATCGGGATCCATGTGAGTATAGAGTGCAGCACTGTTCCTTGCAGCCGAGGGAGAGGTCCTCTCTTGTCGGGCAGTGTTTGATCATTATGGGATGAGAGGTTAAGTGTAAGACCATCGATGGTAATACCTGATGGGCTAATCTTGCATCTACCCACAGTCCCTGGGTTTTTATAAGGTGGCTTGGCCCAGGGACCACTTAGTGTAAGTGTTGGGCCCATTAGGAGCCCATGTGATGGGCTTCAAGGGGTTCACTGTCTTTTTAGTGAATTCGGCCAGGCCTTGTAACAAAGGCTGGGCTGAACCCATGTGGCTGATGTGTAGATCAATGTTTGGGTCCCACGCCATACAAAGAAGCCCAACTGGGCAGCAATTTGGAGGGTTACTGAGCAGATAGACTTATTGGGCCTAAAACCCATTTCGAACTGGTTTAGTTGGACTAATTAAAGAGAGGAGCAGATCTGGGATTGGATTAGCGGATAGGATAGGGTCTTACCCTATCCACTCAGAGAGTCCAGATCTGAATTTGGACCTGGAAACCTCCTAATGAGATTAGGAGAGAGTTGATCTAATCTGCAGATAAGATAAGGACTTATCCTTATCTCTTAAAGAGAGTCCAGATTCAAATAAGGATTTGAATCAGGAAACTCCTAATGGGATTAGGAGCTTATCTCTTTAAGTCTATAAAAGGAGCAGGGGGCGAACCATTCAGCCCATCCCAAATTCCAAAGATCAGATCTCAGATCGCACAGAGAGAAGACAACAACAGTGTGACCGCGCCATCTTCTCCCTGCGTTCTCCTCCAGTTGCCGCCATAGCCAGTTTGATCTCCATTGTTATAGGAGCAATCAAGAAGCATTCTTGATATCAGTTTTTGGTGAAAAACTGATTGGGATTTTTGCTCACCTACCCTCCAGCGAATTCTTGGTGAAGGATTTGGTTCTTTGGAAGAACACTGTTGATTCTACTCCATCCTGCACTGTGTCATCTTCAGTGGAAGCAGTCTTTGGATCATTCCTTGGGCGTAAATACCTCTATTGGAAGATATTATTTCTTCGTATCAGGTATATCCCTCTCCTACTGTTTTGGTTCAGATCTGGTTTGGTTCTTGGTCAAGATTGATCGTTGAAAAATACAGTTTTTCTAAAACAGGGAATGTGATTCCCAGATGGGAGAGAGAAAAATTTTTGAAATTTCGCCCTACCTTCCTGCAAGGTTCGGCCATCCATATGATGGATCTCTCATCCCTTCAGCTTGACACCATCGTGGGTCTTTGGCTGGTTGGTTGTAGGTCTTGGGTTCATCTTGAAGGGAAGCAAGATGGGATTGGGCTAGTGAAGGAGGAAGTTGATAAATGTAGTCATGGAATTGAATAAGGATAGTGGTATTGCGGCGTGGGCGGGTGATGGGTGATGATGGAGAGTCCACTGGATGATTGGTAGTGGGTTCAAGTGTGTCAACGTGGTTATGTGGAAGTGGTGTTGGTGGTGTAGGATTGATGGCTTGAGTGGGTTCGGTCATAAGAGATTGGCCTGTGAGGGTTTGGTGTTGGGTAGTGTCAATGGTGGTTGGTGGGCTAGAGTAATCAAAATCGTCTAAAGGTGGTAAAGGAATGACAGATGTGTTGGGTTGGGTAAGTAATGGCCCATTCTTGAATGGGAAATGATTCTCATAAAAAATGACGTCTCTTGTGGTGAAGATTTTATGAGTTTTTAGGTTGTAAACTTTGTAGCCACGTTGACCATGTGGGTAGCCCACAAAGACACAAGGATGGGCTCAAGGGACAAATTTGTCATGTGGACATGATTGTAATTGGGCATAACAAAGGCAAACAAAAACCTACAGGTGATGGTAGGATGGGGATTTGTGAAACAAGGCTTCATATGGAGAGACATTAGATAGTAATGGGGTGGGTAGTAGGTTTATGATATAGACTGCAGTGAGTGGACATTCTCCCCAAAAGGCAATTGGAAGGGAGGCTTCAAACATCAATGCCCATGCCACCTCCAATAGATGACGGTGTTTTCTTTCTATCACCCCATTTTGTTGGGGTGTGTCCATACATGAGGTTTGATGCAGTATCCTTTGTGAAGTAAGATAATGTTGAACCGGCCTAGACAAGAATTCAGAGCCATTATCACTACGAATTTGTTTAAAAAAAGTATTAAACTATCTAGTGACCATTGCACAAAAAGAAATCAAGTACTGACCAGCCTCTGACTTGCGCTTTAATAGGTATACCTAAGTACATCTTGTGTTATCATCTACCAAGGTAAGAAAATATCTAGCACCACAATGAGAGGGGGTTTTGTAGCTCTCCATATATCACAATGTACCAAAGAAAAAGGTTCTTTACTACGAGTGTTGTTGATCGAAAATGGAAAACGAGCTTGTTTGGTCCGATGGCATGCATCACAACATATCTTCAAATTAGAAATGGAGATCCCATGAATGAGAGCTAAACGAGATCGAGAGGGTACCCCAAACGCATATGCCAAATTGAAGAACTGACAGTGGTGGACTAATGAACACTAATCGAATGACCAATGCTGGTGGAGTGGTGGAATCTGAAATGGTATAACCCATTGCGGAGCTCACCCGTCCCAATCACAATCTTGGAGAGTGGGTCCTGAAGGATGCAATAATGTGGGAAGAAAATGGCAATGCAATTTAGCTGTTGTGTAATCTTGCTTACAGACCAAAGATTGCAATGAAATGTGGAAACATGCATAACATCTTGAAGGATATGTGACCCAATGGTGATGGATCCACGCAAATTTGTGCGGGTCAATGATCCATCTGGAAGACGGATGCTTGTGGGTGTGACATTAACAAAGGTATCAAACAGGCATCATTTGATACCATGTGGTCTAAAGCACCACTGTTAATAATCCAATCAATGACAAGAACAGTATCCTTACCAACTGAGACTGAGGCTGCAAAGTCAATTGATTCTCTATTCAAGAGAGATCAATTGAGTGTATTGGTTCATAGTTAGGCCAACCACCGGTGAGTTCTGATTCATTGATGTATTTGGTTGGTTTGTATTATCTGTAGCTGTAAGAGCAGCAGATCGGGTGGCTTTACCAGAGTCATCAATTGGCGTTTTTTCATTTCGGTGCCGATTCCAATTTGGAGGATATCCAAAGAGAGCATAACATCGATCCTTGGTGTGGCCATTCTTTTTGCAATGGTCACACCGGAGTTTTGGTCGTGACACCCCGGTACCTTTATCCCTTGTTGTGAGTGTTGTAGCTTCAGGTTGCAAAGAACAGGGAACCATCATTTGTTGGTGACGCTCCTCTTGTATTATGAGGGCATAGGCCTTGTTTAAGGTAGGCAAAGGCCCAAATCCAAGAATGTTTGATCGAACCGTATTAAACGATCCGTTGAGACCCATAAAAAATTGATGGATTCTGTCTCTGTCACGCTCCATTGGAAAAATCTTGGCAGCTCCACAAGTACATTCAGGGTACACCGTGAGAGAATTTAGTTCATCCCAAAGTGTCTTAAGTTTTGTAAAATATGCACTGACAGTGAGATCGTCTTGACACAACAGTGCCAAGTCTCGCTTCAATTCGTATATCCGAGGAATGTTTCCTTGTGAAAAATGATCCTGGAGTTCTTTTCAAATTTCTACTACTGTGTCGACGAATGCTACACTGTTGTAGACTTCCTTTGCTAAGGAGTTGAAGATCCACGCAATGACCATTGCATTACATTTGGTCCAAGCACTGAATTCTGCAGCACCAGCTGCTGGTTTTGGCAGAGATCCATCAACAAAGACTAATTTGTTCTTTACTTTCAAGGCATTGATCATTACTCTTTGCCACATGGGATAACTGTCGCCAGTGAGAGGAAAGGACACAAGCATCATTCCTAGACTGTCCGAAGAAGAAAGAGAATAAGGAGAGTTATGTTCAATCTCCATGTAAATAGCAAGAACAGTTGCAAAGAAAGAGCTCAATCAAGAAAGCGCCGATTGCAGTTGAGTCAAGAGTTGTAGGGAGATGACCAGATCAAGAATCGTTGAACCGAGCAAGCACGACTGGATCAAGAATCACTGAGTAGAGGAAGCACAGCTTGATCAAGATCCACCGAACTCGAACCAAATCAAGATTTGCATAAAAGAAACGAGGAATGCAGAGGAAGCAAGGAGATGCGGATTGCCGCTCTGATACCATGTAAGAATGGTATCGAGATAGAAAAACAAAGCAAGAATTTCTCATTCTTGTGTATAGTTTACATGTACAAAGATATATATAGAGAGAGGTGATGAGTCACCTCCATTTGTCTTTGCTCAGAGAAATTTTCATAGAGGAAGAGCCTAATGGGAGAATAATTTTTACCATCTTTTCTTGTAAGATACAACCACTATAATCTCTAAAATAAAACTCTCCTTTGAATACACTCTCAGTAACTGTAGTTTTCTTTCTTCAATGTATAACTTTTACAATAGGTTTCAGAAGGGACCGAGAAAAACCCACTCAAGAAACCACTTCCACATTACAAAGAACCCATAATTCTTAGAAACTCAAACATCCACAGAACCATAACCCAAGCTGCAAACCAACCACCACATGGTCCACTGGAAGAACTAGTGTCACTAATTCCAACCAGAAACCTGCAGTCACCAATTGAAGGGTCAAGGAAAGTAACCAGTCCAAGCCCATCAAAATCACAGCTCTGTGAATCCTGTTTTTGCAGCTGATAATAACTGTTAAATGCGTAAGAAATATTTCCCTTGGCCCCAATTCCATTGCATGAACCCCCATAGACGAGTGTTGTGCAATCTGCAACACTGCAAGCAAGTTTAATGTGACTTACCACACCTGAAAGATCCCTGGTTGGGTCTGCAATGCACCATCTTGATGGAAGATATTGGACGTTTTTTGCATTCTTTAATACCCCATTGCCCATGTTCAGAGAGTACTTCGCCTGGCCATCAAAAGAGAAAATCCCCCAGTGCCTCTCGAAGTTCCCAGGAAGTGTGCTCTTAGCACCTTCATCAAGTAGACTGAAAAGATAAATATCCATGGGCGGGACTCCTGGTCTCAGAGGGGTTCCCTTGTTGCTCAGGATGTGATTTATGAGGCCCTGATTGAAGGCCCTTGCAGCAGTGAGATTTGCACTCAGGGCTCCATCTGTGGGCCAGCCTACCTCACCAATTACTATTGGCATCTGACCATATCCAATTCTGTTGAGAGCTGCAACTAAAGTATCAAAATTTCCATCAAATGCATTGTAATAAACATTTTGCCCATCTGCAACCGGGTGAGTTGTTCCCTCAAAGAATGCATAGTCCTGTGGGAAATCTGAGTTTCCATAAAGACTTAGAAAGGGATAGATATTGACTACAAACGGGGAGCCATTTGCACTGAGGAAGGAAACTAATTGAGTCATGATTTGTGTTAGTTCCGGCCGGAAGGCTCCCTGAGAAGGGAGGGTAGACTCATAAGCATCAGCATTGCAAGGAACTACTAGCTTCACAAATCCTGCCAGATTTGCTTTTGCCAAGGACTGCTGTAGGTTGAGCAAAGCAGGCATGACATAAGGTTGGAATTGTCCTGAGTAGCTCGTTAAAAAGGGCTCATTCCCAACAGCAATGTACCTGTAATCAAATTGTGGACATTAAGAGCAAGTAGAAAATGCACTCATGAAACTCTTCAAACTAGCATACAAAGATAAATGTGGAAAACGCAAAGATTTTTCAAACTAGTATGCAATATACACTTTTTTTTCAGAATAAATAACTGATTATATTAAGAAATCAAAGTGGGTACATGAGATGATGTACAAAGTAAACAAGTCAAAAAAATAGAAGTTACATAAGCAAGTTCTATCATTAAACAGAGCTTCCTTGTGGACACCAGACCTGGCCAAGACATCTGCTAAAGAGTTTAATTCCCTAGGAAGCCAGTTAAGTATTACAGTCAAGGAATCTATAATATCTCTTGCCTCAGCCAGCTAGTGAGCTATCCTCCAAGGGATGTCATCCTTCTCTTTGAGCCACTTTATAGTATTAACAGAATCACCTTCAATGGCTAGGAAAGACAGTCCCAACTCTTTCGCAGTTAGGAGCCCTTTAAGTGCAGACAGAATGTCATCCTTTGTAGAATCAGCATTTCCAATCAGTCCACTGAAATCCACCATAAACTTCCAGCCCTCCTGAATACACCATCAATCCCCACTGCTCCAGATTACCCAGGGCACTTCCATCAAAATTTGACATCACCTCCTCTTCCCAAGTAGGAAAGATTCTGGGACTGCTTAGAATTCTGGGGGAGTTGAGGATCTCCACCACATTACTTTGAAAGTCATTCAATGAGACTCCTTTGAACTCCAAAAAATTAACCACCCACATATTACACAAGTAGGTTATATGAGAGATCAAATCTATAAAGGATTTAACTTTGTTTTCAAAGATACGATTGTTTCTTTCGTCCCACACATAGACTGTAAACAATGGAGTCATTACCATTTACCAGAATTTAAATGGGGAAGAGGGTCCAAATTTCATCAAGCCATACAGCTAAGTTTGTCATTTATTGTATATATTTGACTTTTTTACATCAAATCATACAACTATTGCTTTTTATTATTTTTAAATATAAGTAAAAAATTGGTTGGTTCCTATATGATTTGGTGTAGTCAATTACCTATACCCTATGATGCACCCCCTCTCTCTTAGAAAACCTCTCCTTTAATCTCAATTTTCTACCCCTGTCCTCTATCCCCACATCACATCCCTCCTACAAGCTTTCCTTTTCTATCTCATCTTCCTAATACTAATTAGGAATATTATACCTCCCTCCCTTGTCTTTTCTTCTTCAGTCCTCACCCTTCAATCATCCTCCCTCTTTCTATTTAAGAGTTGAAACAAACCAGCCTTGGGTTTTTCACATCATCTATTTCAAGAAAAATACAAATAAATAAAATAATTTAACTTTTATGTAATTGGATTCAGTGCTTGCAGTTATTCAGTTCAGTGTTTACAAATAATGGCAAAGGTGGCTGTATTGCAATTGTACCACACATAATGTGGACTGATCTGTACTCCAACAACAAATGTGACAACTGACAAATTGATTGAAAGAAGAACTACGATTCTTCAAGTTTTTATTTCACATATGGATGTTGAGTATGGTAGATTCACAAAATGCTTGTGAGTTCATCTTAGGCTATTGAGTTCTAGAGCCACTATAAGATCCATAAATGTAGTTTTTTGGATCGTTTTGACCACTTTGTTATTACTGATGCATGGAAGAAAACTCACCTGTGAATTTTTCACTTCATTAAGAAAAATTAAAATTACAAGAAAATACAAATATATTAAATAATTAATTTTTATATAAATTTTCTGCTATTGCAATTATAAATAGTGATTGTATACATGCATAATAGCTTTGTTTAATCATTTAAGAATTAATATATTAAAAATTCATATTTTATTACTAGTAACTAGTGTAATTGAAAACTTCATTTTTGAACAAATGCCCTTGCAGCATTAATCTGTGCATCACATGGGTAACTTCTAGTGTGAAAACTTTCAGCCATTGTGGTCCATTAATTGTTCTTCTATCGTAAAACTTAATGCCTACAATATATGCATGTATTGTGTATAAGTTAGGTGACAAACACACAATTGCACCAAGAACTATCTTAACACCTAGCCTATGCACAATACATGGAGTAACAAATAAAAAAAAATAAACTTCTAGTATTCATATATGAAAATTTTAAGAACTGATGGTAGGAAGTATCGTACTCAAAAGAGATGAGGAGCAAGGTGCCAAGGAGTGGAGTGTGATAAAAAAAATCATTTTCTAACTTGGAAGTTGTACCCAAGATAGGGAATTGTGAAAGAAGCAAAAAAAATCACAAAGTTAACAACAGTATTGTCTTAGAAATCAAGTAAATATAGCTCACTTGGAAAAAAAATCGTTCGTGACAATGCTAAGGATGAATAGTATGTTAACATTGAGAGAACATGCTAGTCCTTGACATGTCAATGGTGCCTGATTCTATTTCTTCAGGACATGGTGCTATATTTGTTGAACGTGGGTTCTGCTCCACCAAGACACTTAAGGGGGTAACAATGAAACACTTCAGGCCAAGATGGCATCTACAGTCTTGTAATACAAGAGTGAATGGAGAAGACACTGAATTCATTCAAGGGGCACCTCTAAATAACCTTGTGCAGGATGGGAAGCAGCCATTTCAATGAAAAAAAAAAAAAAAAAAACAGTTAGCCTCACATACTAGAGTCACAATGAATCACGCCCTACCAACTTTAACAGAACGAGTGATTAGTCCCCACCCAAAGAAAAAAAAAAAAAGAAAAAATAAATTAACGGATATACATAATAGCAAATAAGAGATACTACTAAGTATGTATATATGAAACAACCAAAGAGAAAATATTGATAGAAACAATAGATATAAAGGAAACCGATAAAAAAATAGATAAAGACGTCAGTTCAGAGATCGTAAGACCAATGCTTGAAAAGATAGAATATCTCAACCAGGCAATAAGCAGAACAAAAGCATATCGAGAGAGAAGATTTACATCAATCTAAATCCAGAATATTTAAGCAACAAAATATGAAGACCGAGCAAGCAGGAGAGGAATAAAATAAAAAACGGACAGAATACATGCATATATACCTGATATCAACGCCACCTTTAACCATATATCTGGACACATTCTGGCGAACCCACAAATCTGCAGCTACAGGAGATGAACTAAATACGGCCAACATCTCATTTGGAATCCCTACCATAACCTCAATCCCGCTCCCCATTAGAGATAAAAGAACATCTGGCTCTGCATCAAAGATCTTGACTTTGTGTATCTTATTTTCCTTGATGAGATCGACCACAATGGAGGGTGAGAGCCTGTGAGAAGATATTGTCCCCCAGTTTACGCCGATGGCAGATTCCACCATTGGAGCCGAGCTTAAAATGAGTAGAATAGAAAGAAATGTTGCAAGAATGTGGATTTCTGCCATTTCAAAAAATAACTGTCGATATCAGAGGATTTCAGGTGGTCTCGAGGGATCATATAGACATGGAATGGGGTTTCAAGTTTTCAATGTGCATAAGCATAACAGAGGGAGGAGATGCGGGAAGGGAGAGGACGGAGGACTGGAGGAGTAAGTTCAGCCTTGATGGGGGTATGAGACTATGAGTGTGAGCGAGCAGTGTAACTTCCTAAAAAGGTAAAGCGAAAGTACTACACAGTGTCTACAGGTGAAAATAAGTAATAACAAAAAAATATATATTACTTATATTTTGAAATTTGAAAAGTTAAAAGCTGTTGTAGTTGACTAAAATAACCCTTGATTATCATCACTAATATAACGATTAAGCAATTAATTTTGTTAAACTTTAATTATTTAATTAATGAATAAGGGCTTAAAAGGGCATATTATGCAAATGCTCATCGTTCAAGGAATTTATTAGGAGAATAATATGTTTTGTTGTACAGTTGCTAATTACTACAAGCCAAAATAATACATTAATCAAATAATCAGTCGTGTATTAACTTAAACAATTGTTATTGGCAGGATATTTGCATTGTAAATTGTGGGCTTCGTAGTTCGTAGCAGTGGTCCGGACTCCGGACTCCCGGGTCGGAGGTTATCAGTTATCACCCCGAGGCCGAGACTCTCCACAATGCAAGTTATTAATGTAATTCGCTTTGGCCTCCATCCTTATTCAATTTATCATATACGTCGAGTCCCTGAAATATTTTTTACTTGTTTATCCAAAAAATAATATTTTTCTACTTGCAATAAATGGTGGCCTGGCCACGGACCAACATAGAATGCATGTCGTTGTCACAGGTTTGTCCGTTGGGACTGCGTGGATGTCGATCAATTTTACTAGTTCTGTATAAGGTTGCGTTGGGACTGCGTGGATGTCACAGATTAGTTTTTATATCAATAATCAATGTAAAATTTTATAAAACTCCACTCTATTGAAATGTCAATAAGATCAAATCAGAGATCTAACGTTTTACATTGTAAACTAACATCGACAAAATCAAACTGACAATGACGTTTTACACCACAAAACAAATGCAGCCTAAGCTAATATTTATAGAGGTTGACCCTCCAAATTTAAAAAGTTAACTTGATTAGTTAGGAATACAAACGGATTGGATTATATTCAAATTCGATCTAAAGATTTGATTGGATCTCACCATAAATATTTATTTAAATTCAATCAGGATGTGGATATTTGAATCTGATCCAATCTGATATTATTTTTAAAAATTAATAAATTATTAAAAGGAAAAGAAAATGTAACAGTTTAAATAAAGAAAAACAAAAAATATAAGTATTTTTTCAACTATTTTTTTTATTAAAAAGTAAATAATATACAAAAATTTACAAAATACAATATAAATAAAATATATATATGACCTGAATTTAGATCTGATTATCCAATCCGATCCAAAGATCCAAAATAAGGATATCAGAAATAAGGATATCGGCCTTTGAGACAGTTCTGAATCTCCTTCGATGAAAATGCTAAACTTCCCAAATGATTTGGCAATGATGTGTGCTTCCAAGGCAGCCCAAGCCTCCATAGTGTTTGATGGAGCAATGACCCACCAACTTACTTTTATAGATCAACACTTCTCCTTTGTCATTTCTCACAATACAACCAATCGCGGTCGATCCATCACTCTTACTTGACGCATCAGAATTTATCTTGATCACAGCTTCATTTGGAATGGACCATGGTTTTTAAAATCGAACCGATTAGGGGTCTGATTATCGGGTCAAATGTTCGAATTGAATACTCGGCCCGTTCTAACAAGAAAATAAAAGAATTTCAAAAAAATAAAAAACAGTCAAAACTGCTCAAACAATTAACCGCCCAGTTCAATGGTTCGCTGATCAAAATCAACGGTTTTAGAGGGAAATCCGATTTTTAGGGAAAACGGAACTGGTCACCTGACAGGTTCCCGGTTTTTCCGATCCAACTGTCCAGTCTGGTCTGATTTTGAAAACCATGGAATGGACCATCTCACCCAGATACTCTTAGGTTCCTTCTCTATTCTTCCAATGTTATGTAATCTGTTGAATTCTTCGCTATCATCCACAGACTTACTAAATAGTATGGCTGGAGGAATGGTGATATTTTTGAAGACCTTCCCATTTCTACTCTTCCATAATCTCCATAAAAAAAAAAAAAGAAATATTTTTTTGTGGGTTATAGCATTAGTGATTCTAGACACTCTTTCCCACCATGTTCGAACACCATCCCCTAGTGATTGGGTCTTAGGGCCCATTTGGCTTACAATTGGAATCGGAACCAGAATCGGAATGGTCTATTCCCAGTCTGTTTGGTTCGGACAAGAATGAGTGTGGAAATTGAAATCAACAAGAATAAAATGTCATTCCCAAGAGAGAGGCAGAGAATGATCATTTTCTCAATTGAGGAAATGCCATTCCAGAAGGAATGGGAATGGAATTCTGATATCGCTCAACTAAACAGTTGGAATCAAAATAATCCATTCTGATTCAAATTCCAGACCCCTATTCCCACAAATCAAACGGCCGGGTCCTTAGATTTTCGAACTGAAGAATACTCCAAGTCTGTTTAGCATCATCACAGTTTAAAAATATGTGGTTAAAATCTTCCGCTTCCCCATAAATACTACACTCTTTTACATTCACCCCTCTTTTTCGCAAGAAACTTTTGGGTGGGATTTTGTTATTAAGGCTTAATTTGGAAAGAATAGAAATGCAAATATATACGGAAAAAAATATATGGTTTTGCATTTGTATTTGTAAGGAGCAAAAAGAGGAAATACTTCAACTTTGGGGGCAATTTAGGTGCCAAATTCTCATACTGTTGCCTCTACTGGTATTAAATTCATGTCAGATCCGGTCAACATGTTGTAGGTCGATTTTATTTAGGGCTTGTGTTTGGGTACCATGCCAATTACTATCAAGTCAGACTATTCGGACGAACGCTATGGATGTGGGTCTTTAAAGTTGGTCTTACTCAATCTCAATCATCATCCCCTTTTGAATTCTTTAAGTGAATTAAAGTAAAAGACGGTTGTGTCGGTTTGGAAGTTGATGGGCACTTGGACTTGATTTGTTTGCAGCGCATTCTCAAACCACAAAGCAAACACTGCTTTAATTCAAAGAATCGAGACATTGCTAGTTTGCTATTTGCTGGAGAGAGAAAGAGAGAAAGAGAGACAGAGAGAAATAAATAATGATGCAAATGCACCTCAGCAGTTCCAATAGGAGGCCAATAATCAAAGAGAAAGTAAAAAGTAGAAAACAAACCAAAGCGGCTTTATTCTTTTATGCAAATCAACTTTTAGTCTGTATTTGTCTCACCGTCAGTTTGCTTAGCTATTACTTTTGATATAATGTGGGGATGTCAGATGTGAATAAAACGCCCATATTTCTTTATAATTTTTATTTTTTACACCACTAGTATAGTATAGGGCCTATAGGCATAGGTGATAGGTGTAAACCCACCCAGCAGCTGACTCGTTTGTTTATGTTTATGTTAGGCCGGGGCGCACATGGCCACCATGTGATGAGTTCGTGGTGTGCATCCATAACCCATAACCCATAACCCATATCAAAATTAAAAAGAAAAAACAAAGATAGGCTGTGGTCATAGAGGTCAAACATGAGTTCACATCAGCGCCCCACACCACATCTCAACCGTGAATTGTAAATTTCTTCCGATGATACTGATGTGAAATTGTTTGTTGTCAATTAAAAGGGTGTTTTGTAAAGTGTATGAGAAATTGATGATATAGACTAATCTATACCATACTTTGTGATAGAGATGAATTACACTATACTGTTGTTTATACCTCCTCTTGAATTGTGGATAAAATTATATGGATTTGTTCAAACCATACTTATTGATTTCGTATATGGCTGTTCATAATAAGACCAAAACCAATTAAATCGATCAACCTGATCCGATCCAATCCGAGTTGGCTGGTTTTTTTTCATCACTAGTCGGTTTTGGGTTATAAAAAAACATAACCGATGGTTCGGTTCGGTTTCAATTTTCATGTGTGAAAATCGAAACCAATATATATTTATATATCTGATATATTTCAGTTTTAATATATATTTCAGATATATATTTGTGGAAATATATATATATATATATTATATAAAATATCAGTTTTAATCCATCAAATCATTTTTAATTTCCAGGCATCCAGCCTTTGCTTTCTTAGACTTGAATCCTTTACCGTTCACACCGAGAGAATCATTCACAAAACCAACCCAAACCGATTCAAACCGACCAAGTCAGTTTTACTTAGTACTGGGTCGGTTTCGATTTCATTTCTAGGTAAACCGACCAGGTCGGGTCGGTTGGAAAAACGCCAGTAAACCGATCCAATCCGACCCATGAACAACCCTAATTTTGTATATATCATATACAACTTGTGAGATAATTTACACAATCGATCATGTAGGGATGCAAATAGATTGGATCGGATTCAAATCAAGGTATATTCGAATCCGATCTGTTAGCAAAATACAAGATCCAATTGGATCTCTATGATTTAAATCTGGATATGTTAAGGATGTTAGATGTATGAATCTAATCCGATCCGATTCAAATTATGAAAAATTTTAATAATTATTAAAAGAAAAAACAAAAAAGTTTATATAAAGAAAAACAAAAAATATAAGTATTTCTTTTCAACTATTTTCATCATGTATATTACATGTCTTTTTATAAGAAACTTACAAAAAATGCAATATAAACATATTTATAAATAAATATATTAATATATACATATATTTTTATAAGTAAATATRTTTATAAATATATACATATATAGATCATTATCGGATCCTATCGGACCGGATAGGGGTGATCCAAATTCCAATTGGATCAAATCCAAAAATTCGATAGAGGGTTATCTGAAGCTAACAAAAATAGGAACGGATTTCGATTAAATGATCCGATCCTTTTGCACCCATACGATCATAATAAAAAAAAACCCAATTTAAGCTAAAAATAATTTGAAATAATAATAAAAAATAATAATAGATAAAATAAAATGCCAATACATAATTACTAATAAATATAAAAATAAATATATTTATTATTATAATATTATCTTCAGCAATAAATATTTAAAAATAATTTCATTATAAATTAAAGGGTAAATCTCTTAAACTACCCCTACTGTTCACAAAATTGAGAAACTGTACCCTTACTGTTTACCTATTGTCTTAAGCTATCCTTAAGTTTTTTGACAATTGATAAGTCGTTAAACACTAACAGAAAAAATGAAATATCGAATTTGCCCTTCACCATTCATCAAATTTTCAAAATAAAACCCAATGATGAATAAATAAACTCAAAGTCATATCATGGCGGCAGCGACATTTCCCAGCCAAAATCATATCGTGATGGCAATCGACATATCAAATTTGGAAGATGATGCCAGGGTTTGTGTTGCTAAGAAGACATGATGAAAATAGTAGGTCGACTAGAGCAATGATGAAAACAGTTACCGAAAATAGGGTTTTCCTCTATAAATGGTCGGATCCAAATCTTCTCTCTTTCTCGCAATGTGTCTCACTGTCGCTATCTATATTGACTCAACAGGAGGAAGCATTCAACGCTCCAATGTTGGAGGCATTCAAGCACACACCATGAATGCATAAGGCCTGCCAAACCAGACTCTGAGATAGTCTTTCAAGGGAAAGGAAGCCCACAAGTTCATAGCGAAGCTTTCCGTCTACATGAAATTTGAATAATCATCCTCATTTTAGTCTACAGAACAACCCTCTAAAAATCTCCCCATCAACTTTGATGTTGCGCGATCTGACTGCTCTCTGCTGGAGGGTGATTTGGCTTCCAGTCGGACGATGAGTTAGGTAAATATGCAAAACAAGATCAGAGAACCCAGGGTGGCTAGCCCGGTGAGGTCGCTCTGATGCTTAAGTTAGTAATCTGGTGCGAGCTGAGTAACTTTGAGAGTATAGGGAGCTAGAGAGCTAGAGAGCTAGAGAGCAGAAAAATCACGCGTACCTTGTGCCGTCGGGGTTGGAGCCTTTATATAGTTGAGTAGTCGTGGGGCACACGAAAGAGTTCTGGGATATCTGGGATGTGGAGATAGAGTTCGGTCCGCTTTCGAAGGAGCAGTATACAGGTAAGGCTTATCTCGTTCCACCTCCGATTCCGACGGAGTCAGGATAAGTCCTTATCGTGATCCCGGAAAAGCCGGGGTGTGTTAACTCATCGTGACCTCGAGGGATTTGGGATTCGTTGGAGAGACCTCTGGAGTTGGTTACGCGGGAGTCAGTTACGTGGCACTTCGAATTGCTGGTTCCGAACTAGTACTTCGGTCTTTTAGTTCCGAGCTGGCTTGGATACCGAGATGCCTTGATGCTGAGGTGAGACTTGCGCCGAGGTGGCCCTGCTCCGAGGTGAGCCTTAAGCCGAGGCGGCCTTTGTGCCGAGGTGACTGAATACGCGAGCTCAATTGTCGCGAGTTGAGCTTGTCAGGCTGAGTTGTCATCTCTTGGTCAGGTCGTGTCCACGTGTCCCCTTTTTACTAGGTCGGGCCAAATCACCCTTCATCAATTTCCCCCCACTCCCCGAGCCAGGGGTCTCGACTCGGTGCGGGGAGTTCATGACGAGTCCAAGTGGATTTGGCATGAAATCCAGGCGACTTGTTAAGCAAATCATTGGTCGGACCTGTTCGGCCGCCCGACTCAACTAGGAATAACCCAGGTCACGTCTAGTCTACCCGTAGATGTCACACCATCTATAAACTCCGCGGATGTCAAAACACGCGCTAAACCGATTTCAACCTCGGGGATCGTGCAACCGGTTTTCCTAGGAGCCGTTGGATCACTTCAATCTCGACCATTGATTCTTGGGCATAGCGGCTATAAATAGGGGGCCCGAGACTCATTTTCTTCACTACAAATTCGCTAGCCTTCGGTCTGAGGTTGCGCTCAAATCCTTTAGCTCGGTGTCTTCTTCAATTCGATGTTCTTTCGAGATCGTCTTCCTCTCCTTGGTCTTTCCTTTGGTGAGTCTTCCCTAGCTCTCTTTTCTGATTCCGTGTGTTTCCATGTCTAGCTTTAGTTTCGATAGTCTTTTATATGCAAGCGGTGAATCTGCTGGGGCCGAGGTAGGTACCTCGGCTTAGGTCGTAGATCACCATACCGAAGAAGTTACTTCGGGTCAAGATGCGGTCCGCGATCCACCTGAGGTGGAATCACCCTAGGGGGGAGTGAGAGGCCTCAAGTAATCTGGCGCCCACCTCGCATTGGGGTCGGCAGTCAGATAACTTTGGCCCATCGACAATGACAGCGGACAGGCTCCTGTCCCTAGTAGTTCGATATAGGCTTCCGAACAACTTAGTCTATAGTATTCCCCTAGGCAACTTCCCTTGGGAGCACGATCACGACGAGATCGTGATCTTTGAGGAACAGCTCGTAGCTGGTCTTCGTCTTCCGCTTCACCCCTTGATAGTCGAAGTCATAAAGCTTTTTAACATTATTATTGACCAGCTGCATCCGAATTGCATCCATAACGTAGTAGGAACAATCTCCCTTTTCCATGACTATAACCTTCCTCTCAACCTTGATATCTTCTCTTCCATTCTTTCTATAAAGAAGAATTCATCCTGTGTTCTGCCTGAACACAGGCGAACTTACTACCTGTCCCCACGTCCGGGCTACAAACTCTTGCACGAGCTCCTAAACAAGGTCCCGGCCTGGAAAAGGCGTTACTTTGTGGTTCGCAACACTGAGGGGTGGCCTTTCCCAACCCACTAGAGGGTGCCCATCCAAGACCCTGGTGTCAGGTTGGACCTGAAGACAAGGGAAGTGCTCCGATCTTGGAAGGAGCTTGGTTTGAAGTTCATGAACTACGTGTCCGAGGACAAGCTCGTGCAGGCTGGTCTGAGTCCTGGTAGGTCATCATTTGTTGTATTTCCTTTGCTTTATCTTGGTATTGTTTCTAACTATGCTTTGGTTGTAGCTATCATGGACATCCCCGTGACCGAGCTTTTCGGAAGTATGAAAAAGGGGAAGAAGAAGCGAGCTTCGAAAATAGCTCGCGTTGAGTCTCCGCAGGCTGTCATTCCAGAGCCCGAGCAGCCCTTATCCGCTGAGCAACCTCCCATGATCGACATGGTCGAGGAGGAATCCGGGAAGCTCTCCCCGCCCCGCGCATCCAAGGAGGCAATGTCTTCGAAGCCCGCCCCTGTAGCTKCCGCTTCTTCAGGCAGGGATGAAGCAACTCGGAGCATTCTGACTCCAAAATACAACCTTCTCAAGAGCCAAAGTGCAGTATATGCCGAGGAGGTTGCTGCTTGGGCCGAACTGTCGGTCGCTCAGCTCAGAGCACAAGCGGCTACCTACTGTATGGTGGTAGGCTTTTTGGCTTAACTTCTTCGATTTTGTACTTAGCTTCTCTTGTGCTAACTCTTGTTCTCTTCTCTTGGTAGGTGAACTCCGCTATCCATGCCCTGACTTACCAGTCCGAGGTGCATCTGAAGCGGGCTCTCGTAGCTGAGTCTTCTTCCCACGATGCTCACGCCGAGCTAAACTTGGCCCGCAATGAAGTTAACCAGCTAAAGAAGGATGCACAGGCTAAGAAGGAGTTGATCACGTTGTAGATGTCCRAGAAGGAGGAGCCTATGGAGCAGAATGCGGCGCTGAAGAGGGAGGTGGAGAATCTCAAGGCCCACATAAAGGAGCGGACTGAGATACTCCTTCAAGCTGTGAAGGAGGCCAAAGTCAAGGCCATCGAGGAATACAAGGCCTCGGAGGAGTACCAGAAAGAGATGATCGAAGTGGGAACCGTGAGCTACCACAAAGGCTTCAAGCTCAGTAGGTGGTTGACCCGGCGCGAGTTCCCTCAGCTCGATCTTAGTACTATTACCACCTCGAGGATTACGAAGGAAATGGCTGCCGAAGCTGTTGAAGATCCAGACTCCCAAGCAAAGAGTGATARTGACCTACTTGATGACATCGAGGAGACCGGTGCTGATGCAAGTTGTATGAAGACAGACCCTCCTATTGAAGCCTCRGACAAGGGTGAGGAGCCCCGAGACGACTAGAAGTCTCCCAATCTTCTATAGTGTACCCCGGGCCTCCGAGCTCGGTTTATAGTAGAAATTTCTCTCTTTTTCTTTTTTTTTTTGGCTTGTACTAAAAAACTTTACATAAATGAAATACAAACATTTCGAATCTTTGTGCAAAAATGTTCTAAGTGTACATAACTCCCAAACTGGCGAACTAAACCAAGTAGGAGTAGAAATGTGTAGGTTACCCTGAACTGTTGAGCTACCGAGCTGGACTACAAGTAGGGATAATCGAAACAAAATTTTTCCAAGTGTAGGTTACCTCGAACTGTCGAGCTAACGAGCTAGACTAGGCGTAGGGGTAACTTAGTATATTGTACGCCGAGGTGGGCGGACATTGTAGGGTATATACCCAACCTATCCGCACACGGGCTACTCATTTACGTGTTGGTTGTCCCTTAGAGTTGAGCCATCGGGCTTGACTTCAAGTGGGATTAACCTGTTGTTATATGCCGAAGTGGGCTAGACATCGTAGGGTTTATACCCGAATTGTCTATGCCTTAGGTATGAGGGCTGATTTGTCTATGCCGAAGAGGCGACTAGGACTTGTTTGCCCATGCCGAAGAGGCGACTAGGACTTGTCTGCCCATGCTGAAGAGGTGACTAGGACTTGTCTGCCCATGTCGAAGAGGCGACTAGGACTTGTCTGCCCATGTCGAAGAGGTGACTAGGACTTGTCTGCCCATGTCGAAGAGGCGACTRGGACTTGTCTGCCCATGCTGAAGAGGTGACTAGGACTTGTCTGCCCATGTCGAAGAGGCGACTATGACTTGTCTGCCCATGCCGAAGAGGCGATTGGGACTTGCTCGTAGTGTCGGGGTCATATGTCAGCTCAGCATCATGGCCCTTGGACTTCTGGCAGTGACTCACAGTCCTCTCTCTAGTTCGACAATCACAAGTGGTATCTTCTCAAGTTGCCGATGTTCCATGCTTGAGGTAATTGCTTCCCTTCCGAGGTCTCGAGCTCGTACGTACCTTCCCCGAATACCCGTCTTACTCGGTACAGACCTTCCTAGTTCGGTCCGAGCTTACCAACATCGGGCTCAGGTACCATAACCTTCCAAATAACCAGGTCGCTGACACGAAAGTGTCGTTTCTTGACTCAGGCATTATAATACCGAGCTACTCTCTAGTGGTAAGCTGCAGTCTGGATGTATGCCAGGTCTCGTACTTCTTCCACCAGGTCTAGGTTGGTACGGAGCTCGTCATTATTTGTCTCCTCGTCGTAGGCCTCCAAGCACAGTGCAGGCACCTCGATTTCTGTTGGGATCACCGCTTCCTTGCCGTAAGTGAGATTGAAGGGAGTCTCACCTATGGCAGTCTTGATAGTGGTCCAGTAGGCCTAGAGCACACTAGGCAGTTCATCTACCCACAACCCTTTGGCTTGAGCTAAGCGAGCTTTCAGCCCACGGAGTATGGCTCTGTTGGTGACTTCCGCTTGCCCGTTCGCCTGGGGGTGTGCCACCGAGGTGATGTTTTGCTGAATTCTCATCTCAGTACACCAATTCTGAAACTTGACATCATCGAATTACTTTCCGTTGTCGGAGATGAGTACCTGAGGTAGCCCGAAGTGACACACTATGTTCCTCCAGAAGAAGTTTTGTATGTTACGGGTTGTGATCGTTGTTAGGGGTTTCGCTTCCGTCCACTTCGTAAAATAGTCCATTGCTATGACCAGAAATCTCCTTTGTCCTGTCGCAGGCGGGAATGAGCCAAGTATGTTGATTCCCCACTGTGCGAAGGGCCATGGGCCGGTGAGGTATTTGAGGTCAGCAGCAGGTCAGTGGTGGATGTTGGCATGCCTCTGACACTTGTCGCACTTCTTGATGAGCTCGAGTGCATCTGCCTTCATCGTGGGCCAATAATAACCTTGTCGTAATGCCTTCTGAGCGAGAGCCTTGCCCCCCAAGTGTCCACTACACAAGCCTTCATCGGTATCGCGGAGAACGAGCTCGATCTTTGAGGGTCACAAGCAGCGCAACTAGGGAGCGTGAAATATCTTCTGTACAGCTGTCCGTCTATGATGACGTACATAGCCAACTGGAGCTCTACCCTTCGGGCCGCATTGCATTTTGCAGGGAGGGCCCCGTGAAGCAGATAACTCACAAGTGGGTCAATCCAGCTCGGCTCTGCTTGTGTTACAAGAGCGACCTCACCTGCCCCCCCGAGAATGCTAGGCCGAGGTAAGTCCTCTATGTACATGGTCCGCATGGTGTTGTTGCTTGTGCTAGCTAACTGGGACAAGGCGTTGACCTCAACGTTCTCGGCTCTCGGGATTTGCCTGATGAAGTAGGAGATGAAGCCGCGTAGTATCTCCCTGACTTTGGCCAAATAAGCCGCCATGGTGGGGTCGCGGGCTTCAAATTCGCCGCAGACTTGGTTGACCACGAGCTGGGAATCACTGCATATGACAAGATGCTTAGCCTTCACTTCCTTTGCTAGAGTGAGCCCGAYGACTAATGCTTCATACTCTTCTTTGTTGTTCGATGCTACAAACCCGAACCGGAGCGCRTATTCCAGCTTTACCCCGCTTGGACCATACCGAATTATTCCTGCGCCACTTCCTTGTTGGTTGGACGAGCTGTCAACGTGGAGGATCCAGGGCTTCTCATCCCAGGTCGGACCTGCTCTAACTGGGATTGGTTCTGCACTGGTTGAAGTTTCCTCCGTGTGCTCGAGCTCGGCTAGATCAGGAGTTGCGGTGCTGAATGTACATTCTGCCATGAAATCGGCCAAGGCTTGGGCTTTAATTGTCGTTCGAGGTTCGTACCGGATATCGTACTCGCTGAGTTCGATAGCCCATTTCATCAATCTGCCAGACACCTCGRGCTTGAGCAGGCTCTATCTTAGAGGCTTGTTGGTGAGGACGATGATGGTGTGGGCTTGGAAGTACGGACGAAGCTTTCGAGCTGCTATGACTAGTGCGTATGCCAGTTTCTCGATCTTCGGGTACTTGTTTCAACATCCTGCAAAACTTTACTAACATAGTAGATGGGTCGTTGGACCCGATCTATCTCTTTTATCAGTACCGAGCTGACCACCTCGTCACTCGCGGAGAGGTACAACTTTAAAATATCCCCTTCCTCGGGTCGGGTCAGAACCGGGGTACTAGCTAAGTATCTTTTTAGCTCGTCGAAAGCGAGCTAACACTCCACGGTCCACTCGAAGTCTTTACTCTTTTTAATGGCCTTAAAAAAAGGTAGGTAGCGATCTGCCGATTTAGACATAAAACGACTCAGAGCAGCTATTCGGCCATTCAGCCTCTAAACCTCTTTCAGTTTTGCGGGGTGGTCTCATGTCTAAGATGACCTTTATTTTTTCCGGGTTGGCTTCGATGCCACGTCAGTTGACTATGTAACCCAAGAATTTACCCGAGGTGACCTCGAAGACACACTTGTTGGGATTTAATTTCATGTCAATATTTCATAAAATTTTGAAAACATTTTGCAAATGGTTTAATAAAAATTTTGAAAATTGGGCCTTAACGACCATGTCATCTACATAACATTCAACTTTATTGCCGATTAACAGCTCAAAAATCTTGTTTACAAGTCTTTGAAAAGTTTCCCCAGCATTTTTTAGTCCGAAGGGCATAACCTTATAGCAGTACAATCTGAGCTCAGTTATAAAGGTCGTCTTTTCTTCATCGGCGGGGTCCATTCTGATCTGGTTGTAACCAGAGTATGCATCCAGAAAGCTCAGCAACTCATGCCCTGAGGTCGCATCCACTAGGTGGTYGATCTTGGGCAGGCTCTATTTAGATCGGTATAATCGACGCACATGCGCCATTTACCGTTGGCCTTTTTTACCAAAACTGGGTTAGCTACCTAGCTCGGGTAATGGACTTCTCTGATGAAGTATGCCGCTAAGAGCTTCCCGACCTCTTCATCGACTATCCTCCATCGTTCCAGGGCGAGGTTGCGCTTTTTTTGTCTAACTGGTCTGACTAAGGGATCGGTGTTTAATTTGTGAGTTAAAATTTTAGAGTCTATTCTAGGCATTTCTGCCGTGGACCAAGCAAATATATCTAAATTTTAAAGTAAAAAGCTTACCAGCTGAGAGCGAAGTGACTCCTCAATCGAAGAACTGATGTAGAGGGTCTTAGCTGGATCATCAGTCGAGACTGGGATGTGAACTGTCTCCTCTATCGGTGTAGTTTGCTCCTCGACATAGTCCGTAGGTCGCTCGAGCTCGATGTCAACCACTAGTTTGGCTTTCCCCTCGAGGGCGACTACGTAGCATTTGCGAGATTCAAACTTATCTCCTCACGCAACCCCTACTCTGTAGTCCATAGGGAACTTCATTGCCAAGTAGTAGGTGGATACTACYGCACGTAGGGCATCCATAATGGGCCAACCTACTATGGCATTGTAGGGAGATGGGGTTGTGACTACCAGAAACGTGTGCTTGAACCTCACTATATTCGGCCACGTGCCAACCTCCATAGGTACTAAAACTCGCCCTAGGGGTCTGACTTCCTCACCACTGAATCCTACCAGGGGGGTATCCGTTGGCTTTAGGTCGCTTTCCTAGAGCTGGAGCTTATCGAAGACGTTTTTGAACAGAATGTCGGCCGAGCTACCTGGGTTCACTAGGACGCGCTACTTTGAAGCCGTTGAGCCTTAGCTTTATCACCAGGGCGTCGTCGTGAGGATACTGATTCCCGCGCGCATCATCCTCTGTGAAATAAATAGGCTCTTCAATTCTAGGTCGCTTCGGTGGGTCTGCTCCTCGCTTTCTATTTCACGGACTGAAGTCCGGTCTGCTATCGAAGTGCACCTTGCGATGATGGACCCGCCAATAATCATATTGATTACTCCATGGATCGGCCTTTCCTCTGGCAACTGCCGTGGTGGCTGCTCGCTCTGTCTACTGCTGGACTTGGGGGCATTCTTTCTCTGGTCCCCCTGCCGGTTTGGTTGGCGGTCTGCTTGGCTTCTTCCTTTTCGCTGTATGAAGTTTTTCAAATACCCGCGACGGATGAGCTCTTCTATCTCATTGCGGAGGTTTCTACAGCTCTCCGTACTGTGTTCGTGGTCTCTGTGAAAGTGACAGTAGACATTCCGGTTTCTGGTTGTAGGATCTCCCCTCAACCTAGGTGGTCACTTGACAAAGGAGGCGTCTTTGATGGCCATCAGGATGGCCTTCAGGGTGTGTAGCTCATCCTTTCAATAGGTGGGGTTCTGGAGCATTGACTTGACTTGTGAGATCGCGAAGGAGATCGACTCCCAGATTTATTTCCTTCCCTGATCGGAGACTTGCTATTTCTTCTCTTACGACTGTCGTTACCAGTATTGTCACTGTCTCTTTTTCTTTTCTCAGCTGGATTGTTGGTCTTCGGGTTCATCTCTTCCTTGGTTCCAATGAACTGGTCGGCGAGCTTGAGGAATTCCGTGATGTCTTTCGGCTTGTTGGCCACCACMTGCCATTTGAATTCCCTGTGAGTTATGCCCTTTTTTGCCGCTGTGAGTCTCATTGCTGGGTCTAGGTCGGGGATCTATAGGCAGGTGTCATTGAAGCGCTTGATGTAGCTTCTGATGGACTCATGGACTCCCCTTCTCTTTGAACTACATTAAGGAGACTCTCTTGGGACCTCAGACACTTCTTTCTGGTGATGAAGTGCGAGGTAAATAACTCCACGAACTGCGCCCAACTCTTGATTGATCCTGGCGCGAGGTTCCGATACCAAGTGCGAGCTACTCCTTTGAATGTGGTGGAGAAAGCTACACACATGCAGGACTCATCAGCCCCAGCTAAGTGCATCTAGGACTGGAAGGAGTCCACGTGGTCGCTAGGATCAAAAGATCTGTCATACTTATCGAGGGGAGGGATCTTGAAATCCTTGGGCATTGGGGTTGCCAAGAGCTCAAGAGACAGAGGGGACGACCCGGAGAGTAGAAGAGCGGTCTTTGTAGCTACCGAGCTCGCTTCTTCTTTACCTTTAACTTGTTCCTGTTGGTTTGGTCTTGCGAGCTGGCTGTTCTGAGCTGAAGTTCGGTGTGCCTTGTGATGCCTTCGTTGTTGCTGCTTCACCAGCTCTGCATTGGTGCTGCTAACCTCTGTATGGTCCAGTACTGCTCTGCCACGAGGTAGCTCTTGGTTCCTTGGATTTTGAGGCTGACTGTCATGGATGGAAGGTCCTTGCCTTGAGTTCGCGGCCAGAACCCCGAACCGGTTACCTGCGAGCGATCCACCTTCTTGATGCGAAAAGAATAGCTCTATTAGGTTGTGTGTCCCCGGACCTATTTCCGATGTTGCCTTGTGAAGCAGGTGGGGTGATCTGTCCGTCTCTCCTTCCACGAGGTGAGACTTGGCTCCCGAGAGGAAGTGGGACCTGGGAAATCTCCTCGCCTCGGTGGGGAGATCGAGTGATGTTTTGCACACGAGGTTGGTTCTGCTGAGTTGCTGGGTGCCAAGGTGGAACCGATTGTTGGCTTTGCGGCAGTGGAGGGAACTACTGCTGGTAGTACTGGTAAAACACATGCTGTTGGTATTGTTGGAACTGCAGGGCCTGCTGCATTTGGACCTGAATGGCCTGCACGTAGTGTACCAGGTCGTTGAACTGGGATTGCCCGACTCCGGGGGGAACCACAGACGGTTCAGCGAAGGTTGCGCCCACTACTAGAGGGAGCGGGGCATTCACCTGTGTAGCATTTTGTGGCACGATCAATGTTGGGACCCCAACCGCAGTAAGCGGTATGGTTAACTGACCAATGCACACTAATAGAAACTGAGGTTGCCCCCTCAGAGACGTTTATTTCACTACTCTGTCCGGCGTGACTGGAAGATGCCATTGATTTCATATGAAAGTTGTTAATTGTGAAGAAGGCTTTTTGATCGTCTTCCCACAGACGACGCCAATTGATGTTGCGCGATCTGACTGCTCTCTGCTAGAGGGTGATCTGACTCCAGTCGGATGGTGAGCTAGGTAAATCTGCAAAACAGGACCAGAGAACCCAGGGTGGCTAGCTCGGCGAGGTTGCTCCGATGCTTAAGTTAGTGATCTGATGCGAGCTGAATAGCTTTGAGAGTATAGGGAGCTAGAGAGCTAGAGAGCAGAAAAATCACGCGTACCTTGTGCCATCGGGGTTGGAGCCTTTATATAGTTGAGTAATCGTGGGGCACACGAAAGAGTTCTGGGATATCCGGGATGTGGAGATAGAGTTCACTCCGCTTCTGAAGGAGCAATATACAGGTAAGGCTTATCTCGTTCCACCTACGATTTCGGTGGAGTCAGAATAAGTCCTTATCGTGATCCCGGAAAAGTCGGGGTCTGTTAACTCATCGTGATCTCGAGGTATTTGGGATTCGTTGGAGAGACCTTTGGAGTTGGTTACACGGGAGTCAGTTACGTGGCGCTTCGAGTTGCTGGTTCTGAACTGGTACTTCGGTTTTTTAGTTCCGAACTGGCTTGGATACCGAGATGCCTCGATGCCGAGGTGAGACTTGCGCCGAGGTGGCCCTGGTCCGAGGTGTGCCTTAAGCCGAGGCAGCCTTTGTGCCGAGGTGATTGAATACGCGAGCTCAATTGTCGCGAGCTGAGCTTGTTAGGTTGAGTTGTCATCTCTTGGTCAGGTCGTGTCCATGTGTCCTCTTTTTAATAGGTCGGGCCAAATCACCCTTCATCAAACTTCATAGTGAAGCTTTCCTTATTGACTCTGCAATTGATTAAAAGGGCTTTAAAAGAAAATTAATAGCAACCAATACAAAAGGCAAAAATCAAATCAAGCAAATGATCATAAATCAAGAAACAAAACTGGATTTTTCTTTGATAAAAACGACAACTAAGAATAAAAATCAAACATGAAGAAATTATGTGCTCTTATGTTTCTCCATAAACAGAATGGAATCAATCCCATTAAACAGTTTTGCCTCCATCAAAAATCAACTATACTACCTAGAAAAAAGAAAAAACGAAACAAAGAGATAGAGTGGGGGATGTCAAGCAAATACCCTTCACTGGGAACCAAAGAAGAGCTCCTAAGCGATATGCTAGAAAGAGTTTCGGTGTTTCAATTAGGACTCTTTGTTCATCGGATTCTTTTCTAAACTAATCGTCTGGCGCAGATCGATTCGGTTCTCAAGTAATCTCAGCGGAACACAAGAACAGAGACAAGAGATAGAGTGAGATGCTTATTTGAGTCTTGTTTACTGTTTTTTTTTTGAAGAAAACAGCCCATTTAGGAAGAAAGATGAGAGATTACGGAGGCATTTACAACCTAGTCTTCAGGCATTTACAGAGAGTTAGTTTGGTCCAAGATGAGTCAAAAGAACAAAGAGGGGAAATTGCGGAGAAACCATCGTCAAAATACAAAACATTAAACAGGAGTTTGCCATTATTACTAGGTTCGGAATTGAAAACCAGTTGTCGTGGCCGCTGTCACTTGCGACAACGATACCAAAATCACCACCACCACTGCAACTTCTGACAGTGGCAGTGAACAATAAGGGTATTTTAGGAATTTTAAAATAATTATCATTCTTGTGATGTCACATGTGAATGGAGTGTGATGAAAAATTAACGGCAAGGGAAGTTTTAAACAATTATAGAAAACTTAAGGGTACTTTAAGACAATATGTAAACAGTAAGGGTACAGTTTGTCAAATTCGTAAACAGTAGGGGTAATTTAAGAGATTTACCCTAAATTAAAATATATTAAAAGATTAAATAAAATGAAGGTAGTTGAACTAGTATTAACGCACCTGCATTACACGGTATCCTTCCTACAAACTGTCCATACCATAGTGTGGCCCATTCCACGAGAAAATACTATGGATGATAAATTGGGGTGTGGCTCGTCCTATCCACATTATTTTATGAATGGGGACCGTCCACACAAAGAAGAACACCACACTAGTGGTGGCTCGATTGATGCTTACTTTGGGTAGTCCTAGAAACGATCCGGTTTCAAGCCCCACCATTGGCTCCCACCACAATACCTTCGAAAAGAGTTGTCAGATTATTGTTGAAAAGAAGTGATGCACTATGTCAAGAAAAAATGAAATACGACCCCCATGAGGACAAAAGGCAATGATTCAATACCAAAAAAAAAAAAAAAACAAAAACAAAATTGGTGCAAAAATCAATGTGGGATTATTGAGTTGTTCTACGACAATGTTTTCTCTCCCTTGCCTTGATGTTCTTTTTTGTGTCCAAAAATGCTGCCATGACCGGGTTTAAAAGATAGAGAAACTATTTTGAGTGAAAACAAACGTGAATGAATCATTGAGATAAATACAGAGGAGAGTCAGAATTTGAGTATGAGTACAACTACAGAATTTGAGTATGAATCATGTTACTGAATGGATGGAACAGCTGGTGTAACTTATTCAGCAATACCATAACCCCCTACAAGTGGACAAGGGGGACCGCTATCAACTTGAACTTTAACATAGTAAATTGTCAGGAAGGCAATGGCTTTGTAAGGATATCAGCAATTTGGTCATCAGAGGAGATAATGCAAACAACAAAGTGCTTCTTCACCACTTGCTTATGTACAAAGTGAAAGTCAATCTCAATATGCTTTTTACATGCATGAAATACTAGATTGACAATAATAAAAGTAGCTCCAAGGTTATCACACCACAAAAAGGGGTGATCTTGAAGAGGGACATCAATTTCAGATAGAAGAGAACGGAGCCAGATAAGTGCAGAGGTGGCAATAGCATGGCTCCGATATTTAGACATAGTACTAGACTGAGACATAGTTTCTTGTTTCTTAGAAGACCACACCAGCAAGTTTGGTCCCTTGAACATACAAAAACCTCCTTGTGACCGGTAGTCATTTAGGCAACCAGCCCATTTAGCATCTAAGTAGGCAGAAAAACGAGTGTAGGTAAATGGGTGTATGAGAAGTCCATGAGAGAGGGTCCCCTGAAGATACCGAAGCATTCGCTTCACAACTGACCAGTGCGCTACTAGGAGAGTGAAGMAACTGGCACACCTTGTCTATAGCAAAAGCTATATCTGGTCATGTGAAAGTAAGGTATTGTAATGCACCCACAATATTGCGATATAAGGAGGAATCATTTGCCAAAAGAGAAATACCATCTAACTTATTGAGCTTCAAGGAGAACGCCATAGGGGTAGAGGAAGGCTTGGCATCATCCATCTTTGCACGATGAAGTAAATCAATTGTGTATTTGCATTGAGATAGGAACAAGCCATGAGAATCCCARTAAGCTTCAATGCCAAGAAAATAATAAAGAGCRTCCATATCTTTGACAACAAAGGCATGCCCATGCGTGTTATCAAAGAAGAAATGAGAGAGGCATCAGAACCGGTCAGTATAATGTCATCGACATAAAATAAGAGCATACAACATTGTGGTGCCAGCCATATAAATAAATAGAGAGGAATCCACCTTAGAAGTAGTAAAACCAGCATGCAACAAGAAGGAACTGAGTTTAGAGTACCAAGCCCGTGGGGCTTGTTTCAAGCCATAGCGTGACTTCTTCAAATGACAAACGTAGTAAGGAAACTGAGGATCTATAAACCCAAGGGGTTGATTCATAAAAACATCATCTTCAAGAATACCATGCAAGAAAGCATTTTGAATATTCAATTGCTTAAAATCCCAGTTCTTGGATACAACAATTGAGAGGATCAATCTAATGGTAGCAAGTTTGACCACCGGGCTAAACATCTCATGGTAATCAAGACATTTACGTTAACTAAATCCTTTAGCAACCAACCTRGCTTTGTAATGTGAAATAGATCCATTTGGGTTGTGTTTCAAGTGAAAGACCCACTTACAACCTACAAGATTCATGTGGGATTGGCATGGGACTAAGACCCAAGTATCATTTTTCTTAAGAGCATCAAATTCTGCTTGCATGGCATCATGCCACTTAGGGTGTTTGCAGGCTGAAGAAAAACGGGTAGGTTCAACATCTTGTGGCAATGGATGAGCAGAAACAGTATAGACTTTTGGCTTGAAAAATACCTACTTTGCTTCTGGTAACCATAGGATGTGTGTTGAGTGAAGAGGGTGGATTAGCATGTCTAATAGAAGAAGAAGACAAAGAACCATCATATGCATTAGAAGGCACTAAGGTGTCAAGAGGGGCATCAACCACAGGTGCAATATTAACAGTAGGTGCAGAAATGTCACCACTAGGAACTAGTGACAGTGAAAAGGAAGATGTAGGCTGAGGTGCAGCATCACTTGCATTTGCGTGCAGTTGAGAAATAATTTAAATAGATGGTGGAGGCCCAATTGGAAAGGAGGGCCTGCTCATCATTAGAGGTGGTGATGATGTCAAAGTGGTAAAAGAAAACACTGATTCATTAAATAAAATGTGGCGTGAGATATATATCCATTCAGTAGCTTGATCGCATTTATAGCCACGACACTCATCATGGTACCCCAAGAAAGTACATTTGACAGAGCGAAACTCTAGCTTGTTCTTAGCATATGGTCGTGTCAAGGGAAAGCATTGACACCCAAAGACTTTCATTTTGTTCGTGTCGGGATACCAACTATTGTCAATGAATGGAGAGGATGGAGTTGTATATGCAACGGGGGATGTAGAAGTATCAGGACAAAAATCTCTATTATAGTGTGCTCTGCACATGAAAACTATGTGATTAAGTTTGTGACATATTTGACATTGAACACCTTGATAGGGATTTGGATTTTGTCCCTTAGGATTCTCAAACGATTTATTATTATGCTTTTGGTTATCATTCCACAAGGATGAAGAGAATGCGGTTGTGCTTCATAATTTCGAATGCGGTTCTCAAACGATTTATTATTTGACACGGGCTGCCACATGTGCAGTAGGTTGAATAGATTCAAACAAGAGTTTTGAATGCTCCATTCCGATTTCATGATTTATGAGGAAAGCAATTTATTCAAGTGAATAGTCATCATGACGAAGGAGAGTGGTAACAAAAGCTTCATAATCAGGTCCTAGTCCAGCTAGGATATATTGGATGATTTCAATATCAGACAGAGTCTCTCTAATTGATGTAAGGCTATCAACAACCAGCCTTGCTTTCTGTAAATAATCTACCATTGTCAAGTTCCCTTTCTTAAAATGCATTAGTTTAAAGTGCAGTTGTACTGTGTGTGCTTTAGATTTGGAAGCAAACAGTCAAGAGAGGGCATTCTAGATTGCCTTTGAGGTGTTGTGACCAATAACTTGGGCAATGATGCCTTCAATCAAGGAGGACAAGGTCCAACTTAACAATAACTGGTCTTGTTGTTCCCATAAAGCAAACTTAGGATTCAAAGTGGAGTTTTTCCCTTCACCGATGTACTTACTTCGTGGTCTGATGGATCCGTCAATGTAGCCCGTTGCCTTGAAACCTTTGAAAATAGGAATGAATTGTGATCGCCAAAGCAAGTAATTGGTGTGATCCAATATTGTTGTAAGATGTGACACTATTGGTGGGAGATTCAAGTTAACAATCATGGTAATGGACACTACTGGTTGCTGGGTTATAGAAGAGGTTGCCATGACTCTCGTCACCGGTTCTAATACCATAAAAGACAAAGAAACTGTTTTGTGTGAGCACAAATGTGAATGAATCATAGTGAGCCTCACATATATATTTCTGCATCTGTATGTACATGTGTCAATATACAATTGGAGCTTTAGACATTAGAGATAAATACATAGAGAATTCAAGATAAACATACAGAGGAGAGTTAGAATTTGAGTATGAGTAGAACTCCAAATCTCTCACGTTACTAAATGGGATGGAATAGCTGGTATAACTAATTCAGCAATACCATCGTTGTCATGCATTACCTCCAAACCGAGTTCACGTGTTCACATTTCACTGAAGAGAAAAAATTACTTGTGACCAAGGTTTCCGAACTACTTAACACACCATTCTTTAAACAGACATCAGTTTGACATGATATTTTGTCTTTATGACCAAACACTAGTGTGTTCAAAAATCAATGGGGTTGTTGAATTGTTCTACGACCCTCGTCGCATGTAATGTATTCTCGGCAAGGGAAAGTTGTAGGTCTTTATACTACTTATTATCATCTCTCTTTTACTATACAAGGAGTCCAGATCTAATCCCAACAAAAGTCCCAATAGCCATTACAATTGTACATCAGGAACACCTTTCCATGGAGATCAAATTTGTGCCCCACAGAGGGCACCCCACAAACGCCCCACATGCACATCTCCCACTAAAAACTTCGGGAGATGTTCCCAACACACGATTGAGATATTTTGTGGGTGTTCTTGGGGCACCCTCTATGGGGCGTAGATGTGAATTCCTTGCCATGAAGAACAAAGAGATGTTGGTAAAGGGATGAGAGATCCATCCTATTGACGCCCAAAGATTGCGGAATAAGGGGGTGAATTTCAAAAATTTTTCTCTCCCTTCAACTGGGAATCGCTTTCCCTATTTAGAAAATCATATTTTCAAGGATCATTCTTGAACCATAAACTGAACCAGATCTGAACCAAAAGGAGTAGGAGAGGATTATACCTGATACGGAGAAATAGTATCTCTCAACGAAGGTGTTCACGCCCAAGGAAGGATCCAAAGACTGCTCCCATTGAAGATGGCGCAGTGCAGGA
>NW_010729084.1:7827545-7933126 GCF_000365185.1 Nelumbo nucifera
TTGAAGGCCATCATTGACTAGCACAATCTCACCTCTGTCATCGTCATGGCCCTGTAACTTTCTCGCCGTTTTTGTGCTTACACCGAAAGCCTCAGCCAGTGTCTCAATGTCAAAGCCACTGAAAATGTTGTTTGTTGATTTCTGCTGGCTGGTGTTTTCTTGTTGATTCTCTTGGTTTCCGGCGAGTTGAAATTTCTACAATGTCAAGGACATACAAGAAAGAAGAACAGTAATTGCTCAGTGTTAATGGACATGGAATAGACAACAATCGGTTTGAGTTGAATTCATGTATGTAAGATCTAACTGTCTTACTCTGAGATTCTGATCGAGCTGGTTGGCATTGTTGCTAGTGTCGATGACAGTTACAGCAATGACCGGTGTATCACCATCGTTGTAACACCAATGGGCTACCCCAGCCGGATAGGCTATGACATCACCCTGGTGGAAGTTTCGGATCTTCTGATGAAAATCTTCATACCTCCGACTTCCTCCATTTCCTTCTGATTGTTGGGATTGTTGGAATGATTGGTATGTTTCAGGGCAACCGGGGAAGACAACTCCGGTAAAACCTCTACCTGTAAATCCATCAAAATGAATGAATGAATGATCAATCAAAATGGACTGATGATTAAAGATAGAACTTTTAATTAGTAGCAAGGTAGAGAAGGTAATTTAATTTGAAGGGCGAACCTTGGACGATGTAGGTGAGCTTAGGAGCATTGGTGTATGAAGGCAAGAGGAGGCCTTTGGGTTCGATGACATGACGAATCACGGCAACGCCAGCGCATTTCAACTGTTGGTTGTTCTCTTCCCAGTACTCGGTGACCCCGCCTTCCGACTCAATCCGTGTATTGGGTTCGAGAGCCGAGAGGTCCTGAACTTGACACTCTCTTTGCCCTCGGAACCGGCGTTGCTGTTGATGTTGCTGCCTTTGCCATGATTGCTGCTGAGAGTGCCTATAGGCTACACAAACATGACACAACACAAGAAAGCAGAGGGAGAGGAAAAGCAAAGCAGACTTGACCATGGTGAAGAGACCCTGTAGTACTAGCTACTACTATTATCTAGTTTGGTGTATGCAGCGACTTTGATGGTTTGTATTTATAAGAGAGATGGACGAACAAGTGTTTGACACATCTTTTTTATTGTTGGTAAGAGAAGAGATAGCTTGTAGACATTCTTCATGGTGCATGGCTGCCAGCCCCTAGTACTTGCCGCGTAACTATTTTAGCAAGGGCGGGTGGCCACAAACTTAGACCGCTCTTGACTCTTGACAGAAGAGGACAAACTCAGACTCTCGCTGTGCAATGAGCGAAAGACAGTTTACCGGTGGAAAACAATACCATTACAGCATTCCATTTGGTCTCATATGATCAACGTATATAATTAGCTTGTGCTTTCGATTTGGGGTTTTCCTTCAATTGCTCAATAGGCTTTTAAAGGAGGCAAAATCCTCAAGGAGGCTGCTTTGTCTTATAAGATCTGGAGTTGAAGCTTAGTGTAGTATTTTCATAATGAGAGAGCTTTCTTTGAAGGTTTGAAGAAGCTTTCAAAAGTGGCAAAATCATCTTTGAAGGTTTGAAGATGCGAAAAGCAGCGGCTGTGTAAGAGATTCCTCTTTCTMTTTTTGGTGGAAGTGAGAGATATGAACGAGAGAGAGAGTAAAGCTTTCACCAACCTTAGCTAAATCTAATAAATATTGACCCATGGACCATTACTCAACCCGACCCTAACCCTAACCGTTTTCCATTAACCCTAATGGATCCCTTGACCCATATTGACCTACTACAATGATAGGTGGGTTGGTCACACCATTACAGAATTCCATTTATTCTCATATTAAACATGAAATTAGTGGGGACCCGTGCGATGCAAGAGATTTATTAAGCGAAAGCTAAATAGTAGAAATGGCAATTTACAAAAACACCCCTTATAGTTTCATGGATCTACTAAAATCTATCATAGAGTTTGTATTTTACTAAAACACCACTTATAATTTGCAATGGATTTAATCTTTCTTCCATTATATCATAGTGGAAAATGACAGTGTCGACCCTAATGCTCGTTTAAATAAATTTAATCAAACGAAAATAAAAATACCATTTTTGCCCCTAATAAGACATGGGGAACCATTCTATTGGCTATATTTGGTCAATTTTGTTTTCTGTATAAAAAAGTGTTAAGGGTATTTTTAGAATAAAAAATAATGGGCCTAATGTCAAAACAAACACTCCTTAATGAAATGTTGATTAAGTAAATAAGTTGTAAAATATATGGGATATTTTAGTAAAATGAAAACTATAAAATAGGTTTACATAAATATGTAAAACTATAAGGTGTGTTCTAGAAAATGACCCTAATAGAAACACATAAGAGTATATAATTGTTTTATATTTTCAACTTTTTAAATAATTAATAAGTACTCATATTTTGTATACTGCTTTTAATAATTTCTTTATAATACAAAAATAACAATAATTAATTTATTTAGGTTTATTCATCAAACTAATGAAACCGACCAACCCAATCAACTCAACCCGGGTTGRTTGGTTTGCTAGTATCTTACGTCGGCTTGGGTTCAAAAACTTTCCAACTCGACCAAGTTGGATCAGTTTTGCTTTGGCCATTTGTAAGTTGACCAAAATTGGATGATATGACCATTGATATATATTAATGTTTTATATTCTAAATATAATTTTTAATATGGAAAAGTGGGAAATTCCCCATATTTCTTAGCCTAAAATATTTTATATCGTAAATTTAATTTTTAAATTTATTTTTTAACAATTGCACTATAATTTTTAAAATTTAAATTTAATTTTTAAGTTGAAATCTTTTGAATCCACTAACCAAACAAAAAAAATGACCCAAACCAATACAACTTGAGTGGATCGGTTTTCACAAATGGTCAATCGGTTTCAGTTGACTAACTCCCCAACCTTACAAGGTCAATTTGGTTGACCAAACATCATATAATTGAACTGAACTAACTCATGAACACTTATAAATTTAGCTAAATTAATAGTCTCATCTCTGATAAATAACAATAGTTTAAACTCCAATAATTATTGAAAGCTTATAACAGAAATACGCAATTATTGATAATGAAAAAAATACAATAAATAATAAAAGTATATTAAATTAGTCAATAAATAGTATAATCTCATTTAATAGTTTAATTTATAATAAATATTTATCAATAAGTTATAACAAAAATACAATAAGCACAATAAACATAATTTAAAAATTACAATAATAGTAGTTTAATCTCCAATAATTATAGAAAGTTTTCTGTTAAATAACAAAACAAAAATAAGTCTATACATAATTATTGAAAATACATTTATCACAAAAAATGATAAATAAGTATTGAAATACAATATATATTAATATTAGTATATATAATTATATAATAAATATATATTAAAAGTTTAAAAATATTATTAATAAATATTAATTTTTATGAAAGTTATTTTCTCGAATTATTTAATGATATAAGTGAAATTAGTTATTACAATATTATGTAAAAATATTAAATTATTATTAATTTCAATATTATGTTATAATTATTTTTCTATTTTTCAGATTTGTTTTAAAATTTCTTACATAACTTCTTTATTTTAACTAATTTAAAATCTAGCTTTGTTAAATATTTTGTTACTTAAAATATTTAGTTATTTAAACACTTAAATAACATGTAAAATATTTAAATTCTAAAATATTAATTATTTATTGAATTTAATACTCCATAAAATTATAATTTATACTATTATTACATAATTTCATTATTAATTATGTAAGATATTGAATTATTATTAATTTCAATATTATGTTATAATTATTTTTCTACTTGTAATAAATAAATTTTCTATGTCCTGCTAACACTAGGGCAAAGGCTAGTTTTTCTATGTCCGGGTACCTCGTCTTGGCAGCGTACAGGACTTTACTTACATAATAAACATGGTGTTGTACTTTTCCTACTTCTCTAACTAGGACCAAGCTAACTACCTCATCGCTCGCGGAGAGGTAGAGCTTAAGCTCGTCCCCGGTCTTAGGTCTAGTTAGCAAGGGTGGTGAACTTAGGTATCTCTTCAACTCATCAAAAGCGAGCAGACACTATTTGGTCCATTCAAAATCCTGGTTCTTTTTTATTGCTTTAAAAAACGGTAAAACACTTGCTAGCCGGTTTAGACAAAAATTGGTTCAGGGCGGCTATTCGGCCAATCAACTTTTGGACTTCTTTAACCGAGCTAGGAGGTCGCATGTCTGGTATATTGCCTGGATTTTTTTGGGTTTGCTTCGATGCCACGTTGGCTAACAATGTATCCGAGGAACTTACCCGATGTCACAACAAAGACACACTTGTTCGAGTTGAGTTTTAAGTTGTATTTTCTAAAACATTAAAAATGGGGTCCAAGTCGGCAATCAAATCATTTGAAAATTRAGTCTTAACAACCATATTATCTACATTTAACTTTATATCCGATTAAATCTGAAAAAGCATTGTTTACAAGTTGTTGGAATGTTGCTCCACCATTTTAATCTGAAGGGCATGACTTTATAATAGTACAAGCCCATCTCAGTTACAAAAACAGTTTTTTCTTCATCAGTCGGGTCCATTGAAATCTGGTTGTAGCCGGAGTAAGCAGAGGGTTGTAGCACAGTACTCCAATACGAAGTCTGAGTTTAATTAGATGTCTCTCCAATACGGAGTCTGTGTTTAGATGTCTCGCTAGTGCAACTACTGAACTCATTTGTATAGAACCTTTGTTTTGTTGTCAGCTTGGTTTTGACTCTCCCTCACCTCCCACTCTTTATTTTGACAATGTGGATGCAACCTATTTTGCAACGAACCCTCTGTCTCATTCATGGACAAAGCACTCCATTCATGGATGAAGCACATGGAAATTGGCATTGACATTCAGTTCTTACATCTTCATGTCACTCAGAAGTGACTTTTGGTTCACCAAATCTCCTCCCAAGATCAAGTTGTTGATGCTCTCACAAAGGCTATATTAGGACCTAGATTGTCTTCACTTAAGGTCAAGCTCAATGTCACTACATTACCATGCATTGAGCATGAGGAGGCATTTTAAGGAAAACCCACCTCTAAAAGGACCCAAGAAAGATATCTCGATCAAGAAAACCAGATAAACAAATTTTATCATGATTATAGTGTTAAGTGATTTGTGATTAGTGATAAGTTGGGGGTGATCCCACTGCAACCGATACCCTCACTGAAGTCGACTAGGGGTACATCGGCTGGCTGTAGGTCATTTCTGCCGAGCTCCATGCACTTGAAGGCTTCTAGGAAGATGATGTTGGCCGAGCTCCTAGAGTCAACCAGGATCCTTTTTACTTCAAAATCATTGATTAACAACTTTACTRCCAAGGCGCCGTCATGTGGATATTGTATTCCGCAAGTGTCATCTTCTGTAAAGTAGATGACTTCCTCTCTGTAGGAATGCTTTGGCGGGTTGTCGCTGTCATGGTGGAAAAAATTCTACTCTTCAAGGGAGAAATTATTATTGCAAAGGAATCATCAGTAAATTTCATTTTGACACAAAAATCTATAGTGTAGAAATCAGTTCAGGAAAGGAAAAAATAAAAAGGGATAAGTAGACTRTACTCCCCCTTAAGAAAGTACTCTTAATCTAAATCTATTGGTGCAAGTATTGCACTACAGTAGTAGTTGAACTCTTTCATTTATAATTAATCATTATGCATGCATTTATCTAGATATTTCTTTGAACAGCTTTGATAATAAGACATGCATTATTAAGTATGTGTTTGATATAGCTTTCATTTATTAAATAAATGGTTGTATTTGAATAAACGCTTAACCGTTGGGGGGAAGCGTTAAAGTGAAGTTTCTCCCCAATGTTTGGTGTGCACATAAATTAAAACTCACTTTTGTGAATATTAATGTGTAAGAATGAATAAGATAAGGAAAATGCAGATTTGGCAATGACATGGCAATGTTTTGATAAACGTCTATCACGAAATGCCCATAGAATAAAACACACGCTAAATATGATGGGAGATCCATCATATGGATGGATGAACCCTACAAAAAGGTTGGGCGAAACTTCAAAAATCTGTTTCTCTCCCATCCGGGAATTGTATTCCCTAATTTAGAAAACTACATTTCCAAAGATCGTTCTTGAATCAAAACCGGACCAGATCTAAAACAAAAAGGGAAGTGAGGGATATACCTGATACGAATTAACAGTGACTCCCAACGTAGGTGTTTACGCCCAAAGAGAATACCAAAAGTCGCATCCATTGAAGATGACACAATGTGTGGTGAAAGAGGATCAGCATGATGGTTTTTCAGTAAGAACCTGAATTCTTCAGTAAGAATAGAACAAGGGCTGGTGAGCACGACTTCAGATTGTTTCTTCTAGCATTAAACAATATCAAAAACCTTTATTGATCAGTTCTACATGTGGAAATCGAACAAGGTTGGGGCRACAAGAATTGGGGAGAATTTTGCAAGTTGCTGAGCGTATGTAAACTGAGGAATTTGCCCCTTATTTATAGCCTTCTTTGGATCAGCCACCTAATCCAATTACAAGAGAGTTTCTTGATCCAAATCTGATATTTAGATCTGGACTCTTAAATGGATAAGATTTATCTTATCCTTCAGCTAATACTGATCAGTTTACAAATCAAATTTCTTCCCCTTTTAATTAACTGACTTAAGCCTAATTCGAAATGGGCTTTAGGCCCATTAAGTCATATTTCTCACTTACAAATCTTGGCTCTCTTTGTATGGCATGTGACCCTAACATCGATCTACACATCAGCCACATGGGTTCAACCCAGCCTCTATTACAAAAACTAGCTGAATTCACTGTATGACACAGTGAACACCTAAGTCCATCACCATGGGATCTTAATGGGCCCAACATTTACACTAAATGGTCATTGGGTCCAGCCACCTTATGAAAACCCAAGGACTATGGGTTGATGCAAGATTAGCCCATCAAGTATCACCCTCAATGGTCTTATACTTAACCTCTCTGCTCTTAATCATCAAACACTGCCCGACAAGAGAGGACCTCTCCCTCAGTTGCAAGGTACAGTATTGCACTCTCTACTCACATGGATCCCGGGAATTAAAACATTTTTGCAAACAATTTGAAACCATAATATATATGTATATCTCTGTATAAATATATTTTGCAAAAACAAATTTCAAACACATTTGAAATCCACTACAGTTTAGGTTTCCATCAGAGAGAGTGCATTCCCTGATCTTTCACTTTGTCCAACAAAGGGGCAAATCCTGTCACTATGATCACCCACTCAGGTGAATTCTCAGACTGTCCCAACATACCCAGGTTTTGACCCCCTCTAAGGATCTCACTAATTGACATATCAAAGACAGCCCAATCTGACACCTAGTGAAGTACCATAATCGAGTCTAGGGGTCAGGTGTAACATTCTAGTTTTCCCATTTATCTCCAAGGTCCAGGGCAATACTAGAATAGGGTCCGGTTTAGGGTTTCAAGAAAACCCACACTACATGTATCTCAGGTCTCACCCTAGCAATTAAGGCAAGCCACCCCAACCAACTTGGCGGCACATTAGTGTCAGCCTTGACAGGATAAATCTCCCTAAATCTATACAATGGCTGTGAAAATTCTAAACTAACACAAGTCTCATAAGTGTCCAGTTTAAGGGTATTACATAGAAACACAACAATATAACATGAATCAATTATGCACTTTATTCATTTACAATAAATGGCATAATGTACATCAATCTTATTAGAGCTAAGGGCACACACTATCTAACAGCTCCCACTAGCACTTAGGCCCAATCGGGTACAAGTCGGAGTCCTAGACTTTTCATGTGTTTCTCAAACACTTTCTATGTCAGTGGCTTAGTCAATGGGTCCGCCACATTCTCCGCTAATGCTACCTTTTAACATCAATCTCCTGTAGATTCAGTGTTGTCACACAACAGTGGAATGGGTGATGTGATGAATTCCAAATTCTAGAATGAACACCTTCATTCATTAGACAACCTCACTTACGACAATGTGCTTGGCTTGGGTCATTAAATCTGCAATTTTTACTACTCAGGACCCCATCATGAAGATGTAACCAGATGTAGACATTCTATCATCTAGGTCAGACTGAAAGTCGATATCAGTATACTCGATGATCTGTAGAGAACTACTATCGAATACCAAACAAAACTCTTTTGTCCTTCGAAAGTATTTTATTATGTTTTTCACAGCAATCCAGTGCTCCTGCCCTAGGTTAGATTGGTATCTACTTACCACACTCACTGCCTGAGCAATGTCAGGACGAGTGCACAGCATGCCATACATGATACTCCCTACGGCTAAGGCATAGGGATTCTCTTTCTTGCCCTCAATCTCTTCGGGAGTCTTTGGAGACATACCCTTGGAGAGAGTGACTTCGTGCTTGAAAGGAATATTTCCTTTCTTAGAGTTCCCCATATTGTATCTTTTCACAATCTTGTCAATGTAAATAGACTGAGATAATCCTATTATCCTCTTCGATCTATCTCTATAGAGTCGAAGTCCCAATATGTAAGAAGCTTCTCCAAGAACTTTCATGGAAAATTGCTACGAACCAGGAACGTAACCTTATCTCCAAGAACTTTCACGAAATGCCCATGGAAAATTCCTACATCATTCTCAATGAGAAGAATGTCATCTACATACAGAACCAGGAACGTAACCTTATCTCCAACTGTCTTCCTGTAAACACAGGGCTCATCTAAATTCTGCTCAAATTCAAATTGTTTGACGGTAGAGTCAAACCGAATGTTCCAGCTCCTAAAAGCTTGCTTAAGTCCATATATGGATCAATTAACTTTACATACCATATGTTCCTGACCTACGGCTATGAAACCTTGCAGTTGCTGCATGTAGATATCTTCAGTAAGATCTCCATTCAGGAATGCGGTTTTTGACATCCGCTAAATCCCGTACTCATGGTATGCAAGGAATTTGTTATTCCGTGTAATAGTAATCACATTACTAAATAAGATAGAATAACCATCCAAACATAATTTTCAGACAGAAATCAAATTTCTTCTTAAATTAGTTACGAAAAGAAAATCTTTAAGTACAATTGTTCTTTCTCTGAAAACTAGCTCTACAGTTCCTATAGTTGTAGCTACAACTGTTACAAAAGTTCCCAAGTAGAGCGTTACTTCTTCGTCACTCAGCCTTCTACTTGTCTTGAACTCCTGCAATATGTTGCATGCATAAGTTGAAGCCCCGAAATCAATACACCAGGAAGCATAAGTGACCAACAAATTGGTCTCTATAATAAAATATTCGAAATTACCTTGCTTCTTAGTCTCCAGATATTGAGGGAAGTTCCTCTTCCAATGGCTGGTCTATTTGCAAAAGTGATAGGCATCTGATGCTTTGTCCTTCTTCTGYTTTTTTGGCTTGCTAGTCTTCTTTTGAGGCTTTTTCTTTGTCCTCCTATTCTTCTTACCCAAATTTCCACCTTCAACAAACTCAGCTATCAGTTTATCTTTCTTAATTAGTTCTTCAGCCCTCTGTAACATATTACTGAGTTCCTAAAGGCTAACATTTAGTTTATTCATGTTGTAATTCATGATAAACTGATTGAAGGAGGGAGGCAAAGAGTTTAGGATGGCATCAACTTTGGTGACATGATCTAGCCCTGACTCGAGTGCCTCTAATTCATTGATGTAACCCATCATCTTAAGACAATGATCACGAACCATCTAGCTCTCGGTCATTTTAGCGATCATAAATAGCTTTAAGACCTTTTATCGAGTAGAACGATTCTACTCTTCATACATGGTCCTCAGACTATCCAACATAACCTTGGACACTTCAATCTGATCGAATGTCTCTGTATCAGATTGTCAAGAGAGTCTATGATGTAGCACTAGGCAAGAGAGTTCTTATTTTCCCATTCTTGATACTCTCTCCTACGTGCCTCAGAAGCCCTATCACCCGGATGATTAGGATAAGGGTTCTTAGCAACCTTGTCCAATTTCTCAGATGTTGACACCAACATAAGGTTACGGAACTAGACAGCATAATTTGAGCCCTTAAGTTTGTTATTGTCCAACAGCTTAGCAAATTGTTCGTTTGCCATTTCTGATAAAAGGCAAGGCAGATTATTAGTCCACAGCCTAAATTGATTCGTGTTTACTACATAGATATTGCTTTTAATCTATGTTCCATTTCCATTTATTCATCTCTGAGATTTCCCTCCTTTTTTAGTGATGGAGACTGCGATGTATGTCTCTAAAAATGTGGGAAATCACGTACAGTGCATGGAGCCAACTGTTTCAACTGCATAACCCCACCACCTTCTTGAAGGATCATATCCACTCATCTTATGAACTTTCCCTTTAGTCTCTGTCAGACAAGGTTCATTGCCATTTTAGGTTAAACATTTCTGTCCAGTAAATGCTTACCCATCATATTCGTGAACACCAAGGTACCGTGAGAGAGTGTTCCATTTTAGGATAGGCCCCTCCCACATCAGTATATGGCGTCCCTATCATCTTATGAAACAATCTAACAAATCCAACAGCAAATGGATAGCCCAATTTTACAGTACATCTCCTCATTACTGAATGACTCATCTTCATGCTAATGATGGAAGGCCTTTAGAGAGTTCATCATATGAATCTCTCTATCACATGCACTCATATTTTACAGGAGGGAATGAATAATTATGCCCTATTATTATTTAGTTCAAAAAAAATGGCTCTCACTAACTTTCTTAAAGTCAAATTCAGATGGGCCCTAAACGGCTAGGGTTTCGCACGGTTTCTCTTCGGGAGGAAGCTGAAGTGGGGCCCATCAAAAAGGAAGATCATCCAATGATCTTAAGGACACCATGGCAATGATGTGTATTCATCCATGGTGTGCGAAAGAGCCACTATCGAATCAACATGGGCAAAGTGCTTATGACCCATGTACGTAGCACATCACACATCATACATCACATGCATGAAACAAAAGCACAATTAATCCAATCAATTTTAATCATCCGTAAAACCCTAAAATAGTTAGGTTAAATTAGTATCAGCCCATTAGAGCCCATAACATTATCATATAACATTATCTAGGTACATGGGCTGAACTACAAAAAGCAATTCGGCCCATATAGTTGAATCAGGGCTGATGTAGTTTTAACTTAACAATATTGGGTTTTACAGGTTGGGCCGAATTGCATCTTGCAAACATCCATCAAACCCTCGGCCCATTAAAAAAAAATTAGGGTTGTAAACAGTCCCTATTGAGCCATAGATTCGGTCCAACCAGTTTGGTCCAATTTGGGTCGAATGTGTCTAGGGTTTGGTGTCAAATTCAGGATTCAATTCAAGAAGATGATCTGAAATTAATTATGGCTGATAAATGACAATCAATAATCAGCAATTAAACATAACAGTGGGTTGTTCGTGTGGCTGCAAAATTGCAAGAAAGAGGTTAGATACAGTTTGCAGATTTATTTTCTGCAAATTGCAGAATGCAGATCTTCTATCTACGCAAACGTCTTCTTCTCCTCCATGCGAAACAGCACTTCTTCCAATGAAAAAAAAAAGAAAAACCTAATTTTTCTATTAATTTACATCAGAATAAATCCTATACATTCTGTCTAAAAAAATAAAAAATAAAAAGTTACAAACCAAGAATGAATAGAATAAAATGATACAGAAGGTGCACAAATTCTTGGTGCCAATAAAAGATTTCGGTCTCCACCAAACGAACAGCCCATAATTCAAGAAATAAGTATAGAACACTTCTATAATTATTGCAAATAAATAAAAAATTAGTTTCAGATCATTCGCCCATAGCTGAGAACCAAATTCTTAGAGAAAACCCTATTCTGCGAAAATCGAGTAGAACCGATTTTTCCTATTTGCGCAGGTTCAAATCAGGTCTAATTTTGGTTCAAGAATATGAACCTGGCTTTGATACCACTGAAGGGATGGGAGATCCATCATATGAATGGCCGAACCCTGTAGGAAGGTTGGGTGAAATTTCAAAAATTTCTTTTTCTCCCATCCAGGAATTGTATTCCCTAATTTAGAAAATGCATTTTCAAGGATCGTTCTTGAATCAAAACTGGACCAAATCTGAAATCAAAAGGGAAGTGAGGGATATATCTGATACAAAATAATAGTAACTCCCAACGTAGGTGTTCACACCCAAAGAGAAGACCAAAACCTGCCTCCACTGAAGATGACACAATGTGTGGTGAAGTAGGATCAGCAGGATTGTTCTTCAGCAAGAACTTGAATTATTCAATAAGAATCGAACAAGGGCTAGTGAGCACGACTTCAGATTGTTTCTTCTAGTAAGAAACAATACCAAGAACCTTTCTTGATCAGTTCCACAGGTGAAACTGGGGAGAATTCTGTAGGTTGCCTTCAGCTAATCCTGATCAGGTTATAAATCAAATTTCGCCCCCTTTTAATTAACTGACTTAAGCCTAGTCCAAAATGGGCTTTAGGCCCATTAAGTCATCATATTGCTCACTTACCCTTTAATCTGCTGGTTAACTTGGCTCTCTTTGTATGGCATGGGACCCTAACATCGATCTACACATCAGCCACATGTTCAGCATAACCTTTGTTACAAGGCTTAGCCGAATTCACTGTGGAATTCATTGTGTTCAGCCACATGGGCTCACTTACCCTTTAATCTGCTGGCTAACTTGGCTCTCTTTGTATGGCATGGGACCCTAACATCGACCTACACATCAACCACATGGGTTCAGCACAACCTTTGTTACAAGGCCTGGCCGAATTCACTGTAGGACACAGTGAACCCCTGATTCCATCACCGTGGGCTCTTAATGAGCCCAACATTTATAATAAATGGTCATTAGGTCTAGCCACCTTATGAAAACCCAATGATTGTGGGCAAATGCAAGATTATCCCATCAGGTATTACCCTCAATGGTCTTACACTTAACCTCTCAGCCCTTAATGATCAAACACTACTCAATAAGAGATAACCTCTTCCTCAGCTRCAAGGTACAGTGCTACACTCTCTACTCACATGGATCCTGGTAATTAAAACCTAAACTACCCAAGGACCATTTATTGTAAATGTTGGACCCATTAAGAGTCCATGGTGATGGACTCAGGGGTTCATTGTCTCCTATAGCGAATTCGGCCAGGCCTTGTAACAAAGGCTGGGCTGAACCCATGTCGCTGATGTGTAGATCAATGTTTGGGTCCCTCGCCATACAAAGACAACCAACTGGGTGGCAGGTTAAGAGGTTAAGTGAGCGCATAAACTTAATCGGCCTAAAGCCCAATTTCGAACTGGGTTAATTAGATTAATTAAATAGGGGTGGATCTGGGTTTGGATCAGCAGATAATGATAAGAGGATAAGTCTTATCCACTAAAAGAGTCCAGATCCAAATAAAGATTTGGATCAGGAAACTTCTAATTTGATTAGGATTTAGTTGATTTTGAACTGCAGATAAGATAAGGGATTATCCTTATCACTTAAAGAGTCCATATCCAAATAAAGATTTGGATCAAGAAACTCCTAATCAGATTAGGAGGTTGCCTCTATAAGGCTATAAATAAGAGATCAGGGCGGACATGAAATACACACCAGATACAAGACAGCAATCAGCAGAGTTCTTCCATGTTCTTGCCRCCCCTACCCAGTTCGATCTCCACTTGTGGGAGTGATCAAGAATTGTTCTTGATATTGCTTCTTGGTAGAAGATGCAATCTAAAGTCGTGCTCACCAGCCCTCTACTCCATTCTTGCTAAAGAATTTGGTTCTTGCTGAAGAATCGTCCTACTGATCCTGCTTCACCACACACTGTGTCATCTTTAGTGGAAATCCACTGCTAGTAGTTTAGGTTTCCATCAGAGAGAGTGCATTCCCTGATCATTCACTTTGTCCGACAAAGGGGCTGATCCTATCACTATGATCACCCACTCAGGTGAATTCTCAGACTGTCCCAACATACCCAGGTTTTGACCACCTCTAAGGATCTCACTGATTGGCATATCAAAGACAGTCCAATCCGACACCTAGTAAAGTACCATAATCGAGTTTAGGGGTCTGGTGTAGCATTCCAGTTTTGCTCATCTATCTCCAAGGTCCAGGGCAATACTAGAATTTGGTCTGGTTTAGGGTTTCAAGAAAACCCACACTGCATGTACTTCAAGTCTCACCCTGGTAGCTGAGACAAGTCACCCCAACCAACTTGGTGGCACATCAATGTCAGCCTTGGCAGGATAAATCTCCCCAGGTCTATCCTACGGCTGTGAAGATTCTAAACTAACACGAGTCCCATAAGTGCCTAATTTAAGGGTATTACACAAAAACACATCAATATAACATGAATCAATTATGCACTTTATTCATTTACAATAAATGACATAATGTACATCAATCTTATTGGAGTTAAGGACATACACTGTCTAACAAACCAAGCGGCTAACTAGCTTGCAAAAGAGGCCCATTCTTATGAGAGTGGTTTTGTTTCCCTCTTAGTCATTGTAATCTCCTTTGATTGAGTGATTTGTGGGGACATGCTACCCCCCCCCCCCCCCCCCCCCCCCGCTTTTGAATATTTTCATCTTCGTAGAGGATTACCTCAAGGAGATCCTCTATTACCCTATCTCTTCATCACTAGCATGGAAGTTTTCAGCCGGCTTCTTGATCAAGCAAACATGAATGGGGGAGTCAAGGGCATAAAACTAAGTAGGAATGGGCCTGAAATCACAAGTCTACTTTTTGTAAATGATGGTGTTCTCTTTTGCCAAGTAGATTTACTACAAGTCCAAACACTAGCAGACATTCTCAACACTTTCGAGTTGCTATCTAGCCAAAGCATAAATCATGGAAAATCATCCATCATGTTTAGCAGAAATGTGGCAAGGCACCACCAGAAATTCATCTCAGCAGTCCTACAAGTTAGGAAACCTATGGCAGGTTCAAAATACTTGGGGATTAGGATTGGTGCAAAGGAAAGAAAAGTCTCCACACATCAAGAGTTGGTAGACAAAGTTAAATCAAAAGTAAACTCGTGGAGCTCAAAACTTCTCTCACAAGSAGGGAAAACCACTTTAATAAAAGCAGTGCCGCAATCAGTCCCAGTCTTCCCTATGTTGACCACCATTTTACCAAAAACAATTCATAATACCCTAGAAAAATACATTCGGGACTACTGGTGGAGCAATTCAAATAAAAATAGCAAACACTTGATAGCTTGGTCAAAGCTATGCTCGCCAAAAGCCCAAGGAGGTCTAGGACTTAGACAGAGCTGCCAAATGAACAAAGCACTCTTCAGTAAATAGGTATGGAGGTTATTACAAAATCCTAACAGTTTCTGGAGTCAGGCCATCAAGGGAAAATACTTCCCAAATACAAGCCTACTCAGAGCTAGGATTAAGCGAAATGGTTCTTTCTGGTGGAAACAAGTTCAGAAAATTATTCCAGAACTGAAGAAAAGCATGCTCTGGCTGATCAAGGATGGCTGGAATATAGAGGTCTTCAATGATCCATGGGTTCCAACCTTGACAAGAGGAACTCCAATGCCAAACAGAAATGGATTTTCACAATACATGGATCTTAAAGTCGCAGATCTTTTAAACATAGATGGCACATGGAATCTGCAACTTCTAGAAGAGAGCCTAGATGCCAGCCATATCCCACATGTTAAGGAATTAAGCCCGAATCTTTCCTTGGATTCTGATGTCCCTATATGGATAAAGCCCCAAAAGGGAATTTCACTGTGAGCTCAATGTACAGATTTCTGACAGAATCCTTGGCATCAGGACCATCATCTTTCTTCGACTGGAAATTTCTTTGGAAGCAAAATCTCCTTCCTAGAATAAAAATTTTCATGTGGAAATTCCTATGGGAAGGGATTTTAACAAAAGACAAGTGCACTGTGTGGCTGCAACCAGAAGAACAAATCTGCTCCTTCTGTAAGCAAACCACAGAAACAATGCAACATCTTTTCTTTACATGTCCATACGCGAGGGCAGTTTGGCTTCATAACCATTCGGGTCTTAATCAAGACAAAATCAAAGTAAAACCTCCTCATGAAATTATCCAGGTTTGGTTAACTGTGGTAAAAAGATTTTCAAATCCCTCCACGACTTCCTCACTTTTCTGTACAGTCAGCACAACACTATATCTGATATGGAAGGCTCGCAACAACTTAGTGTTCAAAAAAATTTTGATGAGCCCTCTCAATCTGCTGAATTGCTTACAAAGCTACCAGCAAGATATCTTCCCTCATATCAGCAATATATGTATTGCTGCACCTCCTAGCTTGAATCTCATGCAGAATGAACTACAGGTTGATGGCTCTTTTGATCCTTTAACAGGAACTGCAGGAAGAAACTTCATCTTCAAACGAGCTACAGGTGAAACCATTGCTGAAGGCAAGCCATGCTGGGCAGTCTCAAGCTATGACTCAGAGATAAGGGCACTAATAGCAGGTCTCGAAGCAGCTTCCACCTTAACTGATCAAGAAATTTACATAATATAGTGACTCTGAGAAGTTAGTACATTTTCTGGGTAGCAAAGGTTCACCAGCAGAATGGATCAAGCAGCTGCACTGGTCAAAGCTCAGAATGCTTATCTCTCTTTTTACAAATATATTTTTTATTCATGTAAATAGAAGTTTTAACAGAGCTGCTCACGCACTTGCTTATTCTGCTTGTAAAGGCCAAATGATCATAAGCTACAATCCTAGACAATCTGATACTGTACAAGTATTAACTATCAAGTAATATATGAAGCTGCTTCCTCTTTTTTTTGAAAAAAAAAAAAAAACAAAATGTAATTCAGGGAGGAACACAATAAGCTTGTCTGATTCTGCTTGATTGAGACGATTGATGACGTTACGACTCCCACACCACAATATTGACTACTACGAGATCACATCTCCACCCCCACAAGGGGCCGCCCCACAGCACATTGAACATCTCCCGATGATTCTAGTACTATCATCAGGAGATGTTCCTATACACGGCAGGGATGTGCTGTGAGGCGTTGTGGGGCGGAGATATGAACTCGACTACTACAGCTATCGTTATTGTTCAAAACTCTAAATTTCATTACATCGTTAATGAGCCGACAAGAGGGAATTGATGGAAAAGTAAATAGAGAGCACACAACAGTCCACAAAGACCACAGACTACACTTATTTTGCCTTGGTATTATCTAACTATTTCAACACTACTGGACCACCAACATAACACAATTTCTTTTCATTACTTTCTAGTTTCTAAAACAAATTAACACAGTAATTGTTGCAGGAAGTTGAACTTTATAAAAATGAAAGCTATTATAACCCTTTCATTATATGGTACAGAAAAGAAAATTTTTCCATTTAAACTCAATAGCTTGGCCAATAAACAATGCTTAAAGCAGCTAACTAAATCAGATTCATAATTACAAGTTGGGTCCGAAATCCCCAGACCTTAGACGACTGAAGGCCCACCCAGTGCAACATAATTATATATGGTCAAGACTCAAGACTCGAGAATATATGTACAGCATAAGTGTAGACTCTTCGTTTGGTCCAGAGACCATGCAAGTTCAGGTTGTTGGTTGGTCCTTCGTCCAAAATTTGCGCCCTAGCTTCTGACCTGTTTTTTTGCTCTTTTAATTCGATACAAGTAATCCATGTATGTACAGCATACTGCATACAGGCACATCTAAGAGCCCAGATTTCTTACTCACTTTTCCTACCCACTTTCTACCTGTCGTGAATTACAGTCACACAATTGCAGCCACACATCATAATAAAGATGTATGGCTCCAATTCACGGTGGGTAGGAAAAGTGAGTAAGAAATCCTGAGTGCACATCTAATTAATGTGCAATTTAGTTGGTGGTGTTATATAGGTCTGATGACTAGGGGTGGATTCAAGCCGAGCTGAGTCGAATAGTACTAGGTTGGAGTTCGAGCTTGAGCTCTGTTCAAGCCAGAACCTTGAGCTCGAGCTCGATTTTGAGAAAAAATATTTTATAAAAATAAAAAAATATATATATAAATACTTTTTATTTGATATTTAAAAATTAAGAATCATAATAATTAATAATTATAATATTTTTATTATATATTATTTTTTATAATTTTATTATATATATATATATATATATTCGATCCGGCTCGCGAGCCTTACAAGCTCGTTTAATAATCTAGCCAATGAATTGGGCTCGAGCTTGAGCTCAAGCTCGATTGAAACCAAGCCGAGCTAAGCTTTTCACAAGCCGACCTCAAGCAGCTCATGAAAATCTCGACTCATTTCCACCCCTATTGATGGAATCTGGTCTTAACAATCGATCCATTGCAATTTAAAAAAAAAAAATAAGAAAAAAGTACTTAAAAAAATGGCTAGAACTGTTTTTCAGGTCAAACAAGTCAATGATTTGACCACCAGGGTTAGTGGGTTGTTGACCAAATCAACAGTTTTTTATAAAATTCCGGCTCAGGGTGAAACAGAACCGATTGACTGGAAAATTTTAAGGCCAAACAATCCAACCATCTGGATGAATGACGGTTTGAAAACAATAGCCCAAAGGGACCATGCGGTATTTTGGATTCGGATGTTGTGCGTGCCAACCTCCAACTGGGCCCAAATTTTACCAGTAGCTTATTTAGAAAGCAAGCTTCCACATGAACAATCCTCATCTCCAACGTGAGTGCAAATGCAAAATTGCATTTACATCTGCGAAACCACTGGCTATTGTTCATGTCCATATCCGAAATATTATCTCACCAGTCCTGGGCTCTAACCAGAGAGACTCCAAAGGAGGAGTGAGGATGAGATCCATATCCTACTTAACTACCCAATAGCAACCCAGATTTGGAGGATAATTGAAAGCCAAGTCCCCACCCTAGTTAGAGCCCAGGACTGGTGAGATGAAACATGTAAACACAAGTTAGAACAAGTGGTTGATTTTTTTTTTTTTTTTTGTTTCTGTTTTCTGGGAGAAAAGCTTCATCCATTATGGCATCTATGGAAACAAAGAAATGATAAGATCTTTGATGGAAGGAGTGTTGGGCCCCTAGACCTAGAGTTAATAAAGCACTAAAAATGTAAGGAATAAATTGAAGTCTAAAAAGTGATGGTTTTATCAAATTAAGGATAAGGAAAAGAAATCTATTCAAGTCAAATGGAACCCCCTCCCCCCATGAAATCAAATAAAAGATGCCTTTGGATGCATCGCGAGAAGCCACCTGCGGCAACTTTAGTATTCAAAATGAGAGGAGTTCTAGAAGTTCACAGGTTAATTGATTAGTTAAATCCAAAGAAGTTCGTCACCGAAGGAGACTCAAGAATAATTATTGAAGCTCTAAAACGAACAAGCCAAACTACGTAGAGATGCCAGGTCAACAGGTAGATGCTAGAAGAATGCAACAACATAGTGGCTGGGCTGAGATACGACATCGTCTACAATAATAGTCATCGTGAAGGAAATCAAGCGCCGGACTGATTGCACGGCTCCTCGTCAAAGCGTTTGGGATTTGTTATGTGTATTAGGAGAATTTACCCCTAAAATCTAATTGTTAAGAGAGAGGGAACCAAGCATATATATATATATATATATATACCCCATAACAGTATCCCATATTATAAATGGATCGCAACATTCCACCACGCTCCACAGTACTCCAGCATGGTTTTGCACTAGTTCACCTAGTCTCGATCGAATATTACAATACCGACATCATCATCTACGCCACACGATTACAACTGGAAGGCATAATGTAGGCTCTGATACCATTTATTATATGCCTTAGAAGAATTCACCCCTAAAAATTAGCTACTAGAGGGAAGGAACCCAAACACATATATACCCTACAACAGCATCCCATACTACTGATATATACCTCACATTAGCATCCYATACTACTAACATGGGACAAATGAATTGTAAAAAGATTATACTTGTAATTCAATGTGAGGTGAGTCCGAACTAATTAAATCGTATATTGGTTAATTGAATTTCTAGTTTATTTACAATTATGAGCTGGTTAAATTGTTCACATATGACTTRGGTAATAATAAGTCATTCATATCTAATAGCTAGTATTGAGTAATGACACAAGAGTAAATTAATGTTGCATAAACTTACAATATAAATTCATTTGTAGCAGCAGCTGTTCCATTAATATATAATTAATTGGTATACTTGGCATGGTTCAGTAGCTATCTGATCGATGATGAGTAATGTGAACTTGAGTAAATGAATTTATTGTGTCTCAACATGCGATAGAAGGTTTGTACTTAATACGTAATTTGTAGTAAGCTAATGAGAATTGATTAAAGTGTTGTGACATGTCATCAGTTTCAGATTAATTAGTTGTAATAATAATTTAAAGAAAATAATTTACAATTAATAAGAAATAAGATGTTATGACATCACTAAACGAGAAAGCAATAGGCCAAATATGTGGCAGACGAATCATGCAAATGCATGAGTACGATATGATCAGTATTCAGTACCATTCATTATATTCCTTCACATTGACTGGGCCATCTACTTACTTTACCTTATTCGATTGGCACAGTAGTGTTTGGTTGTTCAGTGTACTGGTTTAGTCTAGTTTTACTTTTCTTCTTTGGGTTCTTTTCTTTATTTTGAGAGGTGAGAAAGTTGGATGTGATAAAATTGATTTTTTTAATAACGACTTTTGTTGTTTAGTTGGAAAATAAAAGAAGATGAATAACTGCGTTTAAGAACACTTACCAAGACAAATGCACTTATCTTAACAAATAACTTATTGAAAAAGGAACATGACCTTAAAATTTTGTTTGTGTGTAAAGGTTGTGCTCTATTGTGTGTGGTCATGCATAGAGTTTAGATTATTAGGGTCTGTTTGGGTTGTAGTCAGAATCAAAATCCTTTGGAATCAGAATCGGAATGACCTATTCCCATAGTCTGTTTAGTTCAAACAATAATGAGAATGAAAATTGAAATCAGCAATAATGAGATTCTATGCCCATTGGAATGGGAATTTCCATTCCCTTAAATGGGAATACCATTCCAGTAGGAATAAGAATGGGATTCCAATTCCATCCAACCAAACGGTTGAATCCATTCTGATTCCGATTCCAAATCCCTATTCTCGTGAATCAACCTTACTTTTTCAATCTTATACATATGGGAGCATGGCAGCAGTATCCATTCAAATTCAATACGTGGTCGGTGGTCTAAAATTGGCAATGTTACCATGCAAACTAATTAAGAATAATGTGATGGAGGCCATCTACAAGACTACATCTAGCCCATCCCACTTGAGTTAAACATGACAACTCCAGCCTCCTCACTTTTTTTTCTAGAATAGATATTGATAGATAGACTCTTAGACATGTAATTAAATGTGGAATAAATTGACCAGCCTTAGAAACACCAAATAAATAATATGAACTATTACAACATGATCGGATGATTTATTTTTAAAGGCCATAACTAGAGGTCATGAGCTACACATGTTGTTGCTTGATTAATTTTTTGCAGAACACAAGCCCAACTATCCAAGGATATATTCTTCTCTATTATCAAAACATAGATACATATTCAATTAAGGGCATGTTCATTTCCTCTTAACTCTTATCTCTTAAGAGAAATCTTTTAACTTTAAAAGAAAAATGATTGTTCGTTTCCTCTTATCTTTTATCCATTAAAGTGCAATCATACAATTTTTTGTTTTCCAATGATACCAAAAAAAAAACCAAGCAAAAACTCTCATATATGGGGTCAAAATGGATATTTGATAATTTTTAGAATTCAAAATTCAGAATTCAAAACAATATTTTCTACATTCAAAATTAAGAAAAAATAAAAATTCACCGATACCAATATACCTCTTAATATACTTATTACACTCTTAAATACCAAACTTCAAATCAAACAAACATGCCCTAAATTAATTGACCTCGTGTATCGCTAGGGCTCCAAAAAAAACTATATATGATACAAGAAATGAACAACTAATGCATATTTAACTGCATAAACAAATCGCATGAAGATGAAAGAACAAATTATTACTTGGTCCACATTGCTCCGAACCTGCTTTCTATATATTATCATGATCAGATGACGACTTCAGTGAACACTCTCGTGTTCCCTTTCATATTTGCAGGTAACAAATATCTATGAAGATCATCAGAAATTCACTTACTTGATTAGTTGTGTGAGTGTGACCACTCATGAATTATTCCTGTAAAATCCAAACTTAAAAACGTCATTCCATACCATCAAATCAAGTTGGTATTTATGAGCATAAGTACATTTGTACGTACCTGCTCTATGTATCCGATACGCCCATTTCCATCTCTTAAGTCTTTATCTTATCCACACCGTGATCCATCGATCGCTGGCTTGCCATGAGTCCTCATTAGATGCATGCACCGTTCCATAAAATTGGGGAATGGGGGACCCATATATATACACCTACCGACCGGCCGGTACCGGAATCACCGTCCGGATCAACGGCGATTCAAAAACATTAGTTTTAAAGAAAATTGAATAATATGGTTTGGTTTGATAGCTAGACGATTACGGCAGATCTAGAAGAAGAATAAACTGCAAGTTTGAAATACTATATATCAACGATACCATATATATAGAAATAAAAATAAGCATACATCATTCTTCTCTAAGGCCTGAATTAATTCTAATCTTCATAATATCAAAGAAGACATATATAATGTATAATTAGAAGTTGGGAACGAAGAAACAAAGTCACCTGAAAATTGTGGGCCTGTATTTAATTAATTACTGGGTCTGCAATCTGCATGACTCCCCTGATGCCAACTAGGAAGAGTGTCAAACACTATTGACACATTCTCCTTAGATGGCACTCAGGGAGCCAGGCAGATCAATTGCACCACTAGTACTACACTTTTTCAGATAGAGATGTTGGCATGAAACCTGCAAATTAAGTGCAACAACACTTCTTCAGAAGAGAATTCATTATTATCACTGCACTAATTATCCTATTTTCAAGTTAATAACAATACTTATCAATGAATTCATAATGTTATTATAAGATGCTAATGAGTGATACCACAGGATACCTTGTGGCTAGCTAGCTAATAGTTAGCTCAAGGTCTATAAAGTTGTTAATTATGTTTATCTTCTTCACAAACAAATTACAGCAGCTAGCCAGAGTAGATCGAGTTACAGGTAGGAAATTAAAGAGATGAAGTAGTGAAACTTACTGGTGACAGAGGGAAAGGTGCACAACTCCAAGTCCAAGAGCAAGCATAATCGATTCTATCTATCTTATAATTAAGCTCCGACTGTTTCATCTCCCTTAACTTTCTGCCTCTTAATTTCTCTCTCTGCCCCTCCCAAAAAAAAAAAAAAAAAAATTAAGAGTTGCAACAGCTGCCTCACATTCCGAGCTTTCAATAACCCCAGCAATCTCTTTAATGACCTCCGATTCCAACTGAGAAACAGAATATATTTATATATATAATATCTATGAAGAGTTGTTAAAGGGAGGAAAGAGATCCAGAGGAGCTGCTGCTGGACAGTCGACGGCCAAAACAAAGAGAAAATACATGTACAGATGTAAGCAGTGGTAAAAGTCAGGTCCATGATAAGGCAACGCGGCAGCAAAAGCTTCATCTTCACGGTTCACAGTTCACAGTTTACAGATCACAGATCACAGACGGCTCCACAGATACAGCCAAAAGCAACCTGGGTTTTGCAGCTGGCAGACCAGCTTGAGCTTGGTTGGATTATTCTCCTCATTGAAAACTCCGTGAACCCAACTCTCTTACTTCATTCCGATGATGAGATGAGTAGAACCCTTTTCATTTTCTTTAATGTTTATCTCTTAATTATCTTATCTTTCCAATTTATATATGAATATTCTGGGTGCAGTGTGCATCTTTAATTTTCCTTAATTTACCCTACACGTAACACGTCCACTCAGTAACACAAGAGAAAATTTTGTCATTCACACTGAATGCAGAAAGTGCAGGAGGAAAAAGGGGGTCATCCCGGAGTCATGATTCTCTATTAGCTAGCGGCCACTTGGGAATCTATGATATCATACATCGCGATTATAATATCTTTTTAAAGCAAGAATCCAATCCGTGTTTACAGGGCTGGTGGCTAAGATAAACTGGAGGTGATTTTGCATTTAATTTGCTGTAATTGGCGCTTCTTATGGATTAATTGTTTACCCTTATGCATTACTTAGGATGTCAATTGGATTGCATTTGGTCCAATCCGATCCAGTCCAATATGTGTCTATTATAAATGGAACAGGTCCAATCTAATCTAATGAATGTTTTAGACCAATTTAAATGGGTCCAACTCAATGTCTGGACCATTCAATTTGTTTAATTTCATTTTGATTTAAATTGGTTTCAATCTAAACCCGATCTATTGACACATATATTAATTTGTATCTTATATCAATGGACCACACATTGGCTTAATCCAATCCAATCCAATATAAATTTRTTATGGACAGACCAGGTCCAATCCAATCTAATAAATATTTTGGACTGGATTGGTCCAATCTAATATATCTTGTTGGTTCATCCAATCCGTCCAAACTGATTTTGGACTGGACAGGATCCAATTCAATTCAAAGCCGGTCCATTGACACCGATAGCATCACTTATTTTTGTACCATTGGCATTGGTCTTCATCTATTGATTAATTAAACCTGAAATAATTAATATCATATGAAAATAAATTACTTCTAAATTAATTTAGGTGAATGTAGCCTCAATTTCTTTTTTCTTTTAATTTCATCTTTCTCTAGGATCACTACTTGTGCCCATTACGATGTTTTCCTACCTTTCACAGAGGTAAAAATATTTTTTTTTTCATTTTTATCTTTCTTATTTATCCATTTGGGTATCAGACAATGTGACTAGAAAATCAAGTTTCAACCATAAATATAATATAAAGACAGAACATTAATTCTTTTTAATTTTTTTCCTCCTGTTTGTTTTACATTTGAATTTTAGACTGTTTTTGGGTTGGTAGAAAATAAGATATATAGAAACAGAAAGCTTAGGAAAGTACTACAAAATGAGATCTTATTAAAAGATAAGGATAATAAAGAGATCTTACACTTAGCCTTTTTTTAATTGAAGGGGATATGGGTTACTCTGAACCACTTTAATTATTTTGCCACCATAGGCAAGCTTTTGGGGCCCTACTTAGTGTTTGAAGAATGAATAACAAGAAGAAGAAGAATCCTATATTATCTGTTCTTTTATTCTTTGATCTAATTTTTCTAGGGGCATTACGATAAGCTTTTATTATTAATTAATTAACAACCGGTTTTTCTTTTATCTTTTAATTAATAATACCAAAAGAACCCAAATCTATGTTAGCACATTTTGAACAGAAAACGTACATACGGGTCCTCTCAACATAAAACTATTGACTAAATTAAGACATATCTAGCTAAATTAATATTAATATATATATTAGTGTAAACAATGCTTTAAAAACCAATTCAGAGGCCGAACCGTTTTGCCTCCGGTCACAGGTTCGATATATACATATGTATATATGTGTATGTATAATCAATAAATAATGTATAAATATGTTTTAGATATGTTATATGTATTTTTATATTTAATTTATATTTTTAACTCAATTTTTAATTTTTTATTTATAAAAAATATTAAAAATTGCAATTTAAAACTAAAGAAGGGTTTTTTTTGTGAAAATAGCGGACCAACGCATAAATCTCGAAAAGTTACCCAATCGGACATCGGAGTGCAAAGTTATGGCATCCGAAAGCTTGCATACATTGAGTGTGCAACCCACGACCCAACGACCGGATCAAATGGGTCTTCACTGAACTGGACCTGAAATCTTGGTCAAGTGACAATTCAAACAGTTCAACCGGCCAGGTCAACCGCGGATTGAAAACACTGAGTGTAAATGTCACTTGTTACTTTGATGAATTGCCTAGAAACTCTAAATTCCTTTCAGAACTTACTTTCTAAAAGGATATTTAATTTCCTTAATAGCAAATTAAGCTTCATGTACAACATATATTTTACTTCAGTATCTATAGAAAAAAAAACAAAAACTTTCCCTCAACTTTTTGTTTCTCCCTTATTTTCTATTAAACCAAACAGCGTAATGATTTATTAGGAAATTATACTTAAGATCAAATGAAGCATGGAATAACCATGTTAAACCATGGGCACAACCCAGTTATTCAATGGTACTTAATACCATTTTCAAAAAATAAAAAATGGTACATAATACAAGTGTGAGAACGATCAATGGCCTATTTAATTAAGCTTAATTGGTCATAGACTCATGGTATCAAGTATCTTCATAGTTACTATGCTAGCCCACGCCGAGGCCGAGCCAAACTTGATCATCAAAGCAGTGTAACTTGTAAGTTAATTGTGACAGTTCCCATGCATTAATTTGATAAACCATCTTCATCTTCAATTCTCAATTTAGTAGGCCCCGTCCACCAAAGTTAGTAGCTTTTTAGCCTTTTACAAATTACAACGTCACAACTTGACGTCTGGATCATTTATCAATCTATATATGTTAATTTTGTTAACTATATATATAAATTAAGCAGCTCCACTTCAGCCAGAGAACAGAGGTTCCAACACATGCAGAAACTGGTAAACCAAGTGGACCTCTTATCTTTTCATCATATGTGCACTTTGAACTTGAATGCAGTCCTCTCACAAGACTGTGTTTACACTGTTCTCACAGCCACTTGTGTCATATATTGAAAATATCTCTATCATACTTGTATGATTTTAGTCCTAAGAAGATATTCTCAATGTATAGCTGCAAATGGTCGCGAGGACGGTGAGAATGGAATCTGATTTCATGCACTTTCCCGCTGTTGACCGGGTGAGAGGGTTGGTTGGTTTTATGACTTTTTGATGCCTGGTGGGTTTTCAGTTTGTTTTTGCAAGTCTGCTACCGCTACATCTTTTTTGTTTATACTTTATAGAATGAATGAGTGGCACTTCATTCCAATTAAAGTATAAAACCATTTTGCTTAAATGCATATCATCATATTGTTAACTATTTCGTCAATTACGAAATCTAGTGTCATTTGCATGGTTTTCAAAACCAGATCGGACCGGATGGTCGGCCTGGAAAATTTGGGAATTGGTCATTTGATCGTTTTAGCTTTTCCTGAAAATTGAATTTTCTCTCAAAATTATTGATTTTGGTCAGTGAACACTGAACCGGGTAATTAATCATTTGACCGTTCGAATGATTTAATTATTTTTTTTTTCTGTCAAAATGAGCCAAGCGTTTGGTTTCAACGATCGGACCGTTCAACCCTATAACCGGACCCCTGACCGATTTGGTCACCGGGTCGGTTTTAAAAACCATGGTCATTTGAAAATATGTCGTCGCATGTGTATGAGGTAGGCTTTGCAATCGTAGGACTCGTATTAAATTTACCATGAAACTCAGAAAACAAATGATGGAGATTGTTGTGGAGACATAACCTTTCTGTCTTGCGTGTAAAAGAAGAAAAGGATCTGTCCATCACTTACAAAGAAATGGCAGTGAAGCTTGACGTCATCTCTCTCTCTATCTGAAAGGACAATCATGTGGTTGCTCGTGAGTTTTATTTGGGTTTTGGGCTTGCAGCTGTTGCTGCTTACCAGCTAGTTTGGAAGTAGGGGGGGTCCAATCTGATTTAGTTCAACGTAAGTCTATTACAAATGAACGAGATTCAATTCAATCATGAATATTTTAGACCATTTTGGATCGATTCAATTCAATGTCTAGAATCTGTTTAAATTCGTTTTAAACAACCCAATCCAATATAAATTTACTAAGGACAGATCAGGTCCAATCCAATCTAATAAATAATTTGGATCAGATTGGTCCAATCCAATGTCTTGTTGGTCCATCCAATCCGTTCAAATTGATTTTGGACCGGATGAAAACCAGTCCAAAGCCGGCCCATTGACACCCTTAACCGTATCCCTGGCCGTGTGGCAGACTGCCCGGCCGTACTAAACCTTGATATGAATGTTAATATGCAATCCTTTTTATAAGTGTTGATATAAATAAAATGCTAAGCTATCTTTTCGAGTAAAATGGGGCCTGAAATTTTTGAGAAGCGGAGAAAAAGTGTCTTATCTGTTCCCTTCCATACGTTTTCAAAAACTTCAGAATTTCTTTCTACTTTTGCACGGGATGAGATGTCTTTTTTTTTTCTTTATCAGCAAAGGTGCACGGGATGAGATCGTTAAGATGCACATACATGTTATAAATTTGTGTTAAACCTCAGTAAAGTCACCATTTCTATATCTCGGACTCGGTTTCATTGAGAAATTTCCAACCAATAAAACCAAGTCAGCATGGCAATTTTCTAGATACATACTACTCGCTAGTCTTGTAGACTCCTAACAAGAAGAAAGAACAAAAGGATATCAATGATGATAGCATGGAAATCAGAACCGTAATGTGGAGCTGCAAAAGAATAATATGCCACCAAGCACGGAAATTTTATTCTACAAAAATGCATAGTTTCCCGATCAGCAAAGTATGTCCCTGAGCCACAAAAGGAACATTCAATAGAATACTCAGATTTCTGCTTCCTCGTGACACGCTCACAACTCTTTCTTCTTTTTTCTCTTTTTTCTTGTGATTTGCATTACAACTCAAATTTTGTCACTGTATGGAATCCATGTTGGTTACTGGAACATGAAGAAAAGCTTCAAAGTTCAAAACTCAAATACTGAGGCCTGGAAACCTAAGGAGAGCTTAATAAGGAAGAAAATTCAGCTGATTATCATCTGGTTAAGAAAGGCTGCTTGCTCTGGAAAATACTCCAATAATTCATCTTTGGTTACCCAGACATAATCCTCACACTTCCCAATCTTGAATTTGTTGGTAGCAATAACTTGTGATTTGAAGAAGAACCGCTGATACAAGGAACAGATCACACATAAAACAGAACAAAATTAACAAGGGTATACTCAGGTATTCTGGGAAAAAGAATGGTCAGAAATATAAACACATCCTTTAAAAGAACAAGTAGTAGTCTTTCTTATACTTCTCAACGGAATTCAAAATTCAGCTTGGCTCAGTTCATGTGCTGCTTTGGTTTCAAATTTCCCTATTTGTCCCCCACTTCCCACAAAGGAGATTTTCACTAATGCTCAAGAGAGACTTTGGTATCAACCATTTATCTCTTCTATAAAACATCATTTATCTTCTTCATAGACATTAACCCTAATGAACGTAGATAATTTTGAAATGATGAACCTTGTCTCACCTCTATCATCGTCAATCATCAAACTACAAGTAATCAATATAGTGTCTTGCCAAATTGGCTTCTTTGGTGTGTGACAGAATCCTTTTACAGTAGTAACCTTGTGTTTATCCAATAAAGACTACTACTTTAAGCTAACCAAATATTCAGACGGGTTTAAAATGAAAGAATTGGCATACACTTCAAGTTTGTAACCCCCCTAGCATGGTTTAAAATGTCCCTAATTTCCCTAAGACTTCCATGACATATTTCCATTTCCATAGGTAGCAACACGAAATTTTACTATAATTGACATATTCCCCAATGAACACTACCAACACTATCTGGAGTACAACAGATAGTTTCCACGGCATATTTCCATTTCCACTTCCATGGGTAGCAACATGAAATTTTACTGGAATCGACATGTTCCCAGTGAACACTACCAGCACTATGTAGAGTACAAAAGATAGTAATATAAGATAAGTTAGTGACTATTGTAGATATGTGGAGTAACATTGTTATTGCCCACCTAACTTACATGATTACCACTTTGAGCTAGCTCAATATTCATTTCAAACATGAAGTTTAATACTAGTTTTTATTTGTGTAATAGATTATTTGATCGATCTATTACAACCATTTACATTTTCTATGAGTTTAAATTTTGCTTGAATTCATTCTATCATGAAGGTTTACAGGGCAACTTCAGAACGTATTCTTTGGTCTGTAACCTTAGCTTCTTAGCTTTGTTTAGTGATTTGGGACAAGATAATAATTTTAAAAGGTGTACCTATGCTTCTTTTATCATTTCATGGAATATCATTCCATATTTTGCATATATCACAATGTTTCCACCATGCCTGTAATTTTTACAATATTTTCATATGATATTTCCAACATTTCTGACATGTTTCTTATACTTGGACAATCAACATTTTGTTGGGACCCAAACACTCCCTCCGAACCCAACTATAGGAATGGAGCAGGCCACCACCGAACAGCATTTCACTAGAAGACAGAGAGGCTAGCGTGACACGCGGCTGAGCCTCCCAGAGTTAGTTACACTGCCACCAAAAGATATTCTCTCTATGATTGCATACATGTAAGCCAGCTATATAAGGCCCTGATCATGTAATAAGTGGCGTGAATGAATATCCCTTTCATCTCTCTCTTTGAGTCATCTTCTTCCTACCTTTCCCCTTTCCCTCCCATCTTCTGTATCAAGAGGTTAAACCACCCTCGAAGGGGCTTCCGAGGTGAGCGGTAACTCATCAGATTGGTATCAGAGCCAGGCTATCCAAATCCCAGGCTTCACGATGCCACAGACACGTTCCACTACCGTGGATGAAAGGGTCGACCAGCTTGAGGATGGATTCCACCAGGTGTTGAACAAACTCAAGGAACTCAAAGTGCTCGTCTCCAGCTTCGTCTCTCAGCAAAAGTCCGGTGAGACCAGTCACCTATTAGGAGCAGAAGCCTCTGCTTCCAATAGCCAAAGAACAGGGTATTACCCCACTGGAAAAGGCACTAAGATCAACTTTCCCAACTATTCCGGTGGAAATCCCATTCCTTGGATCTTCCGAGCAGAAAGATATTTCAAATACCATGAAACTCCCGCACACCAGCGTGTCTCCATCGCCTCCATTCATCTAGAAGGAGACGCAATTCTATGGCTCTAGTGGTATCGCCAGAATCACCAAGTAACTTGGGCGGAGTTCACCAAAGCTTTGTGCATCCGCTTTGGGCCGACGGCGTTCGTGGACTACGACGAGCTGATCACCCGGTTGAAGTAGACTAGAACGGTAGAAGAGTACCAACTCGAGTTCAAGCGGATGGCGACCAGGGTACACGGTTGGCCGGAGAAAGCCTTAGTAGGATGTTTTGTGGGAGGTCTCAGAGAGGATATCCGTCTGGAGGTGAGGGCTCTCCATCCGGCGACTGTCATGGCTGCGATGGGATTGGATCGCCTACAAGAAGAAAGAATCGACAACCTTCATAGAGCTAGAAAACTGACCTACCCGAATTTGAGGACTCTGCCACGGGCCGATCAGCAGCCCATGAAACCGGTTGGGGATCATCAGAAGCCCATATTGCCCCGGCCCACTATGCCCTTCAAACGTCTCTCATGGGCTAAGATGCAAGCCGACGCAAGAAAGGCCTTTGTTATAACTGTGATGATAAGTTTGGACCGGGCCATAAATGCCGGGTCCAACAGGTGTTTCTCCTACAGACAAAGGAAGAGCCGGAAAAGATAGACCCAGAGCACTTAAATGACTGTGAACTGATTCCAGATGGACCAGAACCTAACAGGGCCGAGATCTCCTTACATGCCCTCATGGGCCTCAACTCTCTTCAGTCCATGTGCGTAGAAGGAAGATTGGTGGGCCGGACCGTGATGATTTTGATTGACAGTGGCTCTACCCTGAATTTCATCACTTGCCATTTGGCTAAGCAGCTAGGTATGACCATACAACCCACTCCTCTCTTTTCAATCCATGTGGCTAACGGGAGTCAAATGTCGTGTAATGGTGTATGTAAGAAGGAAAAAATCCTCATACAGGGCCATAATTTTGTGGTTGATCTCCACCCATTGGATTTCTCGGGGGCTGATATTATTTTGGGGATTCATTGGTTGCGTGACCTGGGCCTTGCTCTATCTGATTGGGCCAAAATGACAATGGATTTTCACCAGGATGGCCAATCTTGTCATTTACAAGGGGTGCAGCCCCCTAGTCCACAAAGTGACACTTTAGCCTCCATGATACGGGCCTCCAAGTTTGCTGGCCAACCCATATTTATGCACTTAGGCATTTGGCCCACAGTCCCAATTCTGGACAACCAAGGCTGTGTTCACCCCACAGAAGCCCAACACAAGACCTTACGATCGATACTCGATCAGTTTGGCGATGTATTCAAGGAGCCGAACCAATTACCTCCACCCTAGGCTCGTGATCATCAGATACCTCTCTACCTGGTTCTAATCCGGCCAATGTGAGGCCATATAGATACCCTTACTTTCAGAAGCTGGAAATTGAGAAGGCAGTGAGAGAGAACTATTGGAAAAAGGGCATATACAGACCAGCACCAGCCCTTTTTCATCTCCTGTACTCTTAATGAAGAAGAAGGATGGTAGTTGGCGCTTTTACGTAGATTACCGGACCTTGAATCAGATTACTGTGAAGGACAAGTTTCCTATACCCCTCATTGACGAACTACTGGATGAGTTAGGAGAGGCATGAGTGTTCTCCAAATTAGACCTGCGGTCCGGGTATCATCAGATTCGGGTCCACCAGGCTGACATCCACAAGACGGCCTTTAGGACCCACGATGGCCATTATGAGTTTTTGGTTATGCCTTTTGGACTCACCAACACCCCCTCCACCTTTCAGGCCCTCATGAATGACACCTTTAGGCCATTTCTAAGGCGATTTATTCTAGTGTTTTTCGATGATATTCTGGTGTACAGCAGGGATTGGGACACACATATGGAACATCTGAAACTCACTCACAACTCTAAAGGGGCACCAGTTACATGCCAAAATGACAAAGTGTTCCTTTGGACAAGGACAAATTCAGTACTCAGGCCATGTGGTTGCAGCAGGTCGGGTCATGGCAGACCCAGAAAAGATAGACGCCATCTAGAAGTGGCCCAAGCCCACTACTGTAAAGGCTCTGCGGGGCTTTCTTGGGCTTACCGGATATTATAGGCGCTTCATTAAGGGGTATGCGCTTATGCCCGCCCCTCTAACGCGTCTATTAAAGAAGGATTCCTTCAGTTGGACTGATAAAGCCCAACGGACTTTTGAAGACTTGAATACAGCGGTTTCTAGCCCTCCAGTCCTCACTCTTCCAGACTTCTCTCAGCCCTTTGAAATAGAATGTGATGCGTTAGGTGTAGGAGTAGGGGTCGTCTTGATGCAAAAAGGGCAGCCCATTGCTTATTTCAGCAAGGTTCTCTCAGCAGCTCACCCAAGTCGGTCCACTTATGTCAAAGAAATGATGGTTGTGGTAATGGCAGTGCAAAAGTGGTGTGCATACCTATTGGGACGCCAATTTGTTATTAGGACAAACCAACGAAGTTTGAAATACATAGCAGAGTAAAGGGTGCACACCTCGGAGCAGCAAAGATGGCTTAGTAAACTAATGGGCTTTGACTACCTCATAGAATATAAATCGGGGCCCACAAACAGAGTAGCTAATGCCTTGTCATGAGTAGAAGAGTTAGCCCATCTGACCTGCTCTCAGCCCAGCTTCCCTTTGTTTGAAGCTATACGGCAAGAAGCTAGGTCTGATCCGTAGTTGCAAGTCATTAGAGATAAGCGGAGGCGAAACCCTTCACAAGTTGTTGGTTACCAAGTTGTGGGGCTTGATCTTTTCTTTAGGGGTCGGTTTGTTGTTGCCCAGAATTCGGCCCACAAAGCTGAACTGCTAGGGTTGTTTCATGACTCCGCCTTGGGAGGGCACTCAGGGGTGCTATGGACCCTAAAGAGGCTCAGCAGCCACTATCATTGGGTAGGAATATGTATCCGAATGCCAAACCTGCCAATAGTAGAAATACTMGTCACAGTCTCCCGTTGGCCTTCTACAACCTCTCAAGATTCCAGATCAAGTGTGGGAAGACCTTTCCAAGGACTTCATCACGGGTCTTCCTCGTTCTGCAAGAAAGGAGGTTATCATGGTAGTGGTTGACCGTCTCACCAAGTACAACCATTTCTCTGCATTACCTCACCCTTACACCGCAGCAATGGTGGCTGACATCTTCATCCGGGACGTCGCCAAGCTGCATGGAACCCCAAGATCCATTGTCTCAAATCAGGACCCTGCTTTCCTGAGTTCATTCTGGAAGGAATATTTTCGGTTGCAAGGAACCCAACTGCACCCCTCCACGAGTTATCACCCGCAGACTGAAGTTCTTAATCGTTGCTTGGAAGCCTACCTTAGATGTTTCATAGGGGAAAAGCCTCGACGGTGGGCTCACTAGCTTCCGTGGGCAGAATACTAGTACAATTCGACTTATCAGTCGGCTGCTGGAATGACACCCTTCAAAGCTTTATATGGCAGAGAACCTCCTCCCATATTACCTTATAAATATGGGTCATCCAAGGTGGCAGAAGTAGAGACCCGTCTACTTGCGAGAGACAAGATTCTTAGATTGCTTAAGTCCAACTTGACAAAATCCCAACAACGAATGAAGGTCCGCTATGACACTCACCACCGCCCATTAGAATTTCAAGTGGGTGACTTCGTTTACCTCAAGCTCCAACCTTACCGCCACATCTCGGTAGTAAAACGGGCTTGGCACAAGCTAGCACCTAGGTATTATGGACCTTATAAGGTTCTGGAGAGAGTGGGCCTTGTTGCTTATCGGTTGAACCTCCCTGCAACCTACCCCAATTCACTGAAGAAGGGGACATTGACACGGAGCCTATCAGAATTGTAGATTTCCGTTGGGTTCGACGAGGTGGTCAGGTTGTGCCAGAAGCCAAGGTAGAATGGGCTGGGCTTCCTCCAGATGATGCCACTTGGGAACCTTATCTTAGGTTGAATGAGAGGTTTCCAAACCTAGACCTTGAGGGCAAGGTCAATGCTAAGGGGGGAGGAATTGTTGGGACCCAAACACTCGCTCCGAACCCAACTATAGGAATGGAGCAGGCCACCACCAAACAGCATTTCATTAGAAGACAGAGAGGCTAGCGTGACAGGTGGCAGAGCCTCCCAGAGTTAGTTACACTACCACCAGAAGATATTCTCTCCATGATTGCATACATGTAGGCCAGCTATATAAGGCCATGATCATGTAATAAGTGGCGTGAATGAATATCCCTTTCATCTCTCTCTGAGTCATCTTCCTACCTTTCCCCTTTCCCTCCCATCTTCTGTTTCAGGAGGTTAAGCCACCCTCGAAGGGGCTTCCGAGGTGAGCGGTAACTCATCACATTTCCACCAATACTGACATTTTAAACCTTGCCTAGATATACTCCGTGGATGTAACAAATGTGAAACACCCACCATTTAACAATTCAACCTGGGATTTCCCACAGTAAAGCAGCCTAGAGAAGATATAACAAAGCAATCTACTAATGCTTGTGCCAATTAGTCCATGAGGAAACCCTACACATTAGATTTTGATGGATGTAGATTATCAAGCTGAGATGCTTCTTTTTTTTATTTTTGCCCTTCAACTTTTACCATCCAGGTCAATCTTGGTCATGTAAAGCCAAACCTATGCTCAAGGTTAGGAATCTAATGGAAAGGGTTGGGTTTGCATATTGCATGTATTCCTCAGCTACATGCTTGACATAGCCTGCTAAGAACATCCTTTGTATTACGTTAAACATTGACACAAACAAAATTATACTTATATACTACAATCTATGAGTGAGTTACTCATTTTTAGAGGTGTTTCTGTGGACTCAATAGGATCACAAATCATCACAAGCTTCTTTCATCATACACAACAAAGGCAGCAGGGGCTTGTGATGCTCAATTTTGAAAAATGCTCAATTGAGGATCAGGCAAGTATTGGAGAAAATTTTAGGGATTCATTTAAGTTATCATACTAAGACAGTGAGACATAATTTGGAACATCTCAATTAAAGTAATCACATTCCATAATTATCTTGCATTTTTCTTAATCTATATAGGGTAAGAATAAGAGAAGCTTAGGCACAAATGATTGATCAAAGACTATGACATGTAACAAGGATATCAGACAACAATTTTGGCTTCAAACCAGGAAGGAAGAGCAACATTGGAAGCTACCTTTTACATGGGTAATCAATAAGAGTGAGAAAAAACCCTAACATGGAAAAAGAAAATACTTAAAAAAAAACAACTTTATTATGCCAATGTGATCGACCTTGGAAACTATCATTTCATTGAGATGATTGTATTAAACAATGCTAAAAGAAAGAATAATAATGAATTTTTCATATATAGAGATATTACATTATTAATTTTATAGCTTTTAAATCATGAAATGTTTTTAAAACCATAAATTTTCATATGACAAAAATCTAAACAAACAAGCAAAGTAACAGAAAATTAAATCCAAGCAATGAAGTATTGCAGCAAGAATCCAAGAAAAAAAATAATGAAAAACAGGCAAATTATACCAAATGATTTTATGCATCATAGAACACAAAATACAACATACAATATGGTGCTTGCCTGCCCTTTTCTTTGCCTAAAAATGTCCCAAGCACATATAAAAGGCATTATATAAAGGCACCTCCAAAAAACTTCCTAGTCACCTAGGTGCCTATAGGGGTGATCATGGGCCAGGCTGTACTTGGGCATGGCACCTATGATAAGGGCTATATCCTGGGCCTAGACCAGAACTTCAGGCCTATTACTTTAAATGCATTTTATTAAATATATAGTATTGTATATTATAGGACATAATATATTTATGAAATATAAGTTATACTTTGTATAATATAAAGTGTGCACACACACACATGTATATTATTTATAATATATGCACATGATTGCTTGCAGGGACAGGCTAGAAATGCTCACCCTAGGTGCCTGGTTAGGAGTCACCTTGGTAACTAAGCACTAGAGAAGCTCAGGTAAAATAAGCACTAGTGCAAATGATTTGGATGCAAATTCTGATTTATTTTTGTTTCAAATCTTGCCATATATTGTTTGATTGCAGTACAAATGAAGCAAAATAAGACCTGAAGCAAATAAAGAGAAATCCAAAACAAAATCCAAAGCAAATTCTGATTGTAGCCTAAAGCATAAGCTCTTTGTTGAGAGATGTTCCCGGTGAAGGCAAACACCTGTGATGTGTGTGTCCCTCTCTCTCTCCCTCGCTCTCTCTCTCTCTGGTTGAAGATGGGCCCTCACAAGACAGTGAGTTTGTTCGGCTCCAATTTCTTGAGGCAACAAAAGAAAAGGGGAAGATGTATGTGGAAGGCAATAAGAGCAGCCTTGGTTTGATCTATATGGGAAGAAAGAAATCAAAGGATATTAAATGAGAAAAGAAAGTCAAAGGAGGAAGTGATTGAAGCCATAAAAATCAGATCTGCACATTGGGTTCAAACACTGGAACTTTTCGGGAGTGTTTCTACAGATGACATATTAAGGAATTGGAGAGAAGTGGCACAGTCAAAAACACATAGAGAAAGTGTAAGAATGGACTAGAAACCGCCAGGATTAAAAAAGTTAAAGCTAAACTTTGATGGCAGCTACTTTTGTAATCTGGAGAGAGCAGGAATAGGGGGAGATTTTCAGAATTATCAAGGAGTAGTGGTGGCACCGTTCTCAGGACCAATTGGATTTTGTGACTCGATTCAAGCTGAAACTCAGACTCTCCTACAAGGCTTGAAATTTTCCAAGCAGCTAGGAGCAAGAGAACTAGAAATTGAAGGGGATTCACTACTGGTCATAATTAGGGCAAAGCAAATTCACTCAGCACCATGGAAATTCAAATTTATCTTCAGACAAATTGACCTACTTGCAAAGAAATATAATTCTAGTTTTGGGTGGGTGAAAAGGGAAGCAAATGGGTTGGCGAATGTGCTAGCAAATCAGGGGGTTGATAGGCCCACTTTAGTTTGGGCAATSCTGTAATCTGTTGTGACCTAGGTCACATACATGATGGATTGTCTTTGTACTGTAACCAGTAATTAATAATTTAATAAAAGAACTTTTATTTGTTGATGAAAAAAATAAGGGATCTAGACTAGGGGTTAATATATGCCCTGTATTTATTTCTATTAGTCCTTGGTGAGTTAAGCAGGCATTTCTAGGTTGAAGTTCCATGGCTTTATTGTTTGCTAATTGCTAATGGCATCATATTGATTGATAAGACTAAAATGGGGTTAGATACCAAGTCAACCACTTCTGCTACTTGGTTTTAAAAATCTATAACAAGGGAAATATTAAAGAGGATGTTATCTAAAGAATCAGAGTGGATAGAAAGGAGTGAAGCAGTTTATGTAGTCAAATAATATGAATGTACTGAAAGGAAACTTTAATAAGAGAGCTACTAGATTATTGGACAATCAAAAAGCAACACATCCAGAAAATTAGCATAGTTAAGATGAGGATGTTGAAATGATATGTAGCAAGACTAGGAATGAAAGAAAAAGTATATTCATGGAAATCTAGCAGTAGCACCAATAGATGATATAATAATAGTTACTAGCAGAGAGATGGAGTTCGAGCAGCAGTCAACATGGAGAAGGTTTTTGAAGGCTGAAGCGAAAAATCTGATTTTCGAAAAGACTATGATTCTACTGGTAGGGACTGATGTGGTTGAATGGCTCCAACGTTTTATGGAGGGAGCACTTCTTACTAGCAGAGAGTTAGACTGGAAAAACTCAAAGGAGAAAAGAGGAAGTATTTAGCAGATAGAAAGAGTAATAACAAGGGTAGATTCTTGGTTGTGGTGGAGTTCTTTGGAGAGAAGAAAAGACAGTTGCTCTGCACTCCTGATGGAAAAGGGATTAATCTGGGCGGAGATTAACAATATGTTGCAGGAGTTCTTATTCTTGAAGAAGGAAGAGTCTTGGAAAAACCCATGGTAGAAACAGAGATTATTGCTCCTGAGAAAGAACATGAAGCAACAAGTATGCTGGTGGGTTAATGCTTTGGGTGTTGGGAAATTGGCCTATAGAGAGGAGAGGGCAGATTGGGGAAAGAAACTAGTAGAAGTAGTAGAAAAGGAACCAGGGGATTGGGGGAAAATAGCTGTTGATTTAATTAAAAATCTAAAACCGAAGGGTCTTGTCTTAATCACTCCGCTTGAAGAGTGAAAAGCCTTGATCAACCTGTTGCAAGATGAAGTGGAAATCAGAGCAATGAATGCGCAGACAGCTGAAGGAAGTGTTACAGTTATGAATTGGTCCCCTTTTTCAAACTCGAAGGACCTGGAGGTGGTGGATGGAATCACAGTTAGAATTGATGGTCTTCCTTTCCATCTTTGGAAGAAAGAAGTATTTGAGTCTATTACTTCATTATGTAAGGCAAGACTTGTTGGTGTCTTCTTGCTAGACCTTAGGTCAGCAGCCATAAGATTTAGTGGAGTTAAACCAGAAGAAATCCCAAGGAAGATTGAAGTCTTTACTGACTATTGTTTTTACTCAGCTTGGCTCCCATCCTCCATTGAAGCTACTCTGTGAAGAAAGTCCAGAAGAGAAGAGGAAGAGGAGGTGGAAGAAGAACACTTGCATGGAAATCAGGGACTGCTGATTTGAAAATGGCTGAGATTTACACAGTTTTGGAAAGTCTGGAAAAGAAGAATGCAAAAGGTTTGCTTTACAGGGGAAAAGCCTTGAGCGTGCAAGACAAGATAAAGTTACAGGCAGGAGCAGGACCTATGCCCAAGCTTTGACAGATGGAGCATTTAATGAGCCAACCATTAAAAAATCAGGTAGAGTGGTGCAAAGTTTGAATAGCATCAGGCCAAGTGTTGAGCCGGTTAAGTCGACAAGGGTTGAACCAGGTTCACATAGTGGGGATAGGGACTATTTGATAAATCACATGGCATCTGGGAATGGGCCTGTAGACAAACCAAAAGGCAGCTGGAAATGGACCTTTAAATGGGCCATTACCAAAAGTTACAGGAAGTAAAGTCGGGGCTGGGCCAAAGGAGCAAAGGAGATCAGGTGACTACTTAAGTGGTCAGTGGTCACGTGACCAAGGCAATGCCGAAGGTGATAGACCATTGTTCAGGACTTCAGATCTATCATCTTCCAAATCAAGACCTGGTTCAAAGAAAGGTGAGTCAAACGCAACAGCGGCTGAGATTTTCAACTGGAGGCCGAGGCTAGTCTCCTATTCCACAACCCCGGAGCATACAAATCCGAAGTTCGACCGGAAGAAGAATGATGAAGATGGTTTCGACTCAGAGTGGGTCAACTGTGAAGAAAGGAAGAAGACGATGTTTTCCTCGAGGATTCCAGCATAGGAAGTGTGAGAAGTACATGCTCAAAAAGCTCTTCTCTAGCATTAGAGACCTTGGAACAAAACTTCTATTCGGGGAAGAAACTCTGCCTAAGACTGTGAAGCCTTTGGAACCTTGGAAGAGTTTGGGAATGGGAGGCGGTACTTCGGGTGAGGTGAACATCTTGGCCAAAGACAGAAGAGCCTGTCATGAGTCCACAACAAGGTCAAGGTGTCTGTAGATCGAGTACATTGTCTTCCAATTTGAATGGCAAAGCAACAGACATTCCCTATTCCCCTGTTCATGCAACACAGTTTGATCCTGAGGAGACTTCCCCCAGCAAACTCCCTCAAAACTTAGGCAGGTTTGGAGACACTTCGGGTATTGGTGACTCTGGTATGGATTGTCATTTTTCTAATTTTTCTCGAGTTTTTGGTGCTAATATTTCCCCTTTCCCAATTGTTGTTTCATCTCAGGCTGCAGGTGGAGTCGTTTCTCATCCTGAAACTGCCTGTCCTAGTGAATCACTAGAAGTAACACAGGCATTAGAAAATGTGGAGGCTTTGAATGAATCTGTGGAGGAAGGGGAAAGGATTTCGAGATTAATATTGCATCTTTAGACTTCTGGCAGAGGAGGAATTAGGGGCCAACTTTGATAAGGAAGAGGAGGGTGATACTCCAATTCCTAGTACCTGGGAATGGGGAAGGGAGGGTGAAGGGACAGCTACAGGTGAAAAAACATCAAAGAGGGAGAATAGGAGGAAGAGTCGGTAAAAGAAGAGTTGTAGACCAAGAGAAACCTATGAATAAGCTTGAAGGAGGGATGCCTAAAAGGAGAAAGAAGAAATTGAGTGAAGTGGAGAAACTGAGGTGTGAAGTGAACCATGGCAAGGGGTGTACTGGAGAAAGGGATTAGTCAGGTTAACTAAAGGTGTTGTTAGGGATTGATCATAAGGTTGTTTCTCAATGAAGATTATTAGTTGGAATGTAAGGGGTTTGGGGAGCTCTAGGAAAAGAAGATTGATAAGGGAAGTTCTCAGAAAAGAGAAGCCAGATGTTTTGTTAATTCAAGAATCAAAATTATTAGAAGTGGATAGGAAATGGGTGAGAAGTATTTGGTCGGATAGAGGACTGAGTTGGGCTTTTGCACAGTCTTGGGGAGCCTCAAGGGGAATTCTTACAATCTGGAAAAATGAGGAATTGGATTGTACAAAAGAATTAATTGGTAACTTTACAGTTACAATCAAATAAAGAAGAGAGACGATGGACTAGAATGGGCTTTACCAAATGTTTATGGGCCAAACTCATATAGGAAAAGGGAGGAGCTYTGGGAGGAGTTAACAGTTATAAGGGGCTTATGGGAGGGTCCATGGTACTTGGGAGGGGATTTTAATGTCGTTAGGTTTGTCAATGAAACAAATAACCCCAACCATAGGGTCACCTCAAGTATGAGGAAGTTCAACTCTTTTGTGGATCCTTTGAATTAAGAGAGTTGTCAATGTTGCAAGTTGAATATTCCTGGTCTAATCTTCAGAAAGAGCCCTTTTGTTGTAAGTTAGACAGGTTCTTATTCTCTTCAGATTGGAAGCGTGGAGAGGCCTGGTGGTGAGGGCCCTACCTAGACCTACTTTGGATCATTGTCCAATTAGACTATCACAGGAAAGATTAGGAGAACGACCTTGCCCTTTTAGGTTTGAGAACACATGGCTGCTACATCCAGACTTTCAAAAGAAAGTCAAAGAGTGGTGGGAAGAGGATCAAGTGGTGTTTAGGTGGGAAGGATAAAGATTCTACAAGAAGCTACAAAAGTTGAAAGCCAGGATCAAAGCTTCGAATAAAGAATAGTTTGGCAGAATTGATGATAGAAAGGAGGCTATTATTAAAAGGATTCAAGAACTTGATGTTGCTGAAGCAGAGAAAAGGGTTGAGGTTTGAAGAAAGGGAAGAGAAATGGACGTTGAAATATGACCTAGAGGAAATCCTTAGAAAAAGAGATATGTTGGAGACAAAAATCAAGATGCAAGTGGATGAAGGAGATGGTAATACAAGATTTTTTTCACAATTTGGCAAATGGAAGGAAGAGAAAGAACAATGTTGTAAGTTTGGAATGAAATGGTGTAGTGTTGACAAGAGAGGAAGATATTGCAAGAGCTTTTGTGGAGTATTTTAAATCCATTTATGACAACCCCAGTAGAGTGAGAGAGACCCTAGTCGACTTTGAGTGGCATACTAGAGAAAGGGAATTGTTGGAACCCCTAGAGAGGCCATTTTAGGTTCAGGAAATAAAAGAGGTAGTATTCTCTATGGAAAGATCAAAAGCCCTAGGCCCAAATGGTTTCACTATGGCATTCTATCAAGATTGTTGGGATATTTTAGGTAATGACTTGGTGGAGGTTTTCTTGGAGTTCTTTGAAAGAGGAAATATAAATTCAAGTGCAAATGCCACTTTTATAGCCCTGATCCCCAAGAAGGTGTCTGCAAGTCAGCCTAAGGACTTTAGACCAATTAGCTTGATTGGGGATTAAAATCTACTACTACTAGATTTTAATAGCCAATGAATGTGGGGATTACACAAAAGACAACGAGAGAAGGATCTGATTGTAAGCTTGACCTAGAAAAGGCATACGACTTGGTGGATTGGGATTTCTTGCTAGAAGTGTTGAGGAACAGAGGTTTTGGAGAGAGATGGTGTAAATGGATTAAGGATTGTATTACCTCTTGTCACTTTTCAATCTTAGTAAATAGAATAGCTAGGGACTTCTTTCTTGCTAAGAGGCTACTACTACTACTTTTTCTTTTCTTCTTTTCCTATAACAAATATAAGGGTTCAAACCCTATATTTTTTGAATTTTCTTTTCCTTCTTTTTTTTTCTTCTCATGAATATGTTGATTTTCTATACTTTAACGTGAACTCTATACTTTTCTTATGAATAATCATTAAGGAAATATGGCCATGGTACCTAGGGAACTACCCTAGGATCTACGTTTTCTATATAAAAATATTGATCAAAAAAAATATTTTCTATATAAAAAAGTCCAACGCCTAGGTGTCCCCCTGACGCCCAGCCTCGCCTTGGCGCCTTGAAAACTATGTGGCTAACCTCCCGGTGTATTTTTTGTCTACCTTTAAATTTCCTATCAAGGTTGCCAATTAGATAGAAAAGCTTATGAGAGATTTTCTACAGGAACCAGGAGACTAAAAAACGGACCATCCAATGAAATGGGAAGTAGTTTCTAGGAAAAAGGAATTCGGGGGTCTAGGCATAGACAATATTAGATTAAGAAATGTAGCATTGTTAGGGAAGTGGCTGTAGAGGTTTCCCCTAGAGCAAGACAGTTTATGGCACTTGGTGGTGGAAAGCATTCATGGGATGGCAGCTAATGGATGGGATGTTGGTGTCGACCCTAGGGCTTCTCATTTCTCCCCTTGGAAAGCCATTGCTGGAGTCTTGCCTACCTTTCATCCTTTCATTAGATTTGATATGTATGCTCAGGTAACGAAATTCTGTTCTGGTAGGATCTTTGGTTTGGGAACACACCCCTTTAAGGACAGGCTCCCCATTTCCTCATTCTGTGTGTCTGAGGGGACCTGAAATTTGGGCTTGATAAGAGGATCGAGGGATTCAGAATTGGCTTGTGCAGATGAACTGTTTACTTAGTTGAGTTCAGTGACAAAGCCCTCTTCAGGGATCTTCTCTTGCTCCTCTCAATTCCCTAATTCAGCCTTTTGCTGCGCCTATCCCCTTTCCTGCTAAAGGAATGTGGTGTATTCCTGTTCCACCAAAGGTTAGGGCTTTTTGCAGGGAAGTGGCTCCCCAAAAGATCAATAATATGAATGTACTTCAAAGAAAAAGACCAAATTGGTGCCTTTCCCCACATGTCTATTGCCTTTGCTTAAGAAGTGGTGAGACGACAATTCATCTTTTGATTTCTTGTACTTTTGCTTCTTACTTGTGGGATTAGCTTTCCTCTCTTTTTGGTTGCAAGTGGAATCCCCCTCGTGTGTGCTGAACCTTTTTGACTCTAGCTTCTTCCAATAAACAAAGAAAAGAGGTAGGGTAATGTGGAGAATAACAAGAGCAGCTGCCCTTTGGTTGATTTGGGAAGAAAAAAATAATAGGATTTTCCGAGGGCAAGAAAAATCCAAGGAAGCACTTGTTGAGGGCATTTCCATCAAGATTCTACATTGGCTGAAAGTCCTGCATCTATTCAAGGACTTCTCCACAGTTGATTTAATTAGAAGTTGGAGTTCTATAGCTGTATCCTCTCCCTCTTCCCCTTTAGTTCAAAAGAGTTGGTCCCCACCACTTCAGTTCAGGGTGAAATTAAATTTTGATGGAAGCTCGTTAGGTAATCCAGGTCCATTGGCACGTGAGAATGTTTTCAGAAATGAGGAAGAGTTTTGACCCGTACTCAGGCCCGATTGGGGTGGGAGATTCCTTAAGGGCAGAAGTCAAGGCCTTACTCCAAGGCCTGAGATTGGCAAAACAATGGGGAATGCAGCACTTACAAGTGGAAGGAGACTCCAAGCCGGTAATAAGGTGGATGTAATCTAGAAACCTAGGAGTGTGGTCACTTAGACAGCCACTAAGAGAGATTTCAAGCTTAGCAAGGGAGCTTGGGCCATTTAGTAACCTCGGATGCTACAGGTTAGCTGGAAGAAAAACAAGTTTAACTTCATAGTCCAAGAAAAACACAAGCTATAACACAATGCTAATAACAAAAAGATAAGGCCTACCCACACAAACTTTGGTTCTTGTAGTTGTAGAAATAGCATTCTTTTTGAGTATGGACTGAATCTTAATATGATAGGCRCTATGTAAAAAAATAGATAACAGTTAGAAGAGGATAACTTCATAACTACCTTAAATGAAGGAAGGTCAGGTGCATCCCCTGTTGGTTCTGTAACCATATGAGCAAAAGGAGAATTCCCAACAAAATATGTGTGGGAAAGGTCTCCAATTACATATTTTAATGCGGACTCTGCACACTGCAATTTAAGGGCATAATCAGCATACAAAAAACTTTTAGACGAGAAATAGGAAACAAACCAAAAAAGGGAAAAATGGCAGGTTGATGTCAACCTTGCGTAATGTCTCTTCATCCTCGTAAACTTTTTCAGGAAAATGCCAGACAGGTTTTCCTGCTGGAGCCCCATAACCACTACCATAGAGGAGAAGATAAAGTCGTCTGTCAAGTGCTCGCTGTAATGACCTTAAAGAAAGAAAAGAAAATCAGACATTTGCAGTAAATCATAGACTYCATTATGTCAAAGACATTCAGAACCCAAACTTGGCTCAAAGACACCCAGAAGTCAGTTCAGTAGACAACTTCCAAAGTGCATTTCTTGTTATTACATAAAATGCATGTTTGAGAATTCTAATGTCAAAATTTTGCTTTCTTTTTCTGTACAAAGACATTATCTAGCTAGAAAATAAAATTCATATATATTTTTATATACTAACCTAAAAGGCATATACAACATTCAAGTTGCTTTCACAAACTATGTCTTATCTTTCAGAGAATTTATAGCATCTGAAATAAATATCAATAACTCGTTAAAAACAAGAATCCACAGAAAAGAAGTAGCAAACCTCTTCAAATAGTGAGCAGTAAATGGAAAAGATTGTTCAGTTAATTCGTTTGGTAGAGTGACTGCCACAAGGTAAGCCATATTACAAGCTTTCTTTTATTACATTTTCCTAGTCAATACTCAAAGTAATGCTATAAAAGGTTGAAATGCCAACCGGGTTCCATTTCCCAAAGGGATCTCCAATGTCTAAAGTCAATGGGAAAACAGAGCAGAAAAATGTAAAGCTGGATTTAATGAAGAAACAACATATAAAAGAAAATGATTAGCAATAATCTGAATGGAGTTTTATCCCTATTGCTGAAGCAAGAGGCAACTGATAATCTGAACCTTGGTCTGCTCATATGCTAACATTGTGTCAGGTAGTATTCAGTCCCCTTTGTTTTCACTTTTCAACTGACAAATCTTTATGATTCATAGACCACAACATAGTGCCTTCCAGACATTATGAAAGCAATAGCACAWAGAAGATGAATTTGACATAAGAGACCATCGCTTTGTACAATAGTAAAATCTCAGGCTTACAAGCATGAATGAAGGTTTGAGTTTGACAGTAACCACTGTGTGCAAATTGCTGATCAAAAAAAGGGGCTATATCCATATCCAGTCCACCCTTCCCAAGACCCAAGAAATCTGGGACCAACATTGGGTAATGACCCTTTTAAGATGACTTTGACATGATTATAGAAATATGAAAATATAGCCCAAAGCAACAATTGTTCCTAGTGCAATTTAACAGAGATGAATATTCAGTTCAGACTGTTCACTTCAAAAAGAACTAACAATGTACTCATGCTATGCTAATAAACTTTTATTAGAATATGGAATATGAAATGAATTAATACAGCAACAAACAAAAAGATAAAGAGATTTGCATATTTATGCGTTCTGGATCTCTCCTACTAAAATGCATTTCATATAAGTTTACCCTGTACCTTCTATCATTTTTTTTGTCAGCTTCAGTGGCCCGTGGAGCTGGTACATAGTCAATCTGGTAGTCACCTTTTCCCCTGATCAAAAAAGCAATTTTCGTATGGAAAGGGCATATAGAGCAAATATGTAGGAATTTATGAACTAGATATAGATGAGTGTCCTGAACTAAGCTACAACATTCAATAACACTTGAAACCAAAAGGTGATATTTTAACACAGTTGAAACTGCCAATCCACCAGGGGGCTAAAATTATGAAATAAGAAAAAGACAGTCTTTTATGAAAATAATATATCCCTATTTTGTTTCTCCATTATTTCTTACTCTTGACCTCTTATTTATCTTTCCCAACTAGCAGGGGCCTATACAATGCATGAATTGGTGTTACGAACAGTATTTTAAGACTCAGACCGGACACAAAACCGGAATGGCCGCCGGGTAAACAGGTGTATGGGCAGTGGCTATATGGCTAAGATGTTGGTTTTTGTATAATTGACCAGGGTTCAAGTCTTGCAACTTGCATTTTATTTAGAAATACACATGTTTGACCAATATTTATGTTAAAAGAGACAAATATTCACAAGAGACACACTGAGTTAATGGTTGAAGGCTAATATTCTCAAGTTCAAATCCTCTTACTCTCATTTTGAAGTTTCTAGCCATTTGTTGACCCAGGTGGGTCATGGAAACCTGGTTGGATCATTCAAACCAACTGGTTTTCAACAGTTCTGCTGGGTTTTGATCGGTTCCACCGGTTTAAAAAATAAAAACTGGGAATTTTAAAAACCATAATGCCTTCTGGTTCCCTGGTTGACTGGTTCGACCATCCGGTTTTATCCAAATCTTAAAACATTGGTTAAGAATGCCCCATGTTTTGTAGGGGGCCCAGGTTCTTAAAAATGCATTAGCTTGGGTATAGCAAAAAATGCTCATGTCAGTACCTAGCATTTTCTGGAGGGAAAGCAGTTTTTGGAGTGGGAGAGGGTAGGAGAGAGGAGAGAGAAATTTTCAGGAAGAAAGAAAAAAGGCTTTCGACAGGGGGAGTTTTAGGAATTGGATTATTGGAAGCAAGTTAAGGGAGAGGTAGACTGCAAACATTAGTCATCTGCTAAAGAAAAAAAAGTACAAGATAGGAAAGGAGGGGGAACAATGGCTGAAGGAAATGGAGGCAAATAACTCAAATTCAACGGCTGAAGGAAGGTGGCAATAATACTGCCTTTTTCACAAGGTAGCAGACACAAGGATGAGGGAGAACACCATAAAAAAGGCTTGAAATTAATGGAGTAGTTTTTGAGGACGTATAGTTAAAGGAGGATATCTCTGGCTATTTCGCTGATCTGCACAAAGAAAAATGGAAGATCTTACTGACCCTTGATGGACTGAATTTCAGCTGCATACCAAATGAGCAAGCTAGGGAATTGGAAACTTGTTTCTCAAAGGAGGTAAAAGGGGCAATTGGTTAAATGAGTGAGGATAAGTCATCGGGGCTCAATGGTTTCACCCTAATATTCTTCATGAGGCACTGGCACTTTTTAAAGGAAGATTTGATGAAAGTGTTCAGGGGGTTTCATATGAATGCATCTTTTGAAAGGAGTTTGAATGCAATATTTACATCCTTGATACCTGAAAAAGAAGGGATAACAAACTTACAAGACTTGCCATATCAGCCTTCTCAATAGTGTATATAATATTAGGAAAGGACGAAAGGTATTGGCCTTGCACATGATAGAGGTAATGAAAGATATCATTTCTCAGATCCAAGGAGTGTTTGTGTAAGAGAGATAGATTATAGATACTTGATGAGATGTTGATTGTAAATGATCTTATTGACTCTAGAGAAAGATGTGAGGAAGCAGAAGTGCTTGTTAAAGCAGACTTGGAAAAAGCATTTGATCACGTGGCTTGGAGATTCTTGGACTATGCCCTAACATGGATGAATTTCAAGTCTACCTGGAAAAGTTAGATTGAAATGTCTGTTACAACTCCATCCTTTGTGATGATTACAAATGGGGGAATGCATGGTCATTTCTTTAGCTCGTGAAGCTTAAGGCAAGGGGACTCCCTATCTCTATGCATATCTATATGCATGTGTTAAGTCCTTAATTTTGTTGGACTGGGAGCATGTTATTAAAGTACTCCCAACCATAGCATAAAAAAAGAAATGGGCCTTTTAAAAAAAAAAGAAAAGAAAAGAAAAGAAAGGGCCTTTCTTTCCAAGTTGATTTTCTAAGCTCAGTCCTATGGGTGGGCTGAAGTAATTTATTTAGGAAAGAAAGGGAACTACAATTCATTTTAGTGAACAGTGGCCCTAAATTAATTAGGCCTTACTAACGATTCAGTCATAGTTGTCAAGGCGGCACCTAGGCGACTAGGCGGTTTCCTGAGGACACCTCGCCCAGACGACTGAAGCTTTTAACATTAGGTGCCCGCCCAGAATATTAGGCGGTCGCCTAGTGTTATTAGTCCTGGAATTGTTATATTTCTTATGAAATGTTATTGGCAGTCTTATATTTATACATAGAACCCGTTACATGTTAACATTATTTTTATTTGTTTTCTAAAACACTAAAACTGAGTTTTGTGTTTCTTGTAGGGTTTTCTCATTTGACCAAACCCACCAAACTGTGAAGGAGGAAGAGGAACTCCACCGAACTCGACCAGCTACAGCTTCAGCTCGAGGTATGTTTTGTTTTTTTTTTTTTTCAGGTCGCCCAAAACCCCACCCAGAAGTCCAGAACGTGGTTTTTTTTATTCTCTTATTCTTCCAATCTGAATGAAAAACAGGGGCTCCACCCCCTTTTTCCTTTTCAGTTTTGAGCGAAAAAACATGGGCTCCGCCTCCCCCACTTTCTTTTATCATTTTTGCATGACAAAACAGGAGCTCCGCCCCCTTATTTTGTGACATTTGCATTACAAAACTGGGGGTCCGCCCAGTGTTTTAAAAGCGCAAGGCACAAAAATACAAAAAAAAATTGCTAAACATCAAAAAAAAAGTCAGAAAATTCAAAAAATGCAAAAAAAATCAAAAATATTAAAATTTAAACATAATATTAATAAGAAATATAAACTTAACTTTTAAAGTTTATGTTTTAAAAACCCTATTATCTAAAATTAAAAGACATAAACATAACATGTAAAGCATATTCAAATGAGTATTTAAAAATAAAATCAAACATATAAAACATTTTCAAGCATGTACAGCCCACAATCTCTTTTTTCCTCAATTGCACTACTTCAAGTAGCTAATGTGATGTAAAACATATTACATTCCTGATTCTACGAGTTGCCTTTGTGCCATGCCCCTCGAGGCAAAGCCCAAACAAGTCCATGTTAGAGTCTTAAATTCTTAATTCTCACACAAAAAATAATGATTTATAATTTTAATTGTCGTTTAAGAAGATATTTTATTAAGATGAATGAATGAACAACATTAGCAAATAGGGGGTTCTCAGAGCTTCGGCGAGCGAGCGAAGCAAGCGAATGCTTGGGCCAAGGTGCAAGGCACATCAGGTTTTGAAAGTGCTGCACCTTAGGACCTGGGCAAGGCACCTACCCTAAAATGCGCCTCGCCTGTGTGCCTAGGTGCACCTCAGGCGTGCCTTTTAAATCGCTGTCTCTGCCCCCCCCCTTTTTCTTACTCAGCTTTGACTAAGTGAAAAAAACAGGGGCTCCGTCCCACTGCTTCGTTTTTCATTTTATGGGTGAGAAATCACTCTGTTTTCTATAGTGTTTTCAACCCGACATTGACCCAAACGGTTGAACCGCTCGAACAATCGTGCGGTCAAGATTCTGGGCCGATTTGAGTAAAACCCAGAGAAGGTCAAAAATCGTTGACTTGGTCAAAAACCGTCTGACCCAGACGGTTGGACAATTGACCTGTTCGACCCGGTGAGTCATGGAGATTAGATACAAGGTGGGAAATGGTCACAGGGTGAGGTTTTGAAGGGATGCTTGGTGCAGTAGCTGTCCTTCCATGGAGGTGTTTCCTTCATAGTTCATATGATATGGATCCAGGTCTGAGAAGAATTTGAACAACAGGGAAATAGAAAGTTGGACAGACGTGAAAAGGAGATTAAGCAATGAACTGCCTAACACAAGCAGCAAATCTGGGTTCGGGAAGGTTTGCGGGTCTTTTCTTCAAGGTCCTTCTTCAGGAAGACTGAGCAGGTTGCAGCCAACGATTTCCCTTGACAAAGAATTTGTATCTCTCACATCCCCATCAAAGGTTTTTTCCCTAGCATGAACARAAGTCCCAAGAAAGTGCTTGACTAGGGACAGCCTGGTCAGGAGAGGCTTTCTGCTGGATAATGTCCGGTGTGTGATGTGTGGGGTAGCAGTGGAATCTGCTAATCACCTGTTTGTTCATTGCAAGTGGCTAGATCATCATGGGACAAGTTAACAGGCTGTTTCAGGGTGAAAGGTTTGCTTCTCAGCAACATTGGTAAGCTTTGCTGCATAGCTGGCATGGTCCAGGCTTAACTATGAAATGTGTGCCATGAAGAAAAGGGTGATGCACCTAAATATTTGAAATTATTGGTTAATCATCTAAAATTCCCATGTTGGCTATTCCTATGTCGTCTAGACCCATTTGCTAATCACAGAGAGAAGGAGTTGGCAAGCACAGAGAGGAGAGAATATGAGCTTATGTGGACCACATTGCTATATATGTATATACTCTTACATATCTACCTTATATCTATCCTATTTCTCTCTCAATTTTGCAATGGAAGGAAACTATTTTACTATTAATAGATCCTGACTTGTCACCCTTGGTACCTGAGGGAAATCCTAAGATTTTCACTCTTTATCAGCAATAGGATCAAAAAGAATTTTTATTAAAATGTAGAAGAAAATATTAAAGAAGATTTGCCTGTAGTGTTAACAGGTCGCACTTGTTAATGGAAGCTTATAGTGAATGTTCAAGAAAATTCCAGCTACTTTTAAGTGAACAAACACTTCTGCAACTGAAGATGCTCAAACTTTTGGCGTATGTGCAAACTAAAAAAAAATTTAGAGCATGTTTTGGTGCAACAAGAAAAAAAATCATATTATTTGGTTCTAAAGGCAACTGAACCAACATTGTAATCATCCAAAATGATGTCATTTGTAGTCGCTACCACCTACCAGATATATATAAGAATTCATTTTCTTGAAATCCTGAAAGATATACGGAACTAGCTCCATTTTAAAGGTCTATGCTCTGAAACACAATGTAGTACAACGATGACACCATTCGTTCCAGTAGCATCCAAATTTCAAACATGCTGCTAGCTCTTGAGAGTCATTCCCCAAACCACCTTTGAATTGAAATGCGCCAATACATGGATTTTGGTTCTGATATCCTGAAGACCTCCCTCATTGAAGATGTGACTTAGCAATGCCTCAAGTGACAGATAGTTTTCACAACAAATTTTACCCAACCATAACCTAAGGGTCCTAAGCATGACTAAATAAATAACTCACGTTTTTTGTCTCTTTGATTAGAAACAGCATAAATAATTCACCAGTTCTCTTGCTCCCGACTTTCCCCTTCCAAAAACCTGTCAACATATGGTTATATCTTCGTGCTCCCCTTACCTCATTTAAATGACTGATAGGTTTTACCAAATACTGAACCAGTTCCCTCTTTACCAAAATAAAAGAACTAGTTCCCTTTTTCGTATCAATCAAATATTAAGCCAATCAACCATGACCAATGAACTTAAAATGTAGATGAAACAGACAGTCATCTAGCATCAACAGTCGTATACAATACTTAAAGATGAAAAGAATAGCTAATTCACCTGGTATCGGACTTGCTTAAGACCTCATCCGGATATTTTCGTCGGTATTGCTGTCTCCATAGAAACCTACAAGACTCATTCCACCAGCTATGTCAGGAGCCTCATTCTCCCTTTTACTTTTAATTTATGTATTTATTTATTTATTTTTACCTTTTTGTTGAGAATCACGACCAGTTTTGGAAATTAATTGAACATCCTTGAGTATATCGTGAGTATTTATCATTTATTTTTGAAAACAAAGGATCACAAATCTGATTAAAAACACAAATGGATGAATATAATGTGGTGAGAGAGAGAGAGGAAAAAAAATAAACTCACGAGAACTCCTGAAATGCATAGACTACGGGATCAATCTTTGGAATAACGACTGGTAATCTCTCGAACAATACAGCAGCAACAATCTTATCTGTATTTGAATTAGAAGATGTGCAGAACCCTCGCGTTCTAACAAGAGATCGAGATAACAAGTTGAGCTTCTGCATTGCTCAATATATCCTCTTTTTCATTGCCCGTACTTATTCCAAATTCCCAATCAATATTTTCCGACGATCGACCAAAGACCTCCCTAAACCCTAGGGAGCAGAGGCTCAGAGAGATCTTCTGTCAGCAATTAACGGTGACTGAAAATGAATTGCCCCGTAATAGGACCAAAATGCCCTTTACAACCATAAAAAAATAACGGAAAAGTAGAACAGGCGTAATGCAGATTTCTCAATTTCACTGTAAGCTAGAAACATTCAAAATGTCAAAAACCTACACTTTATACTTCTATGCCGGCCCGTGAATCGTGGCATCAATTCTGAGTGGCACCCACCCCAACTATATTTATAAAGTATTATAAATAATTTATAAAATTAAATTTATTAAAAATATTTATTTATATTAAATTAACAATAATCATTTTCAGTAAATCAACATTAAATAAAAACATGCAATTATTAAATTTTTAAATATCAACACTAATTTTGAATATTTTTAATTAATTAACAGTAAAATTTGATTATTAATTTGTCAATTAATTAATAATTGAAAAAAGTAAAATCAAAGAGGGCCTTAAAAACTGATCCATTGGCACCTAGAAAAAAATGAGATCAGTTTCAATTAGTGCAAGGCCTGTTTGAACACGGTCGAATTACAGTCTTGCATTGGGAACATCTCTATACTTCATGGGAAGATATTCCCACTCCGTAGTCAAGACATTCTACTCCATCCTTGCTCCGTCCTCGACGTCAGGTAGATTCARGGCAAGGCACCCACTCCTCATCAAGGACAGGGAATTCTCAAATTTYCCCTTCCCTGCCCTCTCGATATTGGAACAGGTTTAGGGTAAGGCATTCACTCCCTGTTAGAGAGGGGAATACTCGAATTTCCCTGCCCTGTGACAATCACCAAAAAATAATCTATTTTGGGGGTATTTTAGTAGTTAGATCATGACAATTTGGGGTACTTTATAAATTGAATTATGGGACCCTTGGATTATAAGAATTTCAGAAAAACTTAGAGATATTTTAAAAATCAATATTAAATCTAAGGATATTTTACTAATTTAGCATCGGGTTTGAGGAATTATATGCAAAACATATCCCAAACCTATCCCTAATTTGGGGCAAAAATATTTTCCCCGTCCTCACCCCATCCTTGCCCCATCTCCATTTAAGGTCGAGGAAAACTTGCCCAATTTGGGGCAGAATAGGGTAAGGCCCCAATCTTACGGGGAAAATTGCCATCCTACAATTATAATTAATAAAAAAAATATAAAGCTAACATATCAATGACTGAGATAATTAATCAATTAATAACTAGTTAGAGATTAATATATTATCTAAATTAACATAACTAATTAGTTTTAAGTTAATTAAATTATTAAATAGTATACACTAAATTAATATAGAAATTTAATTAACCAGGTCTAAGTACATTTAATATAACTATAATTTGGTCATAATAAATAAAATTAAATTAATATGTTAGATTAAATTAACATATTATTTGTATTAACCTAATTAATTATTCTACCCTTTAGCGTTAATTAATTATAATGTGATTTAATTACATTTGTGTTGTTACTGTGTAATAATTACATTGACATAATATTAATCAATTATCATAGATTAACAATAATCTTTCACCATTTAACATTGAACAATGTTAATTTAATTATAAATAATTAGCGTGATTTAATCTATACTACTTTAAAAAGTACATATTACTACTAAAAATTTCTAGAATTTTAGTTGGATAGAATTTGCCCCTTTGTGTTAATGCTTTTATATTTGAATTTGATGACAACTTTAATATTTTGTTGATTGTTTTAAATGAATTCACAATATTTGATAAGTCACAACATGTTTGAATATGCATTTATAAAATTCATATAACTTAAATGAGTTGTAACTGAAATTTGATGGAGTGGTGTTTAAATAGGCATTTATAAAATTCATTGAATTTAAATGAATTATAACTGAAATTTTATGGAGTGTTTAGTTGGATTATTTTTCTCTTTTAATTAATATTATATTGAATAAAATCATTATTATTGATCATCTTTAACAGTAGGTCCAATTGTCACTATTGGTGATTTTAAAATATGAATTTTGAGTGTGGCTCCACAAATCTGATTATGGTTTTTAGGTTATCTTTTCAATTGATTTATAAGTAGTTTCTACCCAATCTCAAGATGTTTGAGAGGGCCTCATCCAAAAGTATTCATTTCAAAAAGACCAGTTTTTTTTTCTAAAAAATGCCAAACAGGCTTCAAAATTGATTTCTAAGATTATAAGCATCCTAATATAAACAAAGTAACAAACAATGAAAAATACTTGGGTGTTCCAATAATTCAAGACATAATTGATAAGAAAGGTCTAAAGAACATCACAACTAAAATTAAAAAGAAAATTTTTGATAAGAAAGAGTTATCCTTGATCAAATAAGTTTTGAATGTAATTCCTTTATTTACAAGGTGTCAACTGACTAATTGTTAAGGTCTCTTACTGGTTGTAGCAAAGAGACTTGGGATCAAATCCCACATGCACCTAGGTTTGGGGGATGGGCCACCCTTGTTGTGTAGCCCCATGAAGTAAAAAAAAAAAAGAAAAAAAAAAAGAAATGTAATTCCTTTATTACAAACAATGTTCAAATGAACATACCCTCAAAAAGATTGATAAAAGACAATTATTTCGAGGCCCAAAAAAGGGAGCATTGTAGGACAAGTTAGAAAAGAATATACAAATTAGTGACTTGTTTTGGGAAAATCACTAAGAACCCTTTGGGTTTATGGAAAATCTATAAGAAGTATTCTGCCTTGTTRTTTTAATGCTTTCATATTTGAATTTGAGGACAAATTRTTTGAAATGATATAAGAATAGAACAAATTAAACCCTCCATTGTTAACTTCTTGCTAAACTATATAAGAGGATAGAAATGAAATTATTTTATGCATATTAAATAAGAGTCCATCTTCAGTAAGTGCAAGCCCCTATCGCACACCGTGAGGATGCGCCACGCGCCCTTCCGTATGTGCAACTTGTAAACCCGTGCGAGAGGAGAGTAAACGGCACTTAGCTCTCACAACCCATATTCGTTCTCTCCCTCTCCTACCAATGGCGACGAAGCGCATCACCAGCGATTGTTAATACTGGCAAACGACGACAAACCATTCTTTCCTTTTTTTTTTTTTCTTTCCCAACCAGCAACTGACAACTTTTAACACCCGAGAGCTCAGGGTTTTTGGTTCTAGAGAGTGATTTTGGAAAGAAAAAAAAAAGAATCAATACCTGATGGTCTGTCGCCGATTGCCAATGTTAATAGTTATTGGTGATGCGCTTCGTCGCTGCTGGTAAGAGAGTACCTTATTTTCTTAACTAATGCCCGATGAATGTTAACACCTGAGCACTTTTTTCTAGAGAGAGTGAACAGGGAGGTGTTTGGTTCTAGAGAGAGTGATTTGGGAAAAAAAAAAAAGAAAGAATCAATACCTGATGGTTTGTCGTTGTTCGCTGGTGTTAACATCCGCCAGTAGGAGAGGGAGAGAACAAACAGTGGTTATGAGAGATAAGCACTGTTTACTCTCCTCTCGCATGGGTTTAGATGTTGCAATCGTGGAAGGATGCATGGCGCATCCTTGCAGTGTGCAAACGGTGTGTGAACTGGGCTTGCACTAACTGAAGTTGGGCCTGCACAACATGTCTGTTTATTTTTATTCTTTTTTTAATAACTCATATGTATGGGTATACAGAAATTGCATGGAGTATTTAGCTGGACAAATTTAACTATTCTAAACACTTGGAGCTACATATTGATTTGTAGATGAATTACAATTTATTTGGAATCTATAAGAAGTGGTAATAGATCTCTAAGGCTTCTTGACTTTAAAAACCCCTTTCTTTGAATTTGGTCTCTCTCTCTCTCTCTCTCTCTCTCTCTCTATATATATATATATATATATGAAGATATAAATTGTAAATTGAATACTATTTTTCATTTCAATTTTAAGGTTAACTTCCACTCTCTGTCATTGAATCATATATTTAATGTATTTTTGTTTCTTATCATTAAATTTCACTAACTAAATCCACAAAAAACAATTTTAATAATATAAAAACTTATATATTCAAAATCAACTTGGAAACAAAATGATTTTTTAAGTGGCAAGTAGTTCAGTCATTTGGGTCAAACAATGAAGCATGCCATAATTAAATACAAAAAAAAAACTGGAAATAGAAGTACAAAAAATAAAGAAATTTTATAGAAAAATTTGGGCACATCTCTGATATTAAATGTTATAAAAATCTATATTCTTAAACTAACTAAAAAAATGAAGTCTATTTTTTAGGTGGCAAGTAAGAAATTCGATCATTTGGGTCAAACAAGTGAACCTATGATGCCATAACTAAATACTAAAGTTTTAAAAATAAATAGAAATACACAAAATAAGAAATAGAATATGAACAAAAATAAGTATGATAAATAAGAAGATTTTTATTAATRATAGAAATGAAATATAAAATTTAAAACTGCCTTAGCAATGAAACCACTTTCATTTTTGTCAAATGATGAAAATGGAATACAAAAATTATGAAAAAAGAGAATTAGTGTCTACTCCATCACCCCATCACCCTACTAAATAGATCAAATGGTTCAAAGGTTTGATTAGCTAGGTCACCATGTTGTTGGACAAGTCAATGGCTGTTTTATAGACAAACAATTTGGTGGAAAATGAACCTAAAATCCTGATTAAGTAACAATTTCATCTGTCAAATCAGTCTCTACGCAAGCAATGGTTCAAGCACAATAAATTGAAAACATTGATATAAGCTATAGGGTAAGAATATTTGATACAAGTCTTTAAGCCGAAAAGAAATAAATCACCAATATATATAGAATTGTTGGTGTTGTTATCGCCCACGTGCATATCGGCTGAAAAAAAAAAAATCAATATGACTTGATGACTTTCACAATTTATCAATATAACCCAGATGTCGTCGTCATCTTCACCCGATGTAAAGAAATTTCTCGTTTTCAAGTTTTGATTGGTCTGCACATTTGCTGAAAAAAGAGACACCATAGTTTTATGAAAATAAATTTATTACTAAAAATAATTATTTTCAATAAATAAATAATTTTTATTATCAAATAATTTATTGTAATTACAGTAAACAAACTTTTTATTTAAACAATTTTTAAGTAATTAGTTYACTGTAATTATGGTAAACTAATCTTTATTTAAACAAAATTTTGAAACAAAACAAATATTGTAAATCGTAAATAACATAAATGGGTCAGATCTGAGGTGGACATAGCAATGATCATATCCATTTTAATCATCAATGTTACCCATGTTGCATCTACAGTGATCGCTCGAACGGACGATCACAATAGATGAAGCTGGTCTAACATAGTGTGATGCATGGACTTGGTGATGATTCCCATTTCCCAGTGATTTCCAAGTGACCTGGAGATGATTCCCAGTGATTTCCACCTAACAAAATGTGGTGGGAGTATGTTGGAGAATGTATGAATGACTCACCTGGGATGGAGGTTTCAAAGTGGTAAAGGTATTCTAGTGGTGATTTCCAAGTGTAATTCTCCGAAGTCACTTAGAGAACAATGGGATGGAGGTATGCTGGTTGTTCAAATTAATTAAATTGTTGAACTGCAAGATAAGAAAATAATACGTTAGGAATACAAAGGGGTAGAGCCCCTGTTTCGTTGCTTAGAAGGAGAAAGCCGACGCCCCTGTTTTTGCGAAAAATTTTGCTTACCTATGGCAATATATCAAAGCACAATGGGGTGGACTTTGTACCGCCACTTGTCTACCTTCAAATCTGTTTGTGGATGAACTACAATAGGAGAATACAATAAGTTAGAAACACAAAGGGGCGGAGCCCCTGTTTCGTTGTGTAGAAGGAGAAAATTGAAGAAAATTTTTGCCTTACCTTTAGGATGGGTTCTCTCTGCTGAACTAAAAGAAGAGAAGAGGTCGGTGTTTCACTTGGAAGAGAAAGAATGTAGGATGCATTAGGAAAGGATATGGATAGCTTAGGAAAGTAGGAGTGTTATTTTGGGTTGAGAGAAGTACCGCCCCTGCTTCCTCCAAAATGGAGGGCAATGGGAATAGAGTACTGGTGAGTTGGGTTACTTTTGAAGAGGGTAGAAGAGGATAGTAGGGATTGTGAGAGGTTGTTTTCTTCCTATTTTATCATGATTCTGAATCGTGATAAACTGTCTTTCTAATTTAGTGGGTTTTCTCCCTAAATTAATGGAGCAAAAAAGGGGAGATTGCCATGCAAGTGGTAACTCCATGAGCTTTTAGAGGGATTCTTGCATCTCCTCTAGAATTGCTTGGTTTGGATAACAAAGCAAGAAGAGGCCAGTTGGTGGGACCGGATCCTTAGGCACAACATAGGAAGAACATTGCGTGAGCACTTTATAAATATTGGCAACTATTAAAAGTTGTCTTTAATCTTTTTCAAGCGTAGGTTGGGGGAATTAATTTCAATGGACAAGTGTCAAAAATATTTGAAAAGTTCTCATTTAACGTGCTTACAATGACATGCCTACCTAATTCGGATTCCCATCTAATGTGGCAATTTCTATTAGTGGGGACCCCTACGATGCATGGGCTTGGTTAAGCGAAAGTTAAACAATAGAAACACGTAAGAGTAGACAATTGTTTTAGATTTTAACTTTTTAAATAATTAATAATTATTTATATTTCATATACTGCTTTTAATTTTTTTTTGCAATACAAAAAAATAATAATTAATTTCACCTAGGGTTGTTCATTAAACCGATCAAATTGATCAAACCGACCAAGGCGACCCAATTCGACCCGAGTTGGTCAGTTTTGTAGTATTTCCAGTCAACTTTGGTTCAACAATTTCCCAATCTAACCAAGTTGGGTCAATTTCCAGTTTAGTCATTGTAAACCGACCAAAATTGAACCAACTCAACCATAGATATATATTAATATTTTATATTTTAAATATAATTTTTCTAATATAGTAAAGTGAGAAAATTCCCACATTTCTTAGACTAAAATATTTTATATTGTACATTTAAAATTTTAATTTCTGTTTTTTTCAATAATACCGCTGCAATTTTTAAATTTAAATTTAATTTTTTTTAGTTTAAATCTTTTGAACCAACTGACCAAACCAAAATCATCCCAAACTAATACAACCCGAGTTGGACTGCTTTCATCACAAATGGTTGGTTGATTTCAGGTGACCAACTCCCCAACCCAATCAAGTCGGTTTAGTTGTCTAAATAATCTGCAACCGAACTGACCCGACTCSTGAACACTCCTAATTTTAGCTAAATTAATAGTTAAGTTTCCAATAAAAAACAACAGTTTAATCTCCAATCATCATTAATTCATTGCGAAAATACACAATTATTGGAAATAAATTTATATATAAAATATAATAAATAATAAAAATACAATAAATATTTAAAGTTTTTCATTATTTAAATTTTATTTATTTGAAAGTTATTACATAATATTAACATTTTGTTATATAATTATTTATCTATTTTTAATATTTTGTTATTAAAATATTTAAATAATATTTATTTATTTAAATAGTTTATTTTCTAAAATTTTTAATTCTTAAAATTATAATTTGTTTTGTTTTTATATAATTTCATTATGAATTTTATAAAAATATAAAATTATTAATAATTAGAACATTATTAAGTGTATTATAATTATTTTTATTTTTAATAAATATGTTAAAACTTTTACATAATTTGTTGTAGTATTTAAATAATTATGAAAAATTTTAATTCAAACTTTCTTTAGATGGATATAAATGTGTAGGTACATGTTGATCACCACCACTGTAATAGCACGTAAGGTGCTAAACTAGTGCCACAAAGGCACCCATGATGAACCCAGGACTCGGCACAAACTTGCGATGAGTTCTGAGTCTACACAAGCTTGTGATGAACTCAGGGTGTGAAACAAACCTACGATGAGCATAAAGCCGTCATGAGGCTGCAATGAGCTTAGATTCATCGCATATGCGCAATGAGCATGAACCACCGCGAGCCTGCAATGAGCTCAGAGCCATCACAAACCTGCGATGAGCTTAAGTCCATCGTAGGTCAGAAACGAGTAAAGAAACACATGCTTCACTAACGATGCGCATGATAAAATGCCCAATAAGATTATAGAAGATACGTGAGATAAGTATTAACATCATTCGTGCCATGTCAATCTAAGAGACTCGCAAAAGGAAGTAGCATACGTGTATTACGAGAATTTTTGGATGAAAGGAAACGTTGTCCTTGAGATGTCTCATAAGACACGTGGCGAAACCCTAGCAATGTCTCCCTAGTGACTGACACTGAATCTAAGATTCCCTTCCCAAATGGGAATCGATCACTTTTAGCTCCTTCATTTCAGGACCTCGGGATCTCCACTATAAAAGGAGGACCAAGTCATAACGAGGGATGACATTTTATATTCCATCTTAGCCTTTAGCTTACCCTCTGTTCTCAGCTTTCCATTGTCCTTCAAGGAGACCCCTATATGTCGCCTTACCACCCTACTCACAAGATGAAAAGTGGGGTAGAGGATAAATAGGAATTAAAGATATTTTAGGAGAGGAAGACTTTCCTAAATTAAAGATAATTTWGGAGATAAATAGGAATTAGAGATAATAAGAGTTAATTTAGGAGAAAATAGGGAATAGTGGTGCCACGTGGCTATATTGGGCATGTAGGATAGATTAAGAGGTGCTTTAGGAGGAATTTTAGGTGGGAGAGATAGCTTAGGAGAAATTTTATGAGGGGGTTGGCTAAGTGATTAGGAGCATGAGAGAGAGGGAGTTGGAGTTGAACTCTAGTGAGGAGGAGAGGGGTGCCACATGCCTACATGGAAGGGTTGGGAAAGGGTAAGAGAAGGAGAGTGAGTTAATGAAAAGCCAAGATTGGGGTAATGGAGCAAGGAGAGAGCTGCTAAGGTTGCCTATATCGGTATATAATATAGTATAGAAGTGGTGGGACCATAAATAAGTAGAGATTAAGCACTTATTCCTATTTGGCAAATAAGTCAGAAATAAGTGCTTATTTCGAAAATAATAGCACTTAACAAATAAGTAAGACCAAGGTGGTTTTTTTAAGCACTTATTCAATAAGTGCTTATTCGAATTTTTTGCGATGATATAGTCCCTAAAATTTGTTGTAATACCCAAACTACCCCTACGAATGAAGAAAACCCTTGTCTTCATTCGCACAATCTAAACAAGGCAATGGAGGTAAGAGCTTGGAGGGACGATTAGCAATGACTTTAATGACTGGAAATTGACTGATAGGTGGTCATTTTTCGTTTTCTAGTGTTCTTATTGCTTCCAAAACCAGTTTTGCATTTTTTTGGGTTTTTTAATCGAGTGGGCTATGCATGGCGTTTTTGTTTAGATTTAAGGCTAAGGCTAAAAGCTCACTGGAATCTTGCCAGCAACCACATGTAAGGACTCCTATCTATACTAGGGGTCAATTCGAGCCAAGCTGAGTCGAATATTTGGTTATTTGAGCTCGGCTCGCGAGTAAAACATCAGGCTCGAGCTAGGGAGTTGAGCTCGAGTTTGACTCGACTCAAAAGCTTGTAAGAATTACAAAATAAACATCAGTTTCGAGTTTGACTCGACTCAAAATTATACATAAAAATATTTTTTTTTATTTTACATATAAAAAATAAGAATTACAAAGATTAGTTATTATTATACATATAAAAATTAAAAATATTTTAAATATAGTATTCTTATTTTATATATATAAATAAAAATATTTATTTATATATATACTTATGTAAAATATTATATATATAAATATTTTTCTTTTTATAAAATGTTATTATTTTTTTATGTTATATATAAGCTTGATTAGGCTCGCAAGCCTCATGAATCGAGCTTTATTGGGCTCGAGTTCGAATCGATTAGCAAATGAAACTATACACATTGGGCTTGAATTTGGCTTGAAGCTTGGTTTAAACCGAGCCAAATTGAGCTTTCCATGAGCCGAGCATGAATAACTCGTGAAAAGCTTAATTCGTTTCCACCCCTACCCAATACTTTTGCCAATTCATCTACTTTTTCATTGGTTGTGTATATTTTAACGCAAAACCAATTTTTTTTTATTTCATTAATATAAACCAAAATTTAGTGCAATATTGTATGTGTTTTTTGGTGTACATTTGTTTGTTTGAATAACTAGATTGTTTTTTATGTTTGCTTTGGTTGAGTATTACACCAATAATAGGCAATTATTGATTTTTTTGTTATATTTTGCACATTTCGAATTTTGATTTGATTTTTTTGGAATATTAATATGGATATTTGTTTTTTTTTTTAAATTCTCATTGCAAACCTTTGGTGTTCTTCCATATTTTTTTTGCTTCTTGCATAATGCATATTTTTATTTTTGAATAATATGCAATTTATGATTTTTAATTGTTACTTATTATATAAAAATAATTAATGGTGTGTTGCAGAAAACATTCATTATTTATTATTATTATTATTATCATTATTATTTATATTATTATTATTATTATTATTATTACTACTACTAYTATTACTTTTGTTTTAATTGTTGTTATTATTTATTAATACTAATATTATTATTGTTATATATTATCGTTGATATATTTCTTGTTATCATTATTACTATTATTATTGTTGTATTATTGCCACATGTGGGCCCACGTGACACTCCACGTGCTTACATGTGGATCCTAATGTGTCTCAAAGCAATGATGTGGTAAAGTTCTTTGAAATATACGATATAATATATTAAAACCAATATTTATGTAGGTGTGTGAAATAGGGGTTAAAAATGTCACTTTTGCAAAATTAAGTACTTATTGGTGAAGTGCCTTGCCAAACATCCTCACCTCAATAAGTACTTAAAATAAGTATAAGTGGTTTGGAAAAGGAATCAAAAAACAACATTAAGTACTTATTCAAATACATACATAAAAATAAGTACTTATGCAATAAACACTTATTTCTTAAACCACTTAATCATCAAATAGGGCATAAGATATGCAACTAGTTATAGTGGAGACTTGGGATCAATTCCTGCCTTCAATAGGTTGATCGGGAAGTTAAATATGGGGTTTGGTAGTCCATTTGGGGTTTGCTTGGTAAGAATTTTCAACAAGATGGTCGCTTGTGGCTTGTGCAAATGAATTGGGATATGCCCCTCACACCGATATCTCACAACCACACCCCACCATGTATTGGGAACATTTCCCATGAATAATGATATACAAGGATGAGAGATGTTTCGGTGTGCAGTTGAAATATGTTGTGAGATCAGTGTGAGGAACACTATGTGAGAAGCATATCCGAACTCTGTGCAAATGCAAATGCCAAATTGGTTACAGGGTCCGTTTGGGATGACTAAGCTGAGAATTTAGCTAAGCTAGTTCAAGAAGAACTTTGATAAACTATTTTAAAAGGCTAAAGGAAACTGCCCTTCGATTGACTGATTTGAGCTCTAAGTTTTGCTTATAAGCTATCTATGTAAAATCTACTTGAAAAGGCCAACAAGTTGTTGCACTTCAGCACTCCCAAGTCCCAAGTCTGAAAAAGGGCAGACAACATTGAAGAACATGGTAGAGAACCTAACGTCCTAACCTTGGAAAGAAATTTCCTAGCTCCGCTATTGCCCACAAGCACATGAAATTCATTAATTTGAGCAGACATGTGCACAACTTCTTTTATGATAAAATGTAGGAAATTCGCAATGACATATTTCTCATTTCTATTATCTTCTTAAGCATACTTTTTGTCTAAGGCAATAAAAATTTCATAAGCAAAATTATATGAGCAATAGACATTGTAAAATTCATTAGATAGGTAGTTTAGGATGTGGTTCTTGCATAGGTGACAAGTCGTAAACCAATGTTCAACAACAATAGAACGAGCTAGTTCTTTCATGTTCATCAACAAAGATAAGTCATTGTCTCCAACACTTAAAGTTGGTTCCATTAAATGGTTCACTCATGGAAAAATCTAAAACTGTTAACAATACCCGATTTTTCATGATAAAGGTAGAAAAGATAGACTCTATATAAATGCAATTTTAAGATTGTTGTAATTGTAGTAATAAATAGGAGAATGGAACTTATCGTTTCTATGTTCTCCAAACTTGTTGGAAGGTGCAAAACTCTATAACGATTACTAGTTGATGTATGAAAGTGCAAACCAAAGTCCAGTAGTGGTTCAAGATCTCTTTTGAAGAATTTGACTATAAGTTGCAAAATTGCAAATTGAACCTTGCGCATAATATAAATGGATTGAGTTGTGTCACTTAGTCACACTCCTTAAAACTACATTTAGCCCCTATGGTGAAACTAGGTATTTGCAAATTGGTTTCCAAAATGAAACATCCCATAGGCTTCTGGTAGACGTTCATTCACTTACCAATCCTCTGTAAATCACTAACGGAAAATGCTCAAAGATGATGGAAAGGTAAGAATGTAATGCTATGTATCAACCTGTGCCACTAGGTTAACCAACACTATTTATAGAGAGTATTCAATACCTGAATGGACACAAAAGTGTCCTTACAAAGATCTATGTCTCTCCTAAATAGTGCATAAGCCATCCGTTTAAAGGGACACAAGGAGGAAGATGATATAACATTTAGACAAACAAAATCTGTTTAAATTGAATAGAAAATGGTTAATATGGTTAATCAAATTTAAAAATAAATGGTCCAAACATAATAGAAAAGGACATGGCGTGGTGCATGTATACACCCACACCCATGCCATGTCATGCCATGCCATACCACGCCCTAGATTGGTTTGACTTGGGTTGATGCATGCACATGTGAAAAGTCCTAACCCCTCCCAAATATGTGAACGTAATTTATAATGTATTCTCATTTTGTGGGTCCCTACCCATAGGGATAGGAAGTTATCTTATATGATAAAGTCAACCTATATTCCCAAACAATGTGGAGCAATGTGCCTTCACATGCTTTAAAAAGGCTAGATGAACCTAAGAATGGGGATATTCCTGAAACTCACAAAGAAAAAAAGAAGTGACTTAGACAAAAAGAGAAGTGACTTGGACAAAAAAAAAATGAAGTGACTTAGACAAATCTTGTTTGTCGATAACCTCAGACCAATCAATTGAATATTAATTATTACGTAATTGATCAAACATTACTTGAAAATGACTCTTCTACTTAGAAACGAAATGTTAGAAATGTTCTTAAAAATTCTTGTTCCCATTAGACCATTTGTATCTATATGCATCAGGATCCCGATTCATGATCAAATCAATAATGACAAAGGTCTAACACAAGAGAGGGAGTTCAAAATTCTTGTATTTTGAATCTTCCCTCCAAAATCCATGAATCCAATAAAAAAGAATGACAAAACGAAGGTTGGGGAGGGTTATAGGGTTAAAGGTTGTAATGACAAAAAGAAAGGAAGAAAAGAAGAATAAGGGGAGAGAGAGTGGATGGGGTGGCTATGATGTGATGGGATCTCTTACTTTGTTTGATAAATTTGAAAAATAATGAATAACATATTTAAAATGGAAGGATAAAATTGGGATTATGAAAATAATAATGATAGTTATAGATATACCTAAATGTTTCACAAACAAAGGGCTTGTTTCTGTCATGTGGGACCATCTTAAAAGGTATCTATAAGTAGGTTTTAAAACTATATGGTGTATATAAATAGTTTCCTCGATATATATAAATGATTAACCCTTATTATTATTGAATCCACATTGGACGTGTTTATGTTCAAGCAAAATCCAATCCATTGACAGCCTTGTGTTTTGTGATTGAATCACCTATAATTTCTCATATTGATGACTTTATGGAAGATCCTTTCATTTTCTTTTAAAAAACATGGAAGATCAAAATTGCTCATATTGAAAGCTCATCCTTCAAATATATCACCATAAAATTTGGACCACTTCAGAGTTTGGTACATATCCAAAAATTTACTTCTACTTTTAACAAAATTTCAATGGATTGATAGATGGGTGACATGTTGCCAATAGGAGCAGTTACATGAGAGATATTTAGAGTTTGATTATTTTTTATAGATATTGGAGCTTGATCATTCAAGCAAACAATTTTGAATTGCCACATGGTAATGAATGTTAGCCATGATAGATAACAAATGACACACCTAATTACTAGAACTCATTTGAGAATGCAAAACTTTTAGGGGTTGTTCTGTAACATGGATGAGAAATTGCTGGGTGTGGATTGGTCCACACCAAACCACTGTGGTAGGGACCAATCCACACCATACCACAATCCACAGCTATTATGAATTATGAACAAATTGTGTGGACTAGTCTAGTCCACACCCACAGTGGTGTTCTGTAGGTGTGGTGGGGAACACTTTTTGATTTCATGTATCTCATATACAATTAATGAAGTGACCTACATAGTTGATCATAAAATGTTTAAATTTTACACTTTATATGATAAATAAATTGGAAAAGGCATCGATAAGTTAATATTAACCAATAATTATTAATTTTAACAAAAAATGGTAATCAAATAATTTAAAAAAAATATTATTTTATTGATAAAAACATAAAATTAATATTTAAGCAAATGAAATAACAAATTATTGTAAGACAAGGAGAGCTTTGCTTGCGACGATGGGGGAGAGATTGTGATGGAGCACAACGGTGGAGGAGAGCTTTGCTTGCAATGAACATACCGATGATGTTGAAGGAGTGGCAGTGGGGAAGCTTCTAATGGTCAAAAGTGTGAGAAATAGTGTAGGGAAGATGTACTATATCTAGAAAAATAGTGTGGGTCGAGTATATCCACGATATTTATGTGTTGAGAAGATTTTGAGGTGTGGACCGGGCTAGTCCATGACATATTGTGGACTAGTCCCATCCACACCAAACCGAACACCATGGTTATCCCGTGGCATGGACTGGTCCATCCACGAACACAAGGAAGGTTTTTTTTTTCTTCTTTTTTTTTTGTCGATGGCAAAATATGGACAAATTGACCAAGTTTAAATACAAGTGACAATAAGAACAAATCTGACAATAGGGTAAGCAATCATCGAATTGGCTGTTCTTTTTGTAAAAACCATAGAAAAGTGAGGGATAAACCCTAAATTCGGCAATCAAAAATTTGATATGCCAAGAGGAGAAGAATTAGTCTCCAATAAAGAATTAATCATGAATTCAAAGCCCTGTTTGTTTTTCGGTAAGTTACTTATTCGGGTAAGTGCAGTTACCTGGGTAAGTTTTTCTTGGGAAACACTTACCTAGGTAAGTGTGTTTACCCATGTTTTTTTATTTTCCAAGTAAAATAGAAAATGACCATTTTAGCCATAAAATCCATTATTAAATGGGGCATTTTTGTCCCATTTAAGTGTTGAAATTTTCCCCCCCTTGGTGGGAAAGTTATTTATCCACCTAAGAGATGGGTAAGTGATACCCAGGAAAATAAACTTTACCTAGTCTCCACATTAATATGAAAAAAGAACATGGTATTCTTGGTCAATGGGAATTCCCTTCAAAGAGCACTTTACCTAGTGCTCACATTACCTAGTGGTCAATGGGAATTCCCCACATTAATAAACTTTACCTAGTCCCCACATTACCTAGTCCCCCTCTTAAAATCCAAAAAAAAGAATGCCCCCCCAAGAGTATTCCCTTTAAAGAGCACAAAATCCATATCAAGTTGTACCAGTACCACGAAATCCAAAAGACCCGAGCTTCAGCTTCCAAAGCTGATTGGGTAGGTTTATGTGACATCCTTGCATAAACGAAATCTCCTTGGGCTCAGTTTAGAAGGAATGCAAATACAAATATGTATAGTACAAATACATACAAAATAATATAAAATATAAGGTTTTGCACTCTACATATTTGTATTATTTGTATTTGTACTCCTTTCAAATGGAGCCTTGATGATCTCTAATAACAATCCAAACGCAGAACCTGAARTGCTCGTCGCTCCATCGAAGTTTTCTTTTAACCAATTAACTGGCAGTCTAGATCATTGGTTGTAGTGAGGAATGAAAGACATGCACTTGGGCTATGTTAAGAGAATCCAAACACAGATTGTGGGCATGCTGCTCCAATTCATTAATTTGGGCATGGGCTTTACTTAGTATAGTGTAGATATTCACTGCAATATTTTCAGACAGGCCCAATGCAGATTTCTGAATTTCACTGCAGAGCTATAAATATTTAAAATGTCAAAAACCCCTATTCTATACATCAATGCCCGCTAGACCTGTTCATGGGCCGGGTGGCCCGACAGGCCGGCCCGGCCCGGCCTGACCCCCAAACGGGCTTGAACATGCTTATAGGCCCGCAGGCTTAAATTCGAGCCAAAAAGCCCAGCCCACAATAAATTCGAGCCGGGCTCGGGTTTTATCAAAATAGCCCAGCCCGACCCGACCTAATATTAAACTTAAAGTTATGTGATTATGTCCATTTGAATAAATTTTTTGATTTAAGAATGTAAAATTGTGTTGTAAAATATAAAAGAAAGGGAAAAATACCATCTTGTAGGCCCATTGCTCATTTAAATAGAAAAAAAAATACTATCTGAATTTTTAATTCTAATTTGAATAGGGAAAATTGTTTTCTTTTTTTCAATTAGGTCAGGCTTTGGGCTCGGGCTCGGGTTTTGGGMTTTTTACCAGGGCCGGGCTCGGGCCCAAGTTATAGGCCCGTTGGTCGGGCCAAGTATATTTTCATTAGTGACAAGTGAAAGCCCGGCCCGGCCCGGCCCATGAACAGGTCTAATGCCCTCCTGTAAATTGGCATCAATTCCGAACTGGCAACCACCGCAACTCTACTTTGAGCCTAAAAATTCTGACCATGGGCTGAACCGTTATTCTATCAAGAATAATTTGCAATGGGTCTTCCAAATATGCCAAAGAATAATGCAACACCTGACAAACAATGAAACGTTGAGTTCATTAAACAAGTCATCGAGGTTTTCCCATTCTCCCAACCAAGTGATCTAGGGGGTTGATTGTTAATGCAAATTCCCATAGAACTTCCAAACCAGATTTCCCTAATTACATTACAGTTGATGAGAATTTGATCAATTGTTTCCCAAGGTTTTTAAAACTGAATCAGACAATAAATCATTCAAGGTCTGGTTCCCAGGTTGAACGGTCCGACCATTCAAATCGAATGGACAGCTTGTTCTGAAAAAAAAATAAAAATGACAAAAAACCGTTAGATGGTTCAAACGGTTCAACCGCCTAGATCAACTTTTATTGACCAAATCAATGGCTTTTGGCCAAAAGACGGTTCTAAGATAAAACAGAACTGGTTAAGTGACCGATTTTTCTAGTCTGACCGTCTAATCCGGTCCAGTTTTGAAAACCATGTTGTTTCCTTCGGCTCTCCACACCACGCGGGCAATCGCCTGGAATTTTGACTGACCTCTTCTCTAATTCAACTCGCACCAGGATCATAATGTGAATACACCTCGAGAGAAAGAGATGGATTCTAAGGGATGTGCTTGATTCGCCAGGACACCTTTCAAGAAATGTCCCCGAGAGCAGGCCAGATTGTGGATGGTTGTGCTTCTAACCTCCTTAGAGATCTATAACCACTTGCAGTAGTAAACTAGCCATTCTTAAGGCTCAATTTGGAAAGAGTACAAATGCAAATATGTAGAGTGTAAAACCTTATATTTTGTATTATTTTGTATGTATTTACATTGTATATATTTTTATTTATACTCCTTTCCAACGGAGCCTAACTTCTATCCAAATAAGTTTTGCATCAATTAAGATAACCATGGTTTTCAAAATCGGACCGGAAAAACTGGGAACCGGTCAGGTGACCAGTTCCGTTTTCCCCAAAAACTGGATTTTCTCCCAAAACCGTTGATTTTGGTCAACGAATCGCTGAATCGGGCGGTTAATCGTTCGAACGGTTTTGACCGTTTTTTATTTTTTTTGTCAGAATGGTCCGAGTGTTTGGTTCGAACGGTTAGACCGTTTGACCCGGTAACCGGACCCCTTACTGGTTCGGTCTCTGGGTCGGTTTAAAAAACCATGAAGATAACAGCCAGCCGAATACCCAAGATTGCTATTTGCATCTTGAAATAAAAAAAAAAAATTCTTGAAATTTCATTTACTTTCCAGCCAGTTAAGGTCATTACAAAATAGAGACAAATTGACTGCACTCCATCTCAGAATTTTGAATTCAACTGCAGACTTAGAACAATTCAAAATTATAAACACCTTCACCAATAATACCCATATTCACCCGTGATTGGCATCAATTTTGAATTGACACCTACCCCAATGTACCATAGAGCTAAGATTCTTGGGGTAAACTGAACAGTACAAAATAAATATGCATATATTCTATTCATCAACATGATATATCTATATAGGGTATACCCCAACTACCAACTATCGTTTTGTTTTTTTGTTTTTTCTTTGTTTTTTTTTTTTTTTTTTTGTTTTCCTGAAAGCTCTTCAACCTTTAGATTGTGCCACATAAAATATAATGAAATTTGTCGATCCTATAGATCAAGGAGAAACAATTGCTGGATTTAGTTGCTTCCAACAAGGAGAACACTTGAAGATTCCGGTTGTATTGTGCCAAGAGTGATTCTTCTCTTGTTAACTTAGCATTTGCATCCAAAATAGATTAAATTATGGATAGAGTGAGGTATAGGACATGTAGAAAGCAAACGGACGTAAGATTCCAATCCTTCCACCATTCCATTCTGGTATCACGTCTTCCTGGCATCGTGGACTCCCCCTTCTAAAATATTGATCAATCAATGAAATCCCACAGAAAGAAAACTCTGAAGCCTGTAGCAAAAAGAGGGCATTTGAGCATGATTTGACAAACTATCATAGCCGTCTATTTTAATGTGAAAATTCCAAATACAGGATCTGTTTGTTTGTTCATAACTTAGAACCTCAAAAGCAAGGCTTTAAAAATCGATTCCAAAATTGAATTGCTTTGGCCACTGGTATCCGGGTCAGCGGTTCGACTGTCCGGGTCGAGTGAGTCAAAATGGTCAAGTATATTTTAGTTGTTTATTGCATCTTRACCATTCAATTAGTATATTAGGTCATAGATTAGGAAGAAATATAAATAGAGAAAAGTAGCTGTCAGCAAGGAAAGGAAAGACAAGAGAAAGAAGAAAGAAAAGGAAAGAAAACAAATGAAAGAAGAAAGGAAGGAAGGAATGAAGAAGAAAAAGGAGGAGGAGGTGGTTAACGTAGGGGTGTCAACAGTATTCGAAAATTCGATTTCGAATTCGACATTTGACATAATCGAATCAAATTCGGATAATTCAAATATCTAATCGGTTGAATTCGGATATGACCTGATTTGATTCAATAAATGTCCGAATTCAACCGATTATTTAATTCTTATATAAAATGTTTTATATATAATAATTAAATTATATAAATAATTTATATATTTATATGCTTTATATCAATAAAATATTTATTTTATATATTTGTTAATTATCTAAAATAATTAACTGATCGAATTCGAATCGAATCAAATCGAATATTTAATCGGATTCGAATTCAGATATTAATTTTTAATATCCCTCGGATATCGAATCGAATTCGGATATCAACTTTTCTAATCGGATTCGAATTCAGATATTGCCTAATCCAGTTCGAATTCGATCCATTTATGCCCCTAGGTTTACCCTACTCGATCCAAGTGATTGGCCTTACTTGACTATGGTCTTACTTGACCATTGAGTTACTCAAGTGATTGGATCATTTATTTTCATTGATATTTCAATGTGTATTATAAATAATATAAAAGATAATATTTAGAAAATTTAAATTATAATGATAAGRTTTAAGCCATATATCAATATTATGATAATCTACATATTAAATTATTCAATTTAATGAATAAAGATAATATAAATTTTAAACTATATATTATATTTATTGAAAATCAAAAGAACATGTCATCGAGTAAAAAAAAGAACAGTTTGGACACCCTAAAACCAATCTACAGCTCCAAAAACCTAAAATCGGCCCCTACAAGATAGGTTGCTGGTTTTACGATAGAACGAACCGTATTGATGCATGCTCACTCCATTTAGGATAGCTTCGGATCGTTGGTTGGAACTTAATAAGAAGCATTCTTTACTTCAAAGTATCATTATTTACTTCGTTAAACACAAGGAGGGACAAAATGGGAAAAGGAAAACCATGTTAAACAATGGAAATCCACGCAAACCACTCTTATTTTTCTTCTCCGCTACCAGCCTACCAAAACCATATAATTGCAGGAAATAAAGAGCTCCTCTATCTGCCCGTTACCGAGTCTCTGCAACTTTCTCCTTCAATGGCGTAAAGCAAGCTCAAAATCCTTGCGTGTCCGGGACTTTCACATTGTCAGAAAGAGAAAGAATTTTTTAGGATATCTCACACTCCGAGTGCAGAGCTCGGGAGAAAAGAGTGCCGAGATCAGTTGGTGTTGGAATTTTTTTTCCATGTTTATGAGGAGTTGTCTCTTTGGTAGCAAACCTGGGAAAGCCAGGCGAATTCTTCTACCGCTTATTCGGTTGCATCCATGAGATCACTACTGCACTCGCCTTCGCTAGGATGAGCGATTCCGCTTACAGAGTCGAAACCACGTCCCGTCTGGCCCAATGGAGGATCGACAACTTGGCCTCTTGTACCTACAGAAAGTCCGATCCTTTCAAGATCGGCAACTGGAATTGGTTAGTAACCAACCACTTGCCAAGCATTGTCTTCTGGAATTTAATATATGAAGATTTTTCATTTTCCGGCGTCATAGTTCAGTAGGTTTAATTACGAAGCTTTACTCCACTCTTGGCTCTTCATTTCTTCAATCTCTAGTAAAGAAGAAAAAAAGGAAATTACATTTCTGTTCCTTCTTTGTTTTTGTTCTTGATATTATTTCGTCGAATTATGTGTCCTAAGGTAAAGAAGGATAAACATACTTTTTGCTGAATGTGATCGAATTAGAGTCTAAATACTTCTTTTAATTTTCTGGACTTGAAGGCATTTATCAGTGGAGAAGAATCAGGTGTTGTTCATTAAGCTATACCCAAATCTGACGAGAGATAACCCCCCAATTGCGTCCTTCATTATTCAGGTCCTCTGTTCTGTTGGAGATCGAAAAGCGCTGATTCACCCAGGTAAGCTTAGTGTCCAACTTTTCTACCTGTATAAAGGATACATAATACTGCATAGTGGCTCACCACATAGTAAATCTGGGTGGTGCTAACTGCTAATGGCAATGATTTTTTATCCGTCTGACCTAAGCAAAACAATTTTTGAAGACTGGACATGGTTGATCCATGATTTAATAGATCAACACTTAATCAGAACTCAGAGAGAACTTGAGCTTTCAGTCAGCTATTCAACCACCCAATCCCGGTTTCCAAATGCTTTAACATGTCCATAAATTCAGGAAAAACTACACTTGGAATGTTCACGCAGATGTATCTCAAATTCTCAATTTCCTTTTTGAGCTTAAATCTTTTCTTGCTTATTGCATGTTCCTTGGGATGCAGGAATAACAAACAAGCAACTAAAGAATAACGATGATTTCATTTGGGTGATTGAAACTCCATTAACTGGGAAGTTCATTATCAATGTTGAGTTCCTAGATTTGAAGATATCGTCGCCAAACGTATGATTCCGTCACTCCTATCTTTTTCCATGGTGCCATTTATTCCAATTGATTTCTGTTTCAGAGTGCTCAAAAACCCTATTTAGGAGGAAATCTTAATGTCTTGGTCATACAGACTGCAATATGGAAGGAGGATTATAACCATTTAATGTATCATAGCCTTGCAGAAAGCCTGAAAAAATTATAGCATTACTAGATTTAAGTTGATAGTTTAGATGAACTACAACCTAATAAAGTCTTGGTTCAACCCAGTTAATGGCATCATGCACTCTATGCATCTTTTACATTGCCATGAGATTTTTCTTTAGTTAATGAGTTTCAATACTATATCATAGTGTAACATGAGATATTTTTAACCTATGAATGTTTTGTTACTCGAGTATGCCCTTTGCCCCTGCATTCCTTTCACAGCTTTCTTTGAAACCCAGTTACAATTTGTCATGTAATATACAGGATAGTGAACCTTGCTCCATATGGGCTGAAGGATACAGTCAGAGACAATCTAGTTCAACAGCCCTTTCATGCCTCAGCAGAATGTTATCTGAAAGTATCCATACAAACATTACAATCAATGCCTCCAATGGGAGCATTGGAGCCCACCGTGCTGTGCTGGCAACAAGATCACCTGTCTTTTGGAGTATGTTCTCACGTGATCTCAAAGAGAAGGATCTATCAACTATAAACATCACAGATATGTCAATTGAATCTTGTCAGGCATTCCTCAACTACATATATGGAAACATCCACTGGGACGAGTTTCTGACTCACAGGCTTGCACTTTTTCAAATAGCTGACAAGTATGACATCTCTGACCTGAAAGAGGCATGCCATGAAAACCTTCTAGAAGATATTGACACTAAAAATGTGCTTGAGAGATTACAGAATTCACATCTTTATCAATTGCCAAGGCTAAAGAGCAGTTACATGAGGTATCTTGTGGAATTTGGTAAGATATTTGATATTCGAGATCATTTTAATGCCTTCTTACAATGTGCCAATAGGGATCTGGTTGCTGAGATCTTTGATGAGATTCTTGCCACCTGGAAGGGCCTCTAGAATTCTGCTCAAGGAAAAGTAATGAAGTGTTCAGGTTTGTTCTGCATAATTATGTCTCTGCAGATAGGCATCTGGAACAAAATTCTATTTGTTCAGGATTTGCTTCCACTATAGCATTCTTTAGTCGAGGTGGGTTTGATTATGTTATGATGTATATTTCTCCTTAGATGAACCTACTGTAAAAGAAACATTTTATGCATGGGTTGCCTTGTAATAGGTCAAATGTAAATAATTTGATGTATTAATATTATGTGGTCAGTTTTTCAATTCTTTTTTTGCAGTTGCTTTACAAACTACAATTCAATGGCTCATACATTAGAAGATTAACTCCAATAAATCTTATATTTTGCAATAAAATGTTGAAAATCTTGCTGATCAGCTGTATAATCTCTTGTGCTATTCTGAGCCATCGATTCATAGCAAATGGGACCAATCCATTCATCCCAGAATGCATGTTTACAAGATTGGTAAGCTTTCACTGACCTGGGAATCTGAAATTGGAAATTRAAGTTACCACTTACAAAGTTGATTTTAAGTTATTAAACATGGCTTTAGCATGGTTTTGATAAATTATATGGTAGAACAAAATTCCAATTCAAATTTAACTTGGTTAACACCTATAAATTGAAAAGAATATGTCAGATATTGGTCTTTTGGCACTTGAGAAAAGATATTCATGCACTTCATGGGCATAAGGAGAATATGAAAAGACCACTGCATACAAATGCTTGTAGACAGAAAATTAGTCAGTCACCGAACGAAATGATAAAAAGAAATGAAACCCACTGATGGGAAAAAGGTTCAATTTCACTAATCTAGCTTGTCAAGGAGTGACGATCATGGAAGATTTCTAATGGTGTATACAAGAGGGGGTAGAGCAAATGCAATGTAACTCTCTAAATTGAAAGATAGTTTAACAGTAAAATCTGTTTATGCTCTCTCTTTATTCTACCTTAGGGATTTAGAGGCACGCTATGCAGTCATTGTACTCGTACACATTCATTTGATTGATAAAGAGCCCCGATCAGCCTGATCCGATCAGGCAGATACCTATCTCATGGATATCCCCAGCCTACCCTTGAAACGATTCAAAGCAAATTTCTACAACAGATGTCATCAGAGTATTTATTGAGTGGTTGCTCAGCATGCTCACAAGGGTATGCGGTATGCCTACTAGATATGGTCTCATTGATGAAACTTAATGTTTTTGCTATTGATAAAAAGTGCTGCTGTTGCATATCAAGTAAGATTTGGTTCCCAAGTGAATCGACTTCCCTCTGCTACATTAAGTCTGATAGACCTTATGTCCAAGGAATAAGCAACATAAGATACAGAAGTAAAACCAATATAAGCTAGCCATGGTAATGAAGAGCAAGGAGACATTGACAAAGAAAAATGAGATTAGGTCATCAGAGAATAAAAAGAAGAAAAGCATATATTTCAATGAAGTTGCTCATAAGAAAACAAAATTGTATATGTTTATCCTTTAGTCAATCTCAATGTGGAGACAGTGATATGAAGAAGTTCCGGTAGTTGAATCCGAGACAAGTAGTAACCACAAATGTTTGTAACATAAAAAACAACAGCAAGAGTGGTGGCAACAACAACAACAACAAGTCAGAAGAGTCCCACCTCATATAGGTAAGGCTGTTATGGTTGTTTCTTGAATTCTTTGTTGTGATCCACTTCATGAATCTACTCTAAATTAAGTTGAGAAAAACCCAAAGGCAAAATTTCATAGTGGTTTGTGGTGGAAACGTATCCATATTTACCTTATGGGTTTGAATTGAGTACAAAGAGTTGTGTATTTTGGGGTTTTCTCTCTTGTATACTTTGGTCTTTGTCTTATGAGAGAAGTTGAGAGACTTTGGGTGTATTTGGGGTTTAGGATTTTCTATGAGTGAGGTTGTGTGAGCACAACTCTGCATTCTTCTCCATTGTTGATTTCATAGTGGATTTCTGCTCCTCCTTCACCCGTGAACGTAGGCCATGAGCCAAACTATGTAAAATTGTATGTCCTCTCTGCTTATTTCTCTTTATCTATGTTTTTCTTTTGTTTGTGGGTGTCATTTGAATATGCATTTATGGGTTTTGTGCAACAATACTAGTATTAGAGCACTATTTTTTGTTTAACACTTTTAATGTCATCAATGAAGGTTGACAAAGCTCTATGCATGTGGCAGCAASCAGCACTAAAGGGCAAGAACAAGGAAGCATTGCCATTAGAGGGCTTTGACCTTAGGGAGGAACCAGCGAGACGAGGCCAACCAGCCGAGGACCTCATTTCCGTTCCCCTAGATGAGGCCAAGCCCTAGAAGACAGTCTGTGTCGGGTCCAACCTTCCCCTAGAGAGCTTATCTGAACTGGTAAGTTTTCTCAAAACTAATGCCGACGTCTTTGCTTGGTCCACCATTGAAATGCCCGAAATTGACCCTTTGGTCATTACTTACAGGCTGAGTATGGACCCAAGCTCTAGGCAAGTTCGGCAAAAAAAGAGGAATTTTGCACCAGAGCGTTAGAAGGCCATAGGAGAGGAAGTTGGCAAGCTACTTGACGTTGGCTTCATCCGAGAATTATACTACCCTAACTAGCTGTCGAATGTGGTTTTGGTAAAGAAAGCTAATGGGAAATGGCGAATCTGTATTGATTTCACAGACCTTAATCGAGCGTGCCCTAAGGACAGTTTTCCTTTGCCGATGATAGACCACCTCGTCGACACCACTACAGGGTACAAACTACTTAGTTTCATGGATGCCTTCTCTGGATACAATCAAATCAAGATGCACCTTGAAGATGAGGAGAAGACCTCGTTCATCACCGAGCACGACACTTACTGCTACAAAGTGATGCCCTTCAGCCTCAAGAATGCAGGGGCCACCTACCAACGCCTCATCAACAAGGTGTTCAAAAATCAGATGGGGAGGAACGTTGAACCCTATGTAAACGATATGGTGGTGAAGAGCTTGAAAGCCGAACCACACACCTCGGACCTGGCCGAGACCTTCGACACCTTGCRCAGGTTCAACATGAAACTCAACCCCAGCAAGTGTGCCTTCGGCGTCACCTCGGGCAAATTTTTGGGTTTCGTCGTCACACAAAGAGGCATTGGGGCTAACCGGACAAGATACAGGCCATACTGGACAGTAAAGAAGACTTAGAGACTCACTGGCCAAATAGATGCTCTCAACCACTTCATGTCGTAGTCGGTTGACCGCTGCCTTCCCTTCTTCCACGCCAACAAAAAGTTGAAGGAYTTTTAGTGGATAGAGGAATGCTAGTGCGCCTTTGATGAGCTAAAGGTCTACCTCGCGTCACCTCCCCTCCTCGCTCGGCCAGCTCCAGGAGAAACCCCATATCTATACCTATCAGTCGAGGACGAGGCAGTCAGCTCAATTCTAATAAAAGAAGACAAAACGCAGAAGCCGATATACTACATCAGCAAGGYCCTCTACAACGTCGAAACCAGATATCTCAAGGTGGAGAAACTAGCCTTTGCCCTCATAGTCTCGGCTAGAAAGCTCAGGCCGTATTTTCAAGCTAACACTATAGCAGTCCTGACGAACCAGGCCCTTAGGGCTGTCCTCACCAAGCTTGAGACCTCGGGGCGCTTGACCAAGTAGGCCATCGAGCTGTCTGAATTTGACATACAGTACCAGCTGAGGCTAGACCTGTTCATGGGCCGGGTAGCCCGATGGTCCGGCCCGGCTCGGCCCGCACCCCAGTCGGGGTTGGTCAGGTAATTAGGCCCGCGGGCCTGACCTCGGGCCTAACACAATAAGCCCGACTATGTTTCGGGCCGGGCTCGGGATTTGTCAAAAAAACACAACTCGAGCCCGGCCCGACCCGATTCAGCATTATATATTTTATAAAATACATAATGTGTATTATATATATTATATAAAATATATAAATATATAATATTTATTAAAATATATATATTTATAATTTAATATATACATTTTTATTTTTTCTTTATAATTTCTCTCTCTCTCTCTCTCTATTCAGCCACTTCAGTAGTAGTAACAACATGGGTTAAATTTCGGGCTCGGGCCCAGGCCTGGGCTATGGGCTTTTTATGAGGGCCGGGCTCAGGCCCAAGTTGTAGGCCCAATGGTTGGGCCGAGCTCGGGCTCGGGCCTTAGAAAAATTTGTTAATATAGAGTGAAAGCTCGGCCCGGCCCGACCCATGAACAAGTCTAGCTGAGGCCCGCCATCAAAGCACAAACCCTAGAAGACTTCATAGCAGAATGCACCTTCAACTGAGCCCTTCACTTAGGCCCCGAAGATGCTGAAGGGGACCGCCCGACCGAGGAGGCTCACCCCAAACTCTTTGTTGATGGTTCATCCAATGCCAAAGGAAGCGGAGCGGGTCTCATTCTTCTCACCCCAGACAATGCAGCCATAGAGTATGCATTAAGGTTCGACTTCCTGGCATACAACAACGAAGCCGAGTACAAGGCCCTCCTCGCTAGATTGCAGCTTGCTAGGGACCTTGGCTCCCTACACATCGAAGCCTTTAGCGACTCACAACTGGTGGTGAACCAAGTCAACGGTGAGTACAAGACCAGAGAACAGAGCATGTCCAAGTACCTCGCCAAAGTTCAAGAGCTATCCTGCCACTTCCAGCACTTCTCCTTGCAACAAGTCCCGCGAGCTGAGAACACAAGAGTCGACGCCCTTTCTAAGTTGGCCAGCACCTCGGATGTAGCCCTCAGCCGCACTATCCACGTGGAGAAGGTACCTTGACCCTCTATAGAAGAAGCCCAAGTACTTCCAGTAGAGGCCGAATCATAATGGATGCACCCCATCATCRACTTCCTACTGATAGAACGACTGCCTGACGATAGGAATGAAGCTAGGAGAATTCGACGTCAGGTAGCCCACTAGACCCTGATGGAAGGAAAGTTGTATAGAAGATCCTTCACCTAACCTTACCTCCGATTCCTTCTTCAGGAGGAGGGCGAGTACGTGCTCCGAGAAATTCACGAAGGCATCTGCGGTAACCACCTTGGCGGCTGAGCCCTACCCCAAAAAACACTAAGGTAGGGGTACTTCTGGCCGACCCTCCACAAAGACACAACTGAGCTGGTATGGAAGTGTGACCAATGCCAGAGACATGCCAACTTATGCCATCAATCGGCCACAACCCTCTCGGCTCTCAACAGCCCCTGGCCCTTCGCCAAATAGGGGATGGACCTCATCGGCCCCTTTCCTCAGGCAACAGGGGCAGGAAATACCTCATCATCGCTGTAGACTACTTTACCAAGTGGGTAAATGTCGAACCCCTGGCTACAATCACAACTTGAGCAATCCAAAGCTTTTTTTGGAAGAACATTATTTGCCGCTTCGGCCTCCCCCACATGTTGGTTACTGACAACGGAAAGCAATTTGATGACACCAGGTTTTGGGAATGGTGTGCCTCCATTGGCATCAAGCAGCAGTACACCTCGGTAGGCTCTCTCTAGACAAATGACCTAGTCGAGGTCACCAATAGAACCATCTTAGATGGACTGAAGACCAAATTAGACCGAGCCAAAGGCCTATGGGCTGATGAGCTAAGCAATGTCCTCTTGGCATACTGAACCACACCTCGGACAACCACAGGAGAGACCCCGTTCGGCTTGACCTACGGTATAGAAGCAATTACCCCAACAGAAATCGGCCAGTTGATGCTCCAAATTGAAGCATACAACGAAGCTGAGAATAGTGAAGCACTCAGAGCAAACCTAGACTTGTTGGAAGAAGCCTGAGAGCAAGCACAAGTAAGGGTGGCTGCCTATCAACAACAGGTGGCCTGCTACTACAACTCGAGGGTAAAAGAGAGGCATTACAAAGAGGGAGACCTTGTCCTTAGGAAAGTTATGGTCCTTGAGCCAGGTGTGGGTAAACTTGGTGCTAACTGGGAAGGCCCCTATAGAATCAGGCAAGTTGTCGGCTCCGACACCTTTCGTCTCGAACACTTAGATGGAAGGCCCATCCCTTGGACATAGAACTTGGAGAACCTCCAGATGTACTACCAGTAAATGCAAATTTTGATGAATGAAATGCAAAGTTCCTCTTTGGCTCAATGTTTAGCGTGTGTTCTCACTAAGTCCCCAGGACCCCTCGGCTTTGCAACTGGCCAAAGCGCGCAGCCTCTCCCGAAGACTATGCACTCAAGCCGGACCGTCGCTAGGCATATAGCCAGCAGCGAACACCCTAACTTAACGCCTCGCCAAACTAAAATACATCAGGACGGCTAAGGCATTGCACGCCTGGCTACTTGCCTTGGCGGTGGAYGACCTCCTGGTCATATATACTTAGCACGATTAAATAAACAACAACCCTGACCAACTCGATGGTTCGCCTCGGACCAGGACCCCGACCTCCCCGAAGCGCCGCCCCAGCCTCGTCGAAGTAACCACTTGGGAAAGAGATCAGCTAGGCGAGCTACATCTTGGCCTTGGCCTCCCTCCCATGCTTTGGCAGACCACCTTGGCCTAGCCTAATTAAACACTTGGGAGAAACAAGCTAGGCAAGTTGCACCTTGGTTACACAGCTTTGGCTCGGCCTCAGCCCCCTCAACAATCTAAAACAAGCCATTACGAGCCATTTTTTTTTTAACTGTGATCTTTTCTTTGGGAGGGGTTGAGACCTCTCAGTAAATATATATATATATATATAAGAGAGAAAAAGAGAGAACACATCGTACAAAAAATGCTTGTATTTTTCATTCCATTCAGTATGAGCATTTAAAAAAAACTCACGACCTCGGTGCCAAGCACATTTACATCATAAAAAAATACAAGAAGAACCTCACTACGCTTCGTCGCYAGCCAAGGGAAGGGTAGAGTCGTCAGTAGCCAGAGTCTTTCCGGGGGAGTCAGGATTCACCTTCAGCCCCTCAACGTCAAAATCGGGCATCACCTGGAGGAGGGCCTTCTTGGTGTCCTCGATGCCATCCAGGTACAATGTGGAGGCATACTCCGCGAGGACCTACTAGTATTCGAGCGACTTCTTAAAGGCCTCCACTGCCTCGACCGTTACCTTAGTCGTCCACTTCTCCATCTCGGTCGCTGCTTCAATAGACCTCTTCTCCGCCTCGGCTGCCCGCTTTTCAGCCTAGGTCGCCCGCCGCTCAGCCTCTGTGATKATGCTGTCGAGGAAAACCCTCTCCTCTTGCTCCTAGACGAGGCGGGCCCGTGTTTCCTTCAGGTCGGCCTCCAGCTTTGTCTGGAGAAGTTGCTCGTCCTTGTGGGCCTTCTTGAACGTGTCCTGCTTCTCCTCAGCAGTCGCGACAGTTGCCTGGAGCTTCTCCTTCTCCTTCTCGAGCCTGGGCAGGTGCTCCAAAGTAAGGCTTATCCGGTCTCCTAGACCGACGAAATGGAGACAGGCATGCAACAAGAATCATTAGTAAGGACTGCAACAAAGAAAGAACCAAAAGATGAAGTATGAGGACAAAAGCTTACCTCAGCCAAATGGTAAAGCCCCTTGTCGTGGACAAATTGAGGCTCACTCTGCATCATCTTGAAGCGATCCCTCAAGAAGATTGCCCCTCACCAGGGACTGCCTAACCCCTTCTTCAGTAATGGAGTCTCCCTCGCGAACCGACCACCGGGGGTGAAAGATTTTGGAGGACTGTTCGGCTCCTCCGGCGAGCTCCTGTGCTGACATGGGAATGGATGGAAGGCCCCGTGGTGTACCTCTTGGTGGGAGGCTTCTTCATCACGACGTCCCCAGCAAGACACTCACCGTGGGTTGCCTTCTTCGGTGGCTGCTCTCTCAGGGCCTCCTCGGCAGGCCTCTTCATACCCACCTCGGCCAGCTCGGCAGGCTTCTTGGCCCCCTCGATCGGCCTCTTCCCCTTGTCCCCTCGGCCTGTGGGGACTTGTTGCTAAGTGGCCCCCTTGGTGGGGACTGATGCCCACTCATCCCTTGCGGGCACGACCTTGGTAGGCCTTCTCGACATTTGCCCTCTTGCTTTCTTGCTTGCCTAGGCCTTCTGCTTGGCGGAACACTCTCCAACAACAACTTTTTGGCATCCATTGGCACCTTTGCGAAAGGAAGACAATGAATCAGTACGACCAGACAAAGACAAGGGGAACATGTAAAAAAGCTATGAAACCTCTCATACCGAAGGGGCAAGGCTGAGCCCCGAGCACACCAAGGGAAGATCCTCCACCAAAGGCTTGGCTTTGACCGTCCCCAGCACAATTAGGTGAGTCACGACAGTAGCCTCCTTGTCCCGAAGCGAAGGGGACACTTCTCGACTGTCGTACAGGCCTCTCCCCACTTCGACCTAAATGACCAACCTTCGGGGCAAGAGATGAAAAGGAATTTTCCCTTCCAGTTGTTGATTGACGTGGGGTTATCGACAGGTCTCCCCCTCTGTGGCTGAAGATAGTGCATGCTGGCCTCGGAAGAGTGATTCCTCGGTACATGACACGGAATATCTTCGGGGTTAACTCTACATCTCGAAGCCGAGCCCACACCAGCATAGCTACGAGGGTCCTAATGGAATTGGGGACGAGCTGACTGATCGTGATGCCATACCACTCCAGCAGCTCAAAGATTAAAGGATGAAGAGGGAACCTAAGGCCAAACTCTAAACAGTGCTGGTATATACAAATTTCCCTCTCTTCAGGGGTCCACGACCGGTCGCCGAGGTCAGGAACCCTAAGCTGGTAGGACCGAGGTATGTGAAACCTCCTAGCTAGGGCTTTCACTTGGTCCATGTCTAGAGTGCTTTCAACCACCGTCCCTAGAATGGGCTCCGGGATCCGCTCCCCCTTGGCATCACAGATGCGGTGCTCTCACAGGGAGGGTCGTCGCCTCAGCGGCTACCCTCGGCACCCCCGGAGGCTACCCTCTCCCTCAGCACTATCACTTCTCACTGAAGGGGGACGACGGCTAGTGGACCTAAGGGAGAAAGGGGGGAAAGAGTCCGTGGAGAGCTCCCTTCCAAACCATTCGGAAGTTCATAGCACTCAAGGGCAGAATCAAAGAAAGACATGGTTTGAAGAATTACATTGAGATGGAGAGGAAAAGGAGGAAGACAAGGTGTGTCTGAGAGCAGAGTTCACTTGATAGCAAGGGCGCCCAGAGACAAATGACCAAGAAAAATCGCCACTAAGGCCCCTATTTGTAGAAGAATGAACGACTCAGATCCCGCTGGATCGAATGGTCGTGAGGCCTTTGYCTTCGCTGACCATCCGCAGTGTGACACTTGGTACCCAGCCTTGGGGAAACGAAATGACTCCTAGTGAACCGGTGCCCAGCCTCGGGAAGGCGAAATGACGTTGAGTGAACCGATGGGCCCATTCGCTGCAACCAACGGTCTGAGTGCACAGACCCGATGGATGCGTAGACCGGTTCGCCTAGAGCGCGCCCATCCCCCTACGGAAGACTCTCCTTGCGCTAGACCCATACCGGACACGACCCCGACGTGGCAGCTCGTGAATCCTGTATCGCGCATGGCCCCAGACCATCACCGTGTGATTACAAGGCAAGGCTCGACTTAGCCCGRCCCCCATCACCTTGGGCTCCCTAGCAGAAGCCGAGGCATCCACAACTTCACCTCTCTTCCACGAATTGAAATCAAGCCGAAGCAGAAGCGAGACGAAGGTGACACCATTGTAGGGTACACTCTGCTAAACAAGCCCAATGGCACCTACCAATATCGACACTCTGTTTGGCCGAAGTCGAGGCCCCTTTTGACCCCCCACCTCGGCCTCGGGAGTGGGGGGCAAGTTATGTAGGCGCATTCGACTGGCCTGTACAAGGCAGACACGTGTTGAATAGGGGGCGCTAGCATAGGCTCACCATGAGCATGCTCAAGGTTACCTAACGTGGACCAGGCGTACCCAATCACAGGACGCCGCGTGATTCTAGCAGAGCATCTGCCAGGCCCTCGTATGGCTCGCATCTACCCCCTGGCAGCTCCGACTATAAATACAAGGCACCCCCCACAAGATAGGGGATTTGAAACCTTTGTTATCTCTAGTGCTCTCTCCTTTAAGGACCTAGCGCTATCTGAGACCTCGTCTGGACCCCTCGTCTCTAGACTCATTGCTTACCTTTGTGCACTTACTAACTTGATTGTCGGAGTCCTCGCCTCGGGTTATCACCCAAGGCCTCTAACACCCTTTCTCTTGCAGATTCACTATTGCGAGAACCACATCTTGTCCTTCTTCAGACACCCTTCTCAGTACTAGCCCTCAGCTTCTACAATTTCCGAAGGAACGATTCACCTCGGCCCCCACTCCTCGGCCTAGGTTTATCTCCTCTAAACCTTTAAAGCCTTTGGCTTCCTTCGAAACTTTGGAACAAATTTATAGAAGACACCCTTCAAAGTTTTTAAAATATTTTTATATTATCTGAACATATGTAATTAAATACATAGGTATCCATACTTTTTATTAACTCGGCTAGTAAAAAGTGGCATTTCTAGTCTTTTTTTTTTTTCTATTTTCACAAACTCTGGTGAAGCATCATTTTTTGTTTCCCCGCTGCAAGAGAATCATCAGTCCATCGATATCAAACAACCGATGGATCCAAATTTGTTCTCCTCTGTTAATTAATCTTGTCCTAAAAAAGTGGCATATTATTATCGTCGGTGGTCTTCCTGTGATCCCGAGGCATCTCCGTTGAATCCCTCCTGCAGTTTCCATTCGTGATATCTGCAAACCTCAAACCCTACTGTGAAGTTTTCTGTCGAGAATCCATATGATTGGATGGATGGTACGAGGGAGTGGTATCAAATGAGCTTGAGACAGATCGATGCATGGTTCCATTGATTGGGTTTGGCTTAAACATGCAAGATAATTAATTATCTATCAGCGGATGGTTAATTGGTAGCAAATCACACTCTTTTCTTTTGTGAGGAGTTGGGAACTGGTTTGAGTGGCTGTATCATCCATCACCTGATGATCGAGCATGTAATTAATGGGTTTCATCATTCATGGAAGGAAAACAGAAAGAAGGAAACCCAACCCGAAACTGCTGACATCTTTACTCCTCCAATAGTCCAACCCCTCATATTCTTCTCTGCCATTAGCTTCGATTATTATATTATTATTTTTATTTCATGCATTCTCTTTGATCTGGCTTCAGCTGTAGTATTTGAGTGCTGTGCCATCATCACGGCTATTCGTTTAGCCATCATCAGTAGTATTATCAGTCACGTATCAGATCTGATGCTGAACAGGTGATCTTGATCATTCTGGAGAGCAGAACAGAGACGAAATCGACGATTAAGAGCCATCATTAGTAATATTTTTGCATCTATACCAGTATTTTTTGCTGTTTTTTTTGGTTCATAACCTATTAGATGATGTTGTCTGTAACTTTGTATCTCAAATTCTCAACTCAACCCAGTTTTTATTTTATGGTTGGACAAATGGATTGATAAGCTAAACTGAAATGGAGACCCTGCAACTCTGAAAGTGAAACAAAGCAAGAAAAAAAATGAATAGAGTGTGCGTGCGTGTGATGTGAGAGGGGATGGGTGAGAAAAAGATTTTTAGGGTTGAGGATTTGAAAGATAAACCCAACATATGGCAGAAGATTCCCACGAAAAGGGTGGACTTTGAGCATGTCAAATCACGGATTTAATGCGAGGGGGGGGGGGTAAAATTACAAAAGGAACCAGCTTTACCTTTTTCCTTTTTCCCTCATCTCACTAGCTCTCTTTCTCGTCCTTTGTTTGGTGCTTCTCGATTCCATTAACTTCTTTTCTCTTTTTTCCGATACCGTGCGGAAATTTTTCCGATACTGTACAGAAAAAGATTGAAGGAGGAAGGGATTCCTTTGCAGTTTGTGAGATGTTTTTGATTACCACACGTTACTAGGATCTCTCGCACTATCTTTTAGCAGCATGGATATTAAATAAAAGGAAAGAAAAGCTAAAAAGGAAGAGCCTCGATTAAAGCAGTCCCATAACCCAGATCCCTAGAAGGCTAGAAAAATAAGAAATTGTCAAAACTTTTTAGACCATTTATTGAATTAATGAAGTATATACAGGAAGAGAGATTTATCATTTAATCATTGTGTTTGTGTGTATTAACTTTAGAAATTAGAAAAGAAAAAGGAAAAGAGAGAAAGAAATCCCATCTCTTGTGCAGGCAGGCAAGGGATCTTTGATATCTGATTGATCTCATTCTGATTTCCCCAAATGGGGTCTGAAATATTCCATCATCTCGCAAATGGGGTTCTCCTTGGCCTGCAATATTCTATTTGTTCGCTAATGGGGCTGTAGTGTACAAAGATGCTTTTAATTTATTTGCATTGATGTGAGGGAACGAGAAGAGAGAGGAATCAAGATGGGTCTCTGTGTCCTGGTGGCTAGAGCTACTTGGCTCTTGTTTGGTTGGTTTTTTTTTTTTTTTTTTCTCCTGGTCTGTTATTTATTTGCAGAGAGATAGAGATAGAGAGATGATAATAATAATAATAATAAAAGTAGCATGTACACATACACACGCACACGCGCTGGGACGCACAAATAGACAACAGATACAGAAGTTAGGATTGCTTGTTGTTCTTACTTCTAACAGTCTCTTTCTGTACTGGAAGCAAGCGAAGAGAAGGCCTCCTGCAAGGAAGTCATCTGAAAGACAATTAATGAAAGTCCCACAAGGAGACAAACAGAGGAAATGTGTAGGTGGATATAATTGTTTGTTAGGACTTAGGAAAGGGAGTAGAGTTGTGTAGTCCCTGTTCAACATTTAAAGGCTTGCGTGTGAGCGGGCTTAATTTGTGGAGTGTGGAGTGTGGGCCGGTGTGAGAGAGAGAAACTGTAAAAAAAAAAAAAAAAAATCCTCCAAACCCACGTTGTTAGTCTTGTAGATGACATACAGCATTTATTAATATATGCTTTATGCCATTCTCACTTCTCTCTCTCCTCATGAAATAACCCCATCTCCTCAGTGGATTGATAATCATTATGGTCATTATTATTAGCAAGAGAGAACTGGAGAAACAGAAAGAATCGGATCTTTGGGAGTTTAGATTGTGGAATGAAGGAAATATTACGGGGGCATTGTGTCTTTTAATGACTACTAGCTTCCATTCCATGAAATTGTATTCTCTTTCCCCACGTGCACATGCAAGCAGTTTAATGGGGGCCTCCATTCCATAGTCCAATATCTCAATATATAGATAAATAATCCTTAACCCTAGAACAAGTTTAGATGGTTTTTAAGCTTTTCTTGCCTTTTCTATTATATATCCTAATTCCTAACATAAGAGATCGATCAGGATTCCAATGCAGAGGCACCAAGATCCAAATTCCGAAAAGAAAAGAAAAAGACAGAAAAAGGTATGAAACATTTCAGGAACTCTGTCATCAGAGAGGGAGGGAGAGAGAGAGATGTGAATCGTGTTGCATCCATACATACCCCCTTCCCCTACTGCTACTACTAAGTATCACTTCCTCCCTGTTTTGGCAGATGATGTCCTGTCAAGGAAACTGCATTCTCAGATGTCCTATTAAAGCAAAGGAATGCAAACTTCCCAATCTCCTCTCTTCGTCTTCTTCCCTTTTCACCACTCAGACTCATCAGTGCAAAAGCCTTTCCTCTTCATCCTCCTCATCCTCCACCACTCTGTCTCTCTTGGGTTTCTCAACCGCACCTCTCTCATCACCAGCCCACTTGTGTTCATATTTCATTCTTCTCCTACTACACTACTACTACTACTATCAGTACTCCAGCAACAACAACTAGAGCAACAACAGAGTGAGATGCTCAGCTCATTCAGTACTTCCCATGAAGAGGAAGAAGACCCATCAGATCACCACTACCACAACCAGAATCCGCTTGCATCACGGCGCTTCACTTCTGCAGCAACTCATATGCGCCAATTACTGATCAACTGCGCTGAGCTCGTCAGTCAATCTAATTCTCCCTCAGCTCACCGTCTCCTCTCCTTCCTCTCCACCAACTCTTCCCCTTACGGCGACTCAACTGACAGATTAGTGCACCAATTCACGAGGGCCCTCTCGTACCGCCTCAACCGCCACACTTTACACAGCTTCGTCTCGTCGGCAGCCACGGCCACGGCAACGGCCACGGCCACAGTCACTGCAGGTGCCAGTGCCATGACCCCCCTTTCTGTTGCTGATAATACTACTATTACTCGTCCCATCATATGCGGTGGAAGCTGTAGTGGTGGTGGTGGTGCAGCAGCCGACTCCGAGGCTCTTCAGTCCTCGTATCTCTCCCTTAACCAAATCACACCATTCATAAGGTTCAGCCACCTCACAGCCAATCAGGCCATCTTAGAAGCCATTGAAGGCCATCAATCCGTCCACATCCTCGACTTCGATATCATGCAAGGGGTGCAATGGCCTCCACTGATGCAGGCAATCGCCGAGCGCTCAGACCCATCAAACCCTCCACCGACGATCCGAATCACCGGAACAGGCCAGGACTTGGACGCCCTTCGGAGGACCGGCGACCGCCTTCAGAGATTCGCTCACTCTCTGGGCCTTAAATTCCAATTCAACCCACTCCTCCTAAACGATCCTTCCTCCATCGCTCTCCACCTCCCTCCTGCCATTGTACTCCTCCCTGACGAGATCCTCGCAGTCAATTGTGTACTCTTCTTGCACAGGCTCCTCAGGGACGACTCCCGAGACGCCCGGCTCTTCCTCCGCACGATCAAGGCCATGAACCCTAAGGTGGTAACTGTGGCAGAAAGAGAAGCTAACCATAACCATCCCTTCTTCCTGCAGAGGTTCGTGGATGCACTGGACCACTACACTGCGCTGTTTGATTCCCTTGAAGCGACGCTGCCGCCCAACAGCCGGGAAAGGCTGGCCGTTGAGCAGGTTTGGTTTGGGAAGGAGATCCTTGACATAGTGTCAGCCGACGGAGACGACCGGAGACAGCGACACGAGAGGTTTGAGACTTGGGTGGAGATGTTGAGAAGCTCAGGTTTTTCCAACGTTCCCTTGAGCCCTTTCGCCTTGTCTCAGGCCAAACTCCTACTGAGACTCCATTATCCTTCTGAAGGTTATCAGCTTCAGATACTTAACGATTCCTTGTTTCTAGGTTGGCAGAATCAACCCCTCTTCTCTGTCTCTTCCTGGAACTAGCTAGCTAGAACACCACCCCAGGCTCATATCAGTCAATAGCGCCCCAACCGTAACGTTTTTTCTTATTCTTTCTTGCTTATTCTCATATTTTCCAACTAATTAAGTGGAGTACTGTGAACCCATTTAAAAACCAACAAGGAAATTAAGGGCATTTTGCTGAGTTTCTTAAAATCCTAACCCTAATTTACTAGGCCATCCTCTCTCTCTCTCACGCTGCGCTGTGCGATAGCTAGGAATTGAATGCATGAATTCTGGTGTCTAAACTCTGAATTACTGGTTATTCCACAGGCAAGAATCCCGATCCATTCCAGTGCAAACCATTACTTCATCTTGCTCACAAGCATCTCCACTGCTATATATTATATGGTCGTTTGCACCATCATACCTCATCACCTCCTGGGTGAGCTGGAACTAATTTTCTTTTCCTTTCTTTGGGGGCCATTTAGTTTAGAGTTCCATCATTCGGTACCTTTTTCTTTTTGGCCTTTGACGTTTCTATTTATATATAACTCTTGTAAGCTGTAATTCAAAAGGCAAATCCTCTTCTTTAATCCAAAGGCAGCAGCTGTTTTGTGAAAAATGTATGATTCCTATACATTCCATGGATAAATTATTCTAGAGGATTATTGTTATATATTTTGTCTTGCTTCGATCTATCTTTTTTGCTTATGTTGATGATGCTTCCTTCACCTTCACCTGCTGCCATTTGTTCTATTTTGATGAATTTCATTTCATTCATCTATTGTTTCTGTATCTCTGTTGCTTTCATCCTCTTGCTTTTCTGGATCTGGTATTAATTGTATTTTAATTTGATTGATTATATATAATATAATCATGACCGATCGTATAATATTTTTCAGTTCATCACTAATAGTGAATCCTGTAAAGGCTGATATGAATAGAAAAGAGCAATAGTAGAGGAGCACAATAGGTAGCATGTTGCAGAGAGAGACGAATAATATAGAAATGAAAATTATATCAACAGAGAGAGAGAGAGAGAGAGAGAGAGAGAGAGAGAGAGAGAGGCGTCCAACTCTGCGAAAAGAAGCGGTTTGTTTGCAAAAGAAACCTTTGTCTCCTTCTATTTGTGCTTCCAAGGAGAGTTGCATGAGAGTTCTTGTTTTCTGTACCAAATGCCCGTGTATACCTGTGACTGTCTTTGACAATTGACACTGTACCCCCTATTACCTTATTTTCTGCCTTTTGTCCCCTCAACAAAACCGTGAAAGTTCTCAAATAGGGTTTTGTTGCCCACCTTGCCTCCTGTAGAAATCATTCCTTTCGGGAGATCCCCCGCTTGGGATCTCTCATGTCTCCTGGCATTTTGAGGGACCCATGGTCCCTTCTCTACTGTCTTGTTTTATTTTCTTGCTCTATAGTCTATAACCCATCTTCTCTCTCTCCTTGTCAAACTGTAGTACCTGACAATATGCAACTATGCAAGTGATTTGCCCTAATAAACCAGAGGAGCTAATAAGCTAATATTGTAAACTTGTTGCATGTGGAAACAAATAAGAAACCACCAAAAACGAAAATTTTGTACCTAATAAAACGAAAATGGTTGCCATATTGAAGATTACAAAGATAAAAAGGAATTATTCCAACTTCCAAGAGCATATATAGTCCAAGCCATAACGAGACATATATGAAAAATGTTGGTTGCTATAACAAAACAAAGGCATTAATACAGAATGAAGCTGACTATATACATGTATGGAAAACAAAAACATAAAACCCACAAAACCCAAAGAAGAAAAAAAAAAAAACAGCCAACAGAGCTAAAGGGCAATTCCATCCATGGGTCAAATTTAAAACCTAGCTAGCTAGTGGCTGTGGCTTGGATTTAGATGATGCATGCACGCATGCAGTGAAATAATCAGTCAATTCTACAAACGAATCTCTGCGCTTCTGATATCCTTTTCTGTTTAATTCGGTGGCTAGGTTTGATTGGCCATAACATATCGTGAGTTGTTCAGACAGCTATTTATCCTTCCTACTTGCAATAATTGCAATGATAGATAGATGACGCTATCTAATCTAATCTATTAAACCCTGCATATGTCGAAACGATTCTCTGTTTGCTTGCTTAATCATTGAACGCCGGTAAAGGGCAAAGTGCATGAGATGAGATCATTTGGGAAAGCGGGAAAACCTGCTTTTCTTGCTCAGTTCCTTACGTAACTCAAAACTGGTTTTCTTGCTCTTAGGTTCGTTCTTTGGTTGGGACTTGGGAGAGAAATTAAATTCTGGTAGAGTAAATAAATGAGGTTATTTATGTTATTGTTATATTGCTATCGTGGTTTTCTTCGCCCTACAAACGTGGGACCCATGAAAGGATATATCCAACTTTGTCTTTTAGTGCCTTTTTTCATGGGCCCACACCATGTATACCTGCTTTTTTTTTTTTTTTTTTATTTTGATGTACCCTTGCTTGTGCTTGCCATGACCCAGTTCTTTTTTTTCTTTACATGCATACATGCATGCAGTAACTCTATTTCTTGGCTGCCTCCACCAAGAATACATAACATTAGGATGAACCAATGAACCCCACCAAAAAAACAGAAAAAGAAAAGAAAACTGACTGACGATCAAGTGTAAAAAAATATAAAATAATTAGAAGTTTATTTGGTTTACAGTCAAAATCAGAATCCAAATCCTTTAGAATTGGAATCGGAATGATTCAATCTCATAGTCTGTTTGGTTCAGATAAATAAAAATAAAAATAAAAGTGAGTAGAAATGAGATTTCATTTTCAGAAATAGTCATTCCCTCAAATGGGGGAATGTCATTCCAGTAAAAATAAGAATAGGATTTTAATTCTGCCCAACCAAATAGGAATAAGCTATTTTGATTCCATTTCCAGACCCCTATCACGGGGCCGCTAGAATCTTTTATGTTTGCATATGAGAGAGATATTTCATGTTATGGCATGGGGAATAAGGTCAATGCAACTATTAAGGACTGGGCTTGAGGATTGAGGCCCTTGAGGGCTTAATGCAGCACTCAGGGAGATAATTCAGTGAAAAGGTGTGTATTGGATGAGACAGACAAGTGGACAATGTTCATTTACATAGTTGCATTGACTTTGTTTGTGTTTTTTCAAAAGAAAAATATATATAAAAAAAAAGAAAGAAAGCAAAGCTCAATATTCGCACTGAAATTTTACTAAAAGATCCTGCTGCGATCTGGTCCATATTTTTGCAGAATATGAATGGACTGAATTTTATCAATTTAATGCAGCAGCAGCAGCCTAGAGAGTAGAGACTAGAGAGAGATATAAATCCCCACTCTACACAAGGTAGAGTGAGAAAGGGAAAAGTTTTCCTAAGTACGACAGGCACTGTTTTCACAGCTTGAACAACTTGAAGCCGATTTGAACCATCATGCCGGACTAGAACAGAAGCGCATAAATAGACGCTGAAATGCACAAGTCTGGTGGTGAGTACCTACCCATATTGACGAATATGTTTTTCACTTGAACTGATTGAACAGGAAGAGTAGGTGGCTGGAACTGAAACTGAAACTGATGAAGGCATCAACCAACACCACTCACCACATCCTTAGGCCTGGGAAGAAGAAAGAACATAATAACCCAGACATCATCTAAAGGCATCTTTATTGTCCTTTTGGTGCATGTGTGTTTATATCAAATTGAAAATTGAGGGAGACTGACTAGCTCTAGCCTCCTCCCAGGACTAGCACCAACTGTTCATTACAAATATAGAGCTTTTGTTCATGTCAAACTGAAAACCACAGCACAGCACATACATGAATTCAATTCCAAGTTWCATAGGTTCGGCCAATCACCACCCGCCATGTCATTTGGATGAAAACCTTACCAACCCAATATGCAGTATTGTTTATTATTACTATTTATATATGCATGATTTGGAGTTGGGTTTGTGTATTATATGATTATTAACCCAAACACAACCTAATTAAGCATCTTTTTGCATGTCTTATTGTCCTTCTGGTTCAGTTTAGAACAGTAGAGTGCAAATACATAGAAAACAATAGCACTCTACATGTTTGTATTTGATTAATTAAAAATAGTTGTGTGCATAGCATAGGATCCAGAACCAATCATACACTGTTCAAGAGCAGAGACGGGTGCTGATTCTCTGCAAGGAGAGGAGTGGGAAGCGCAGGTAGAAATGGAAGAAGGGGGGATGCAGAGTGAAAGGGACGAGGATCTGGTGGAAAAGAAGGTAGAGGGATTTTTTTTTTTTGTTTATTAATAAATATGGAGCACTTATTTTTATTTTTATATAGGGGAGTAGGGGTATAGGAAACATGTCAAGGTTTGGTGAGTAGGCCGTGCGGGAGAAGTAAAGGTAAGGTGGAAGCAGGCATTGTATATATTTTGGTGCATATGGTCGATCGTACCACCTTCCCGTCAGAAAATAATCCAGCACAAATGATTTAGAGAGAGAGAGAGAGTGAGATTTGAGGGGGAGAGAGAAAGAAATTTTGCTTAATGCTTTTTACAAAAGGAAAGAGGATTAGAAGCTGACCTGGCGTTGGGGCATCATTCCGACTTCTACATGATGCTAACTTGGTAGGACCCTTGTCCTTTTTTTAGGGGTCTTCTGACTTGGACCGGCCGTCGGATAGTCCGCACCACAACCCGGTAGAGAAATTGTTTTGGAAATGATTGGTTTTGTAAAATGTTGACTTCTTCAAAAATATATTTAAATATTGGTGTAAAATAAGGAATGACAAATTTTCCTGTAAAGTCAGGGCCCCCTCACCCCGCTAATGGAGTGGCTTTTGTGACGGGATCTGCTCCTCACAAATGGGCGCCTCACATGCACATCCACCGTGCATTGGTATTATATCCCGTGAATAATATCAAATAAGTATTATTCACGGGAGATATTCCCAATAAATCATAGGATGTGCGTGTGAGGCGCAGGAGATCCGGTCTCATGGCTTTTTCCATTCTTAAAGAGATTACATTTCCGCCCCACAGCACATCCTTGTCGTGTATTGGGAACATCTCCCGATGATGATATCATCAAGGCTGGTATTATTATCGGGAGATGTGTCTCACATGCACATCCACCGTGCATTGGGAATATATCCTGTGAATAATATAAAAAAAATATTATTCACGGGAGATATTTCCAATAAATCATAGGATATGCGTGTGAGGTGCAGGAGATCTGGTCTCGTGGCTTTTTCTATTCTTAAAGAGATCACATCTCCGCCCCACAACACATCTTTGTCGTGTATTGGGAACATCTCCTGATGATGACATCATCAGGGCTGGTACTATTATCGGGAGATGTTCCTAATACACGACGAGGATATGTTGTGGGGCGGAGATGTGAATTCGTTCTTAAACAAGGACGGGTGGGGACAACAAAAGATTGAAAATATTTTTGGCCTCGACTTAGAGACGAGGTAGGGATAGAGTTTGTATATAATTTCTTAAACTGGAGTCATAATTATTAAAATAATTTTAGGTTTAACATTAATTTTTAAAATACCATTATTTTTCCTCAAATTCCTAAAATAACGTAGGATTCAATAATCACATTTCTAAAATACCTTTGAATTCCCCCAATTTTATTTCTAAAATATATTTGAAATTTGATGCAGTTTTAGGCAATTGCGTATAGGCAGGGGGAATTTGGGGATTTCATGTTGAGAGGGGTACCCCCATGCCAAACCCACCTAGCCACTAAGGACAAAGTGAGGACAGGGTGGGAGATTTTGCCYGTGGAGTGGGGATGGGGAGGGGGTGCCCTACCCTGATGCCATTCTTTAGGGTTGTCAACGAATCAGGCCTAGGTTGGATATAGGTAAAACTAGAACTAACCCAACAAGAAATACTAAAGATCCGAAACTGAATTCGACCCAATAGGGTCTATAATTTTAAACCCAAAACCGAACCAATTAGTTCTTGGGATAAATGGGTCTGACTCGATGGACCTTGTTGATGCTCGGATCGTTCGAGGATAAGGTAATTTCGTTCCCGAGCTTCGAGGGAAATGGCTGAGGGATTCGAAGGTCCGAAGGAGGGGAAGCCAAGGCCAAGGACTACTGTTGGAGCCGAAGGCTGGTACCGAGTGCGATGTGCGAGGGGTCTAAAGGAGGTCCTACAAGGACAGAGGTGTCAGAGGCCTTAGGTGGGTACTCGAGGCGAGGACTCCGATGATCAAGTTAGTAAGAGCATAAAGTGAGTCAGATGTCTGGAGTCGAAGGGTCCAGACAAGGACTTAAATAGCACTTAAGTTCTCCGGAGGGAAGTAATGCATAGAGATTACTCAAGCTCCAAATTGAGTCCATGGAGTCTAGCCACTTACCTTGTGGGGGGGGGGGGTGCTTTGTACTTATAGCCGGAGTCGCCTGGAAGTAGTTGGGCCTAGATGGTCTAGATACGAGCCGTACAAGGGCCTGGTGAGATCCTCTTCCATAGCCACGCGGTGCTCTTGGATTGGGCCCATCTGGAATGCACCTGAGCCCTGAGTGTCTCCATGGTACGCTCAGGCAGGTGCCCTCTGGTTCGACACGCGTCAGCCCTGTACAAGTCAGCCAAATGCGCCCACATCACTTGCCCCCACTCCTGAGGAAGTGGGGGTGGGGGAGTGTCAATACTAGTAGGTGCCCTTTGGTTCAACACGCCTTGGCTTCGGCCCAAGGGAGTGTCAATATCAGTAGGTGTCGTTGGGCCTTGTTCAGTAGAGCATACCCTGCAGTGGCATCGCCTTCGTCTCGCTTCTACATCTGTCCGATTTTAAATCGTGAAGGAGAAGTGAAGTTGTGGATGCCTCAACTTTGGCTAGGTAGTCTGAGGCAAAGGAGGCTCGGAGTAACCGATCCCGTACTTCCTACCGGTGACGGTCTGGGGCCGTGCACGGCAAGGGATCGTACTTGATATGAGTTCGGAATGGGGAGAGCCTTTCGTGAGGGGGACAATCACCTTCGAGTGAATCGGTTCGTGCATCCGGCTGGTCCGTTCGCGCGTCCGCCTCTGAGGGTGCCGAGGGCAGCCATTGAGGTAATGGCTTTCCTCGAGAGAGTGCCGATCAGTATCGCCAAGCGAGCCCGAGGAGTCCCCTCAGACCGAGGGGGAGCTAGTCTCGGAGATCGTCTTGGGACCTATGGCTGGGAGCGCAACCCGAAGGGTAGCCGCAGCTGACCTCCCATGCTCGGAGTTCGATAGCTCCTTAGAGGTGGACCAGGTCAAGTCTTTAGCCAGGAGGTTCCACATACCTCGGTCATACACACTTAGGGTTCTTGGTGTCGGTGAGCGGCCGTGGACCCCCGATGAGGGGGAAATCTGCATATACCAACATTTTTTGGAGTTTGGCCTTAGGTTTCCCCTTCCTCCTTTAATCTCTGAGTTGCTAGAGTGGTATGAGATCACTATCAGCCAGCTTGTCCCCAACGCCCTTAGGATCATTATAGTCATGCTAGTGTGGGCTCGACTTCGGGATGTGGAGTTGACTTCAAAGTTCCATGCCATGTTCGTGCTGAGGAAGCACGCTTCCAAGGCCAGCATGTACTACTTCCATCCTCGAAGGAGAAGACCAGTTTACAACCCTTTGTTCGTCCACAACTGGAAGGACAAGTTTTTTTATGTCTCTTGCCCCGAAGGTTGGAGGTTCAGGTCGAGGTGGGGAGAGGCCAGCATAGTAGTCGACAGGTGTCCCACTCCGCTCCGGGACGAGGCTGCTAACATAGCCCACCTACTTGTGATGGGGACAATCCAAGCCAAGCCATTGGTGGAGGAGGAGGTTCCATTAGTGTTCGCGGGGCTCAGCCCTACCCCCCTCGATAGGAAAGGTCCTACAATTCCTTAACACGTTGCCCCTCGTCCTCGTCCTGCAATATTGATATGTTTTCTTTTGCTTGTAGAGGTGCCAATGGACGCCAAGAAAATGTTTATAGAGTGTGCTCGTGCCAAGCAGAAGGAGTGAGAGAACCTAAAGGCGGGCTCACAGATGCCGCAGAGGCCTGCCGAGGGCACGCCCGCGAGGAACGAGTGGGTGCCTTCCCCCACCAAGGGGGCAGCTTCACAACAGGTCCCCGCCAAGGGGGCAGCTCCAAAGGTCCCTGCCAAGGGGACATCTGCCCAGGTCCCTGCCAAAGGGACAACTCCACAGGTCCTAACCAAAGGGAAGGGGCCATCGAGGTCGAAGACAAGCTCGACATGTTTAGGAATGGCCACAAGGATGAGCGGATGCCGCGGCTAAAGGCCGAGGAGAAGCTGAAGGAGGCGTTGAAGGACCTCTCCAAGGAGCAAGAGGAGAGGGTTCGCCTCAAGAGCCTCATCTCCGAGGCCTAGCCACAGACGGCTCACTTTGAGTGGTGCGCTACTGAGCCCAAGAAGCGAGTGGCCAAGGTAGGGAGAAAGGTGTCTAAAGTGGTGAAGCGGGTGGATGAAGTTGAAGGGAAGACTGTTGAGGCGCTGAAGCGGGCAACCTAGGCCAAGAAGAAGGTGGTAGAGGCTGAAGGGAAGACTGTTGAGCTGTTGAAGCAGGCAGTAGAAGCGGCAAAGCAAGCCGAGGAGGCAGGGAAGTAGGCAGAGGACCTTGTTGACTGCGCGTCTGGGATGTACCTAGATGGGATCGAGGATACCAAGAAAGTCCACAAGGAGATGTTGCCGGACTTCGATGTCGATAGCTTGAAGGTGATTCTAGACTCTCCCGAGGAGGCTGCTGAGGTCGCCAAGGTTGCCGATGGTGGTGTGGACTCTGCCCTTCCCCCAATTGGCAGTGAGGCCTAGTGGGGTCTTCTTCCCTTTTCTTTTGTCTTTTTTTTTGTTTGATGTAAATGTGCTCGGCCTAAGAGGCCGCAAAACTTTTTTAAAGGCTCAAAATTCGATGAAGTGTAATGACAAAATCAAGCATTCTTTTGTACACTGTGCTCCTTTTGTTCTGTGCATTGTTCTCACCCTTTCTTTCTTTCTTTTTTCTTGCCGAGGCGTCCCTGCCCCTCCCAACAATGAGACCATAGTGCACACACAAAACGTAGCTCATATTGGCTCATTACACACACAGCTTAGGTTGTTAGGAGGGAGAGGCTAAGGTAGAGCTGCACGAACGAAGTGCGGATTACCTAGCCTAGTTCCTTCTAAGTTTCCACTTAGGCAAGGCCGCGGTGGCCTACTGAAGTGTGAGGAACAAGCCGAGGCAAAGCTGAAGCTTACCTAGATCCCTTCCTTCTGTGGTTGCTTAGGCAAAGCCGAGATGGCCTGCCAAACTGTGTAGGAGGGGCCCAGGCAAAGCTGAGGCTCGCATGGCTCCCCTCTCTCCAAGTGGTTACTTCGATGAGGCCAAGGTGACTTTCTGAGGTGGTCTGGGTCTCGGGCCAAGGTGAACTGCCGAGTTGGTTGGGGTTGTCGTCTTTAGCCAATGGTGCTAAGTGTAGAAGACCAAGAGGCCAACTTCTGCTGAGGTGGGTGGTGAGGCGTGCGAGGTCTCGACCGTCCTGGTATACTTTGGCTAGGCGTTTAGTTAGGGTGCTTGCTATTAGCAATAAGCCCTGGTGACAGTCCAGCATGAGCGTAAGGTCCTCGAGAGAGGCTATGCGCCTCGACTAGTCACAAAGTTGAGGGGTCTTAGAGACTTAGTGAGAACACGTGCTAAGTTTTGAGCCGAAGAGGAATTTTGCTTTATTCATTCATTACTTCATCAAAAAATTACATTCATCTGTAGTACATCCAGAGGTTCTCCAAGTTCCACGTCTGAGGGACAGGTCTTCCATCTAAATTTTCCAAACGAAAGGTGTCGGGGCCGACAACTTGTTTGATCCTGTAGGTGCCTTCTCAATTGTGGCCTAGCTTTCCTACTCTAGGTTTGGGGACCATGACCTTCCTGAGGATGAGGTCTCCCTCTTGGTAATACCTTTCTTTCACCTTGGAGTTGTAGTAGCGGGCCACTCGTTGCTGGTAGGCGGCCACCCTAATTTGCGCTTGCTCTCGGGCCTCTTCCAACAGGTTTAAGTTTGCTCTAATTGCTTTACTATTCTCGGCCTTGTTGTACGCTTCGATCCAAAGTGTTGGCTGGCCAATCTCTACTAGAATTACTGCTTCCATAYTGTAGGTTAGGCCGAATGAGGTCTCTCCCGTGGCCATCTGAGGTGTGGTTCGGTATAACCAAAGAACACTGTGTAGTTCGTCTGCCCACAAGCCTTTGGCACGGTCCAACCTAGTCTTCAATCCATCCAGAATGGTTCTGTTCATGACCTCGGCTAGGCCGTTCGTCTGGGGGTAGCCTACCATGGTTTACTGCTGTTTGATGCCAAGGGAGGCGCACCATTCTCGGAATTTAGCATCGTCGAATTGCTGTCCGTTGTCGATGACTAGCATGTGGGGGAGTTCGAAGTGGCAAATAATGTTTTTCCAAAAGAAGCTATAGATTGCTCGAGCTGTAATGGTGGCTAAGGGTTCGACCTCTACCCACTTAGTGAAGTAGTCCACAACGACGACGAGGTATTTCCTGCCCCCTATTGCTTGAGGGAAGGGGCCGAGGAGGTCCATTCCCCACTTGGCGAAGGGCTAGGGACTGCTGAGAGCCAAGAGGGTTGTGGCTGGTTCATGGTAGAGGTTAGCATGTCTCTGACATTGATCGCACCTTCGTACCAGCTCGGTTGCATCCTTGTGAAGAGTTGGTCAAAAGTATCCCTACCTTAGTGTTTTTTTGGATAGGGCTCGACCGTTGAAGTGGTTACTGCAAATGCCTTCATGAATTTCTCAGAGTATGTATTCGCCCTCCTAACGGGCATCGGAGGTAAGGCAAGGTGAAGGATCTCCTATACAACTTTCCCTCCAACAAGGAGTAATGTGCTGCCTGACGTTGGAGTCATCTAGCTTCATTCCTGTCGTCGAGTAGTCATGATGTTAGTAGAAAGTCGATGATGGGGTCCATCCAAGACGGTTCAGCCTCTAGCGGGAGTACTTGGGCTTCTTCTATAGAGGGCCGAGGTACCTTCTCCATGCAAGCAGGGAGGGCATTGAGGTAGCTTCTTGGTCGAGGGCTGCATTTGAGGTACTTGCCAGCTTAGATAGGGCGTCGGCTCTTGCATTCTCGACTCGTGGTACTTGTTGCAGGGAGAAGCATTGGAAGTGGTGGGCTAGCTCTTGAACTTTGGTGAGGTACTTGGCCATTAGTTGTTCTCTGGCCTCATACTCATTATTTACTTGATTCACCACCAGTTGTGAATCGCTGAAGACTTCGATATTCTTGGAGCCAAGGTCCCTGGCGAGCTATAACCTCGCAAGGAGGGCCTCGTACTTGGCTTCGTTGTTGGATGCTGGGAAGTGGAATCTCAACGCGTATTTTATGATGGCATCATCAGGGGTGAGGAGGATGAAGCCCGCTCTACTTCCTTTGGCATTGGACGAACCATCAACAAAGAGTCACCATGCTGGATGGGCTTCCTCGGCCGGATGCACCTCTTCCAGTTCATCATTGAGGTGTCGGCCAAGGGGTCTACTAAAGGTGCACTCTGTTACAAAATCAACTAAGGCGTGCGCTTTAATTGCGGCCTCGGCTGGTACTTTATGTTGAACTCAAACAGTTTGACTGCCCACTTGAGCAAGCGTCCCGAGGTCTTAGGCTTGGAGAGGACGACCTTAAGGGGCTGATTTGTCCGAACCATAATGGTGTGAGCTTAAAAGTACGGTCTGAGCTTTTTGACCAAGATAACGAGGGTGAAGGCTAACTTCTCCACTTTGGGGTACCTGGTCTCAGCGTCGTAGAAGACCTTGCTGATGGCCTTGTCCCCCGCTGATAAGTATAAGTACAGGGTTTTCCCTGAGGCCGACCAGGTGAGCTGACGGCCTTGTCCCCCACTGATAAGTATAAGTACAGAATTTTCCCTAAGGTCGGCCAGGCGAGCTGAGGGCCATCATCTTGTACCAGGACCGAGTTGACAGCCTTGTCTCCCGCTGATAAGTATAATTATAGGGTTTTCCCTGAGGCCGGCCATGCGAGGAGGGGAGGTGAGGCAAGGTATAGCTTTAGTTCGTTGAAAGCGCGCTGGCATTCCTCCTTCCACTAGAAATCTTTCATCTTCTTGATCGCACAAAAGAAGGGAATGCAGTGGTCAGTCGACTTTGACATGAAGCGGTTGAGAGCAGCTATTCTGCCGGTGAGCCTTTGAGTCTCCTTCATTGACCAGGGGGTGCCATGTGTAGTATGGCCTGCATCTTGTCCGAGTAGTCTTCAATGCCTCTTTGGGTGATGACGAAGCCCAAGAATTTTCCCGAGGTGACTCCGAAGTTACACTTGCTTGGGTTAAGCTTCATGTTGAAACTACGTAAAGTGTCAAAGGTCTTGACCAGGTCCGAGGTGTGTGATTCAGCTCTCAGACTCTTCACTACCATGTCATCTACATATGGTTCGATGTTCCTCCCCATCTGGTTCTTGAACACCTTGTTGACAAGGCATTGGTAGGTGGCCCCTGCATTCTTGAGGCCGAATGGCATCACTCTGTAGCATTATGTACCATGCTCGATGATGAATGAGGGCTTCTCCATGTCCTCAGGGTGCATCTTTATTTGGTTGTATCCGGAGAAGGCATCCATGAAGCCAAGTAGATCGTTCCCTGTAGTGGCATCAACGAGGGTTTTATCCTCGGTAAAGGAAAACTATCATTCGGGCAGGCTCGGTTAAGGTCTGTAAAGTTAATACAGATCCACCATTTTCTGTTAGCTTTCTTCTCCAAAACCACATTTGACAACCAATTAGGGTAGTGTACCTCATGGATGAAGTCAGCATCGAGGAGCTTGTTAACTTCCTTTCCTATAGCCTTCCATCGCTCTGGTGCACAGTTCCTCTTCTTTTGTTGAACTGGCCTAGAGCTCGGGTCCACGCTCAGCCTGTGAGTAATGACCAAGGGGTCAATTCCGGGCTTATCAATGGCGGACCAAGAAAAGACGTCGGCGTTAGTTCTAAGGAAACTTACCAGTTCGGATAGGCGTTCAAGGGGAAGGTTGGACCCGACGCGAACTATCTTCTTAGGGTTTGCCTCGTCCAAGGCAACCGAGATGAGGTCCCTAGCCTGTTGGCCTCGGCTCGCAGGCTCCTCCCTGAGGTCGAGGCCCTCCAGTGATAGGGCCTCCTTGTTCTTGCCCTTCAACACTACCACATAGCATTGGCGGGCGATCTGCTGGTTCCCATGAACAACTTCGATGTCGTGCTCGGTGGGGAATTTGAGGGCTTGGTGGTAGGAAGACATGGCTACCCTCAGCGCGTGAAGGGTTGGCCTCCCCATTATTGCATTGTAGGGGGAGCCAACCTTCACTACCAGGAACTCATGCATCCAAGTCACCTGGTCTGGTTCAGTCCCTATCGTGATGGGTAGGGTGATCTTGATCTTTCCCTCCGGTCTGATGACAGTACCGGAGAAGCCGACGAGGTAAACGTCAGCTGGCTAGAGCCGCTCGGACGCGAGCTTCATCCTTTCGAAGGTGTTGTAGAAGAGGACGTCGTCGTGGGGGACTATGACCGCCTTCAAGTCGTCGTCGGTGAAGATGAGGGCTTTCGGACAAATTGGTTTCTTCGGAGCGTCCAGGTACTTCTGCTTCTTCGGGAACGGCCCCTGGATGTTCAACTGGCTGGAGTAGGCTTTGCGGGCCGAGGCCAAGGCCCCACCCGAGGCCATGCCCCGACGATGACATCGATGATGCCCGCCACTTGCTGGTGGTGCTGCTGGGAGGATGAGGCGCCAGCTTCTTCTCCTACGAACTGCTTAAGGCGCCAGCCTCTTCTCCGCCCTTCCTCTTCTTTTTAGGGGGTCTATTGTCACGCTCAGCTTCCCTTTTCTAGTGGTCCCTAATCGAAGCCTCTTTGGCCGCAATATACTTATGGGCCTTCTTGAGGAACTTTAGCTTCGTCTTTGGYGGGGTCTTGTCAATCGAGGACTTGAGGGCCAAGCCAACGCGGAGCCCATTAATGGCAGTGCGCATAGAGACCATGGGGTCGAGGTCATGGACCTCGAGCTCTTCCTTCTTGAAGCAGTCGATGTAAGACCACAGACTCTCGCCCTGTTTCTATTTAATTGACATCAACGAGACTACACTTTTCTAGCATCATTTGCTACTGATGAAGCGGACAAGGAATAGGCTGGTAAACTACTCCCATGAGCTGATTGACCAAGGTGAGAGGCTGGAGAACCAATGCCAAGCTGCTCCCTGAAGGTGGCCTAGAAGGCTCGACACGTCAAGAAGTTGGAATACCCATAGAGTATCATGAGATCTTTGAAACCTTTCAAGTGGTCATCCRGGTCGGAGCTCCCATCGTATGTCTCCAGCATGAGAGCCTTGAAGTGCTGGGGAAGAGGTTCCAAAATGATGTCTGGGGTGAAGGTGTCCATCCTCCCCGTTTGATTGCCTTGGTCAGCCGAGGCATCAGCTCAACTTTTGCGAACTTGTCGGATCTCATCCCTGATGGCCCCGAGCTCGGCTTGCAGCTCCGCGATACGAGGGTTGGTGGGAGCTTGTGCCCCCCTTTGTCTTCACCAGCACAATGGGGGTCGGCTCAAACTCCAGAGTGCTCCGAGGCGGGACCGTGCATCTCCCGTCTGGCATGGCAGTCGTTTAGGATGTCGCAAAGGTCATAAATTAGAGGGGGAGAGGCGTGGCATCGGCCCTTGGCCCTGGAATGGGCGTTGTGAGGGCCGAAGCGCCCACCTTCGTCCCGGGTGTTGTCCTTTCTGCGATGGTGGTGCTATTCGGAGGGCTAGCGGCTACCTTCGAACACCACTAGTTCTTCCTCCCTTCGGCTAGGAAGCCTTTCGTTCCTCCAAGGTGGGCTAAAGGGTCGGCTGCTGCCCGACTCAGAGGGCTCGGCCCCCTAAGTATTGGCTCGGCCGAGGGCTGGTAGTTCGGCCTACT